>OX421495.1:40879059-41066559 GCA_949126835.1 Anisus vortex
TCCTCCGTGAGCTCCGGTTGGTCGACCTGTTCCACGTGCACCGTGTACTCCGACAGTGATGCGGAAAAGCCTAAAAAGGTAAGACGGTGTTTCTTATTTCATGGTGCCTGTTAAATTTTTCTGGTTGACTAGTATATAAGACAGTGGTCTATATGGTAAACTAAACCACATGAGCACAAACACACAAATTCATATAAACAATCTCAGAGGCGTTCACACAGAGGCAACGGTAAATTTTTACGAAATAAAAACTAGGCCCTGAAAGTTGACCCACGCAAGCACAAAACAAAACGGTGCTGCTGAAGCCCATATACATCTAATCACACGTGATTCAATGACATAAACCCATAACATAAAAACGTATCACACATCATAAACCCAGCACGCCTAAGCCCTGCACACATAAATCCATTACACATAGACTGGCGCAGTCACAGTAAAACACAACATACATAAACCCATTACACGTTAACCCAATACACGTAACACCTTCATCTAAAAACCATCAAACATAAACCAATTACATCTAAACTATGCAGGCATAAGCCCATCAAGTAAATTCATTACTATAAATCTAATTAACATAAATGCTCACACTTAAAGCCAACACCATAAATCCTCACGCATAAACCTATAACAAAAAATCCTCAGACATAACGTCATCACGCATAAACCCAGCACACAGAAACCCATGACACAGAACCCCATGAGACATAAACCCATGACACAGAAATCCATGACACAGAAATCCATGACACAGAAACTCATGAGACATAAGCCAATGAGACATAAACCCATGACACAGAAATCCATGACACAGAAACTCATGAGACATAAGCCAATGAGACATAAACCCATGAGACATAAATCCATGACACAGAAACCCATGACAAAGAAACCCATGACAAAGAAACCCATGACAAAGAAACCCATGACAAAGAAACCCATGACAAAGAAACCCATGACAAAGAAACCCATGACAAAGAAACCCATGACAAAGAAACCCATGACACAGAAACCCATGACGCAGAAACCCATGACGCAGAAACCCATGACACAGAAACCCATGACACAGAACCCCATGAGACATAAACCCATGACACAGAAATCCATGACACAGAAATCCATGACACAGAAACTCATGAGACATAAGCCAATGAGACATAAACCCATGAGACATAAATCCATGACACAGAAACCCATGACAAAGAAACCCATGACAAAGAAACCCATGACAAAGAAACCCATGACAAAGAAACCCATGACAAAGAAACCCATGACAAAGAAACCCATGACAAAGAAACCCATGACAAAGAAACCCATGACAAAGAAACCCATGACAAAGAAACCCATGACACAGAAACCCATGACGCAGAAACCCATGACACAGAAACCCATGACACAGAAACCCATGACGCAGAAACCCATGACACAGAAACCCATGACGCAGAAACCCATGACACAGAAACCCATGACACAGAAACCCATGACACAGAAACCCATGACACAGAAACCCATGACACAGAAACCCATGACACAGAAACCCATGACACAGAAACCTATGGCATGTAAACCCTCACACTGACTATATACTGGCAATAACCACAATGTGTTAAACAAACTTTTTGCATTGTAAAACAACAACACATGTTTGAAAGGTAAAAAAAAAACGCACACCCACTAAAGACTATGTATTTATTTTAATTACAGTCTGTCATTGTTTAAATAGTTAAATTAAGTTATGCATTGGTACTTCAACAAAACAACCATTGTCTTTTGTTGATATGAAACAGTAGAATGTATTTATAACAATATTTCCCAATCTTTGTTTATGTCGTTATTTTGTCCGTGGAATTTTAAAACCACAATTTTATTTCAACAGAATCCTAACAATTTACAAAGAAACAAAATGTTAATAAATAGGGGAGAGGTGGGTAATTCGTACCGCTGGGTAATTCGTACCTATGCAGTTTTACCTAGTTTGACTGGTTGTAATTAACATTTAAGCCCGTTAACACATGCCAGCACATTAGTTTTGACTGCCATAGAACAATGGTGGACATGGACAAGAAAATACAACGGTAGGCTGACTTTATATATTTTTACACTACTTGATGTTATTTTTTACTATTGCCTCTAGTCGTACTATGTAGGTCTGGTTAAACATAGCGTATTTATATTTTGTTTGGTGTGCTGACTATCCAGTCTGCTTCATTGATAAATAGATTTAGGTCTGTTTTCTATTGCCGATAAAAACATAGAAGCAATAAACAATGTTACGTCTGAGTCGGCTAAATCGTACCTCGCTATGGAGGGTAATACGTACCGGTACTAATTACGTTACAATTAGTGCAGAAGTACCGAGACTGCACCAGAAAAAAGTCTGGAGGCCAAAAATATAATAAAGTTTTGCAATGGTACCGGGTACTGGTACGGTAAGAACATCTAGGAATACATTATTTAATGTTTTATCTGTAGAGCATAGGTTCATTCTGCATGCTCTGAATAAGCCTTCCAAAGTGGGTCACATAATAATTATACTTGTAAATTAATCATTAAATACTAATGAGATATATATAGAGAGACCTCAACTTATAAATGTCAACCTTACAAACAATATTTTTTACTCATTTCTTTTAATACTTATTACCCTCCCTAGTGGTACGAATTGAACGCTTGTGAGGGCAATTCGTACCACCTTGTCTTTTTTTTATTTTATTAATTGTGCTCTTTGTTTTCATAATAAAACGTTCAGATCATGTATTTTCATTCTTTTGTCACCAATAATTGTTTTAACGTAAAAATAACACTTTTTCTACTGTTAGTTTTATTATTGTAAATTTTTTCCCTGAGGGGGTACGAATTACCCACCTCTCCCCTACATGTAGAGTCTATAGACATCTAATATAGCTCACCTGAATTTTTAACATGAATTTATTAGATATCTATAGATTTTCACAGAACATATTTTCAACTCGAGGCTTAATGAACGACAAATTCCTTTTTCTTGGTCATCATTCATGATTTTTTGCATATATTTTAACATAAAATTGACCATCAAACTGTTATTTAAAAAATTGTCTAAATTAAAACGAAAAACTGACATAATAAAGTCTCTAGGCCAGGGGCGTAGCAAAGGCTTGGGGGGCCCTTCGATGGATTACTCTTCCATTCAAAGTCTCAATGTGCAGATAGACTCGCGTCCAGGGCCCCACGGGAATTTGAGCATTGCACAACGTGCACAATCCATTGCTACTGCGCTGGTCAGGACTCACAATCTTACTGAATGCTTGAATTTTCTCACATAACTCTAAAGTTTCCCGGAAGGCAAATCGGAAAAAAAGAGTCCTGAAATAAGAATTTGTTGTTAGTTCAATATGGATCCTGGTCAGACATTGAGATTTCACTGCAGTGTAACTTTGTATTAAACCTGGAAATCTTACCAAGTAGCATGACACGGTCTGGCATTTAGATTAGACTTGTAACTATCTCAGGTATCAGAAGAGTTGATAGAACAGTGGATAGAAGGGAGGTGAGAATAGTGGATATAAAAATGGATAGAGGAGTGGATAGAAGAGCGGATAGAAGAGTGGATAGAAGAATAAATACTTGTACTTAAAATCGTGATCGGCTTACCGTTTAAAATTTCTCCTGTTACCTGGGTCGATCAATATTTTATTTTTAGAAAAGGTTTTGGGTGGAGATGGAAGAGAGAGGAAATAAGGATTTAATAAAAATATAACAGTCGATCCATATCGTATATTTAAAAAACAAAATATGACGTGGTGTGAGATGCATCTGACAGCATCTGTGGGTATCAATTTTCTATCGGCAATAGATCATTACCTGTTATTAACTCGGATGATTTATACGTGTCAGCGCATCGCTAACGGGGTTGGGTGTGTTGTTTCGGTTCGGGTTTTGGTTTGTTTGTTGTTCTTGGTTTTGTTGTCTTATTTTAGTGTGGTGGTTTTTGTCAATGTCAGCTCAAGGGACCGAGAACATGGAGAGTCGCCCGGGCTGCAGTGTGCTTGGGGGCGCCCTCAATTATCTTTCAAATACACATACAAAATGAACATGATAGAGAAATTTAATTATCGATTGACGCTTTTTAAAACGAGAGATTGACGTCCCCGTTTCAAAAACACTTAAAGTTGCTATTATGACAAATCTGTATTTCGTACTGTATCCGAATTGAGTGTTATCTCCTCACTACCCCTTGGGGCCGAGGAGATCCTAGGGAAGGCTGAGCTGATGTTCACGTGTCTTGCGCAGGGCGCAGGACACTGTAAGGCCGGCACTGATTTTTGTTTACGATGGCAGGTGCACATCTTCGGTATGTTTTGTTCATGTTTATTTTATTTTTTTGTCGGATGGCTCTGCGTGTGGCAGCTATCTATGCGAGCGTGCATGCGAATGATTTTTGCACGTGATTGTGTGTGAGTGTTACAATATGTTATTTGTACTCATGTGTGTATATGGTTCTGCGATCGTTGACATGTTTTTATATATGCTGTTGCATGTGAACTTGTGTGTGTTATAACGACCATGTTTGTGAATTATTCATTTTGTGTATATATGCGTCTATCCGTATTATTTCTTGTTTGTTTTGTGTGTTTTATTTCCAAATATAGTTTAATAATTATCAATATTCCAATTCAGGGGAAGAGGGGGGCATATTGTTGAACAAAAGAATGTTGACACATGTGTTATTCTAGGTTGACACATATGTTGTTCTAAGTTGACACATATTGTGACTATACTAACACACGTTGTGCAATATGTTGACACACGTGTTCTACTATTTTGACACATGTTGTGTACTATGTTGACAAATGTTGTGTACTATGTTGACACATGTTGTGTACTATGTTGACACATGTTGTGTACTATGTTGACATATGTTGTGTACTATGTCGACATACGTGTTCTTCTATGTTGACACACGTTGAGTACTATGTTTCTTAAACCGTTACAAACACGTAGACCTACATACACCTCTTTGCTCTTACAAATCAATAAAACGAAAAAAAAAATTTTTTGTAATAATCACTAATTTTTTCAGATCATTTAAAGCAGACGTCAAATTTCGCGCCAGCATCGCCATAGCAAAAGGCAGCAACATATCCGCTTTCATAAAGCATTGTAGTGTTGTTGTTGTTTTTTTGTTTTTTTTATAAAAGAGAATTTGCGCTTTTGCATACTATGGACTCATGTGAGTAGTTCTATAATTCAGCAGCCTAAATAACACAATTCACACGTTTTTTTTTGCTTTAGTCAAGTCAATACAAAAAACAAAACGAAAAAAACACAAGTACTGACTTTTCCCATATTTCTTATCTTACCTGATCTTATACATTACAGACGCTCCTTCTATAAAGAAGATTATTGCGTCCTACGCTCATCCGTGGCCCGAGTCTAGTCTTGCATTTTTATTAATGTTTTAAATGATGTAAAGTTACTGGTTTTCCTGGTTTTATTGAGGGAGATCTCACATTGTCTATTTTATTTATTTTATTAATAAGAGTCTATTTCGGCACACTGGACCAGTCTTAATGAATGGAAACGTGAATTTTAAAATAACCGAAATTTCGATAACATTGTCTCCTTACTTAATAAAATACCTGTTTATAATGTTAACATTTCATTTGTTTATACTAGTCTAGAGTCTAGACAACTTAAATGAATATATTAATACATTAATATAATAATAATAAATAATTTTAAACATCAAACATCATTGTACAAGTTCTCTAGCTAAACCTCTAAACTCTCAAGTTTTAAAAATGTGTTTCGATGGCCTTCTTGCACTTTCTTTTAAGAAAAAAAAATTGTAATTAATTTAAGCTCTTGTTTTCCGCTGACAATATGCTGTTTTTTTTTTTACGACGTATTATGTTACAACGCTAATCGAAAAATAGGTTGTAACGAAAAGGATTGCGCAATATTATTGTCACCACAATGAATGACGTCACGAAATGCGAGCCACGGCGTCTGGTTGTAACTTTTAATGACGATAGTGACGTCAGAAAGAAACGTATTGCCCAGAAATGAAATATCCATCTATAGATAGAACTACATAATTAGACAAATTAATTTCGCAATTCTAGAAATTGTTGTTGTTGTTTTTTTTTTAACCATAACCATTACAACACAAACCAAATAGCCAACAAAGAAAGTAATGTTTGTTTCACTAGTGTAATATTCGATGTATTATTAGTTAGCATTGTTCGCCATTTTTAAACAGCGTGAGGCTTAATATGGGTTAAAGCTACTGGTTAGTATGAGGAAAAAAATTTATCAAATTACATTATCAAATATGTGATACGTAGAAGGAGGAGATAAGCAGGGTCATAACGACCAGAGGTGGGGTATGATATTTTGCGCCATTGAATTGGCGCCCCACCATCTCCCCGTTTTTTAAATCACATTTTTTTTTTCTAAATGTAATGCTGTAAGAGTTATGCTGGCGCACGCAGAACATCAGATCCATGGTAGGGTTACACACATCAGAGAAAACAGGAACAAATTTCATCAACTCGAGGCACCAAAAGTAAAATAAAAAACATTTGAAGCTTACTCCTACAGCGTGGTAGCACCTCTGAAGTGGAACGAACTTCCGAACACAACAGTTAAACAAGCAGATAATATTGACATTTTAAAAACAAAATTAAAAAACGTACTTTTAATTCTTTTTTTTATTTTAATAACACGAGGTAGATCTAAATGTAAAGAGCATTCAAAGACTAATTGTCATGAATATCGCTATATAAATAACGTTGTTAATGTAAATTAAATTGAATTTTTAAATTTGTGCCGGGGAACATAAAATGTATCTCTTTCGAATTTGATAATGGTTGTCACTGCGGCTAAACGACTCTAAAGAACAATGTTTCGTTGTCTTGTGGTGTAGTGTTCATTCTTTCATTCACCCGACTAACAGTTAGCCACAAAGAGATCTCTATTTGAAGTGCAATCAGCTTGATCGGACCAAAGACTATAATATAATGGACGGCTTGCTCTATTTTTAGAGCTTATATTATGTTCTTTTTCCGTGAGCAGCCAAAAAGGTTCTCTTAAATGACTTCTACGCTCCTACTTTTGCATAAATGTTTCCGCTGCATACAACTTTCGATTTTAATTTTCATTGAGAAAATCATAGCAATTAAATAAAACGGAAGTGTACAGTGCAAAAGAGAATCGGCTATTCCGAAAAGAAGTCATTCGAGTAATCAAATAGTAGAAATATTAAAGCAAGCGGTTCATCTTATTATAGTCTTTCGGCTTTGGGAAAACTGAACAGGATTGTGAAAGTTTGCGAATTGTCTTAAAACGGGCCTCTATTAGCATGAAAAATATATGTAAAAAATATATTTTAATAGTATGGAGTAAAATAACTGTGGTTAAGTTAATGTGCGCTTAAGTCCCAGCTTTTTTTTTCTAAACTATTAAAAACTCCAACAATCATCTCTTTTTACATTTAGAGTACCTCTGTAGCATACACTAGCAGCCATTAGGATATTTCAAATGTACCCGGTCACATAGGTTACATTAGGTTAGATCTAAGCTTAGCCAAAAGTTTGTGCACAAAGTTTGATAAAGGTTTTGGAATGTACGTCCACTGGGCCCAAACAACTCCTGCATGGCGGCCGGGATTGGTCGGCGGCAAGGCTAGAACACGGGCCGTTTTTTTTACAGTTCCGTGAACTAAACCGCAGGACCAGCCACAGAATAGAAATATAATACTTATTCTGTGGGACCAGCCGACTTGTGCAGAATGTTTCATAAAGGGTAATTATGTTTGAGAATCAATGAGATAATATTTCAGTAAAACACGAATGAACTAGATCTATACATTGCATAAGCCTATTTGTAAATATATGATTAAAATACAAAAACTTTATTATTTTTTTAAAGATTTAGCGAAAGTCGTGCATTTAAAAATTTTCTATTACGAAACAATATTAAATAATAACATAAGAAAACGTTTTTATTAGACACGCTTTATAAAACCCTTCACCGTTTATAGGCCGCAAAATTCAACGGAAACGAACATTCAAACACACAAACATAAAACGTGCACTTACAATTTACAATGAAGCGTCGACCTACACATTTTAAAAACTCGTATTTTGATGACGACATAGACTTTTTTTTCTCTCTACCAACAGACTGCAATACTCTCGACACGGACTGTTAAATTGCAGATGACGTAATATATTTTGTTAAATAAATTGAAGACTTTCGGCTAGCAGACGATTCAAGCCACTTGACAAGAAATGTTGTGTGTGTGTCTCTTGTAGATAGATTCTTTTTATAGTAGAACTTTCTTTCAGAAAATATGGTATTATGCATTTTATATAATATTTATTTAATAGTCATTAAATACGTGTAGACTACTCATTCTTATTTCAATCTTTGCTGGGATTCGTTAACTGTGTAAGTTGTGTAATTAGTTAAGCTAGTAGTTAGTAGTATAGATAGTAGTCTAAGTAGTTAGTCAATCTATAACGTCATTTTGACGTGCATAACCACTAGTAGGCTAACTACTTAAATGATAACTGTAACATTTTTCAGTACGCTAGCCACGGCCTGAGAGAATAATATATAAAATACAGATACAGCTTGATATCATATTTATTGTGATAGTTTTCTGCAACATATGTTTACAACCCAAGCTGGGTGATCACAACTCACGCACAGCACAAATAATACAAGGAAAACATTAACAACATAAATGACAAAATGTAAAAACAAAAGAAGTAAACAAACAACAAGGCATGATCAATAATGAATACAATCTTCAGGCACGGAGGGCAGCTATTTTTAGCTAGAGAAATGGTAATCTTATACCTAAAACTTGAAATCGTGTATTTAAATAATAGATCTGTATAGTTTCATGCTACAGATACTTGATTACACACACGATATACTTATGTGTATCTTCTTTTCTATATATATTAAAGATAGGTCTTCATTTAATCATAGTATATAAATATACTGCATACTCGAGTATTTAATTGTCTAGATGGGTTGAGATAAAACGCATATGGGGATTGATTAAGCTATTTTTAATCTAGTGCGCAGCGCGGCATCTCAGCCTGCCCCACTCCCTCCAGATTCCACACACATTCACGCAGACACATGCACACACTTTACATGTACAAATACGCACACGCAGTGAAACAAAAACATATAATGACACACACAGGGGTCAATGAACAGACACCTTTCAAACTAATGGAAGTAGTGACGCGAGAGGGGGTGGTGGTGGTGGGAATGGAGTGCAGAACGCAACAGACCATGACCAATGTAAAGAAGATGGGGGTGGGTGGACGTTTTTTGTTTTGGGACAGAGGAAATGGGGGGGGGAGACGAAGTCATTCTTGCATCACGTCAACTACACACACACACGCAAACATTTATCATTATATCATATATTTAAAGTCGTACGTAAAAGAGCTATATCAGGCCAAACACACACACACACACCAACACACACCTATATATATTACTAGTGGTTATTCCCGTCAAAATGACAGAGAAACGAATGACTACAATGTGTTTTGTTAAGAGAGAAGAAAAAAAAATAGCAATAAAAACTGCAGTAAGAAAGTTTCTTTTGGTATTTATTTTTTGTTCTTTTTTACCGAAAACTTAGAAACCGGAAGTAATACAAATATAAACAAACCAAAGTAGCCTAGACCAGGGGTCGGCAACCTAAGCCACGCGAGCCAAACTTGGCATGTAGAGCGATTTTCAATGGCACGCGAGAGACCTCCAAGATTTGTGTTGTTGTTTTTTTATTAATAAAATTAAAAGACATTTTCCGTTTCTGAACGAGGAAAACTGACTGAGGAAGCCGATGTTTCTGAATGACATAAATTCACATTTTAGTGAGTTTCATTTATAAACATAACTTTTTTTGGCATCACTATTGAATCAAATGTGGAAACGTTGGAAAGGTTTTTTTTTAATTAAAGGTAGATAATTACCCCGTTTTATTTTAGCTATTTTTTTTTTATTTTATTTTGTACAAAAAATGTATGGCTTACAATTTTTTTGACATGATCAAACTGTAAAAATTGTTTTTGAAAATTATATAAATATTATAAGACTAATGACTAAAGAATTTATATGTATACTTTCAAACATTACATTAACTACCCAGTTTTTATGATTACTACTTATCTATTCCGCTTAAAGTTAATGGCACATAACATAGCAAAAATGAAACATATTAAAGGACATCTCAGTTTTAAGATCAAAATATAATGAACATTTGCAAGTGTTGGAGTGTTAGATCTGTATCTTGACTACCAAATGATAATGATGAGACAATAAATAACATAAATGTGAATGTTTAGTAATAAAATAGTGAATTTAATATAAATGCAAATAAAGAGGATGATATGTTCTGTTCAAATAATCTGCTTTGCTTTTTAGCTTGGTCGTGCCACGGGGTTAAAATAATTTTCCTATAAAAAAAATAACTTTTAAAAAGCAGGCCGATAATTTAGCAGGTTGGCGTTTAGGCTGTTTGCACGCTGAATGATTAAGAAATCCTACTTTGGCACACTGTTAACAAAAGGTTGCCGACCCCTGTCATAGACTATATATCTCTCGCAACGCCGAAGTTTTTCCCCCCCTCCCCTACCCTTTTCCCTCTGAAGGTCAAACCAGTGAATTCCGTGAGCGGTGATGAATGAACAACTTTATGCATGGGGAATTATTGGGAAATATTAAATGAACGTTCCATGGGAGATCAGTTTAGAACCTTAACTTACGGTGATTAGTTATAGTTATAGGTCTAATTTTATTTTTGTTTAAATAATTAACGAATTAAGCAATATTGTAAATAAAATAAAATAATCTTTTGGAGGACGTTTCCAATTTATACATTTAACTTTTGACCCGATTGGTCAACCGGCTTTGGAGCCTATAGCGAACAAACAAACAAACATCTAAATAAATAAACAAACACACGGTAATTATTAGATGTGATGATATATAACAGGGGTCTGCAACCTTTTGATAACAGTGTGCCAAAGTATGATTTCTAGTTCATTCAGCGTCCCTACAGCCTAGAAGTCATCCTGTTGTAGCACTACATTTGTTTTACTAGAGCAGCGGTCTCCAAACTGCGGCCCGCGGGCCAAATGCGGCCCGCGAAGCCCTCTCATGTGGCCCGCGGAGACCTTTTCAGCTACGAAAAAAAATATGGAAATTTATCTATATCCTGCCAAGATCAGCCGCTGCCTACGTGGCTGTTATGTTTCTACCGAATTAAAATAGAGGCACACAGTAGTGCGTTATGTTTTTCAACCGATCACTACATTGTAAAAAACCTTATTCGCTGGTTACTTTTTCAACTTCCGTCTACGTTCAATGAGATTATATAACGCCATCTATTGGCGGAGTATGGCACTGTTACTGGACACTGGACATGATTTATTTAATGACATTTGCTGATTATAACTTGGACTGGACTAACCTCAGTTGCCTGACTGTTGATGTAGGAAAGAACATGAGTGGCATATATAAAGGCTTGGTTGTTAAGTAAAGCAGATGTGTAAAGAGAAAAACATTCCATAGCCAATTTTTCTACACTATATTATTCATCAGCAAGCTTTGTGTGCTAAATATTTAGACTCACTATATTACACAGCACTTAGAGTTCAGAGCAAAGTATTTAAGTTTAAAAAAGGAAACATGTGATTTCTTGGAAAGTAAAGGCAAGCCACGGCCATTACTGTCTGATGAAGAGTGGTTATTGAAATTAGTCTTTACTAGTAAATTACATTTTCCGAGCCTAAAACTACAGTGAGAGGAAAATCTAGCTTCTGATCTATACATCCACCTATGGGCCTTTAGATCCCAACTTGTATTGTTTTCGGAACATGTACAGGCCAACAACTTGACGCACTTTCAGCAGTGCAAGGCGCAAGGCCTTCAACGTCAAGGCTGAAGCAACAGCTGAGTTCCCCACGTCATTTTTGCATGCGAGATCAGGAGCGGTTTTCTAAATAGGATTCAAAGGCAGAAGAAGTGAGACTGTTTCAAATCCCATTTGAAACAGATGTGGTCAGTTGTTCAGATAAAATGCAGTTGATGCAGGTCATTGAGTTGCAAGCAAATGACTTGCTTAGGGAAAAGTTCAAAGAAGGACTGTGGGTTTTTACCCGTTTTCGCCCAAGCAAGACTTTCCTAATGTCAAAACTTTTGCATTAATGTACCTTTTAATTTTTGGAACAACATACCCACGTGAGGAACAATTTGATAACAAACTTGTCCGATGATAATCTCAGGTCACTGTTGATGTTAGGTATATCAAATCTAAGGTCAGAAATGTCTGCTTTTTGGCATCCAGGAAACAATTTATCTAAATTTCGACTAGTACAGGTAACATGTGTAGTGTAACAATTTGTTATTAAATATTAACTGAAAAAAATAATGTTAAATAAATAATTAAAAACAACATCCATATATTGATTTTTTTAAATTTGGACTTCGAGTGTGTAGTCGGCCCCCGAACTGCTGTTTGATAGTTAATGTGGCCCTCGGGTTGAAAAGTTTGGAGACCCCTGTACTAGAGACTTGAATTGACTTTTTGGGCCTCTTCCGCGTGCCGTGAAAATCCCACCGCGTGCAAAGTCTGGCACGCGTGCCGTAGGTTGCTTACCCCTGATATATAACATATTTGCAGTCATGCGTAGAAAAGCTATAGCAGGTCAACTACACACACATATATAATATAGGCCTAATATATTTAAACTCATGCTTAAAAGAGATATATCAGGCCAACTACACACACATATAATATATTTAAACTCATACTTAGAATAGATATATCAGGCCAGCTACACACACATATAATATATTTAAACTCATACTTAGAATAGATATATCAGACCAGCTACACACACATATAATATAATATATTTAAACTCATACTTAGAAGAGATATATCAGGCCAACTACACACTCATAATATAATTAAAGTCATTCATAGAAAAGCTATATAAGGCCAGCTGTTGCTATGTTGTTGGCGATATTTCGTTGCTGTTGTTTATTTTGATGCGCCCCCCCCCCCCCGGAACATAACAATAACATTTTGGCAATGACGTAGGCCTATATGATAATTTAGAGTTTCATGTTGATACTGGAGCTTTTCACCAGTAAGGATTTCAACCTTTACAAATCAGCAGTTTTACTGGTATTTGGGGGAGATGAGGTGTACGGGAGAGATGAGTGAATGGATGAAATGGAGGAGGGAGAATCTCTATATTATTGTTTTACAATCATATATATATATATATATATTTATATATACAATATGATTGTCTATCTATACATATCTTTCTCTCCGAGTATTCTCTCTCTCTCTCTCTCTCTCTATCGATTTATTTTTTTCCTGCTATATTGTTAAATATTTATACTTTGTTAAGATTGATATTTTAGCAAAAAGTATCCATAGGAATATTTGATATATTATTCTTCAATGAAGACATTACTACTGTTCCATAGTTCGTGCATTTGAGGATTGGGGGGGGGCATTTTTTCGGTGGGAAAAAGATATTCTGACGAACCTTTTTTTCCTAGTAAACTAATTTGCTTTATCTCTATACATTATGCCTCTTTTACTGTAGATTTCTGCTTTAAATTTGAGTTTGTTTTCTTTTCCTAAAATTCTATTTTTTTAAGATGGAAAATAAAAAAACAAGAAAAATAACTAGGTAAAAGCACATTTCCTTAACGGCATAAAATATATTCGCAGTAGTCTCCCTTGTAACCCAAAAGTGGTTTAAAAACAAACTTACAACGTGAGGGGAAAAAATGAAAGTAAATTAGTTTAACTTTCTCATCAAATATTTTATATAGTGGCTCGTCGATGTGTGTTCTTGTTTGACGTTCACTCTATGACTTCTTATTTCAAAAGGAACAGTTTGCTGTGAAAGGTAATCTGCTACTACATTAGTGTGAGGTTTTGTCTATGTATAACATATGCCTATATCTAAATGTTGTAGGTTTATTAATTTTTATGTTGTGTTTTTGTTTCTTGCAAAGGACTGGAGACTGGAATTCTTTGATATATTAACACTTGACTACCAACTGGAATACTTTGTCATACCATGGAGAGACGTTTGTTTATTTTTTTAATTATTCAGTCTAGCTACATGCGTAGCCCTAGAATGATGAACTTTTTTTTTGTTTGTTATTGTAGTTATTATTGTGTGTTCCTGAAGTGCTTTATTATAGTGAAAACATCAGTAAAATGTTATCTTGCACCGAAATAACTGTTGTAAAATTAAAGTGTTTTATATTACTTGTTGGGTTTACGTTTGATAGTGTGTGTGTTTTTGTTGTTGTTTTCTTTTTTGGGCTCATTGGCTGTGTAAACTGTGTAGTGCAGCTCTGATCTGTGGTCTGATAGAGGGCCCACAGCATTACGAGCTTTCATTCACCGTACGAAGCTTAGTCCACGGGTCAGCGGTTTTATTTCACACACTCACACACTCACACACACAGAGGCACACACACAGAGAGAGACACACACGCAAAGATATACTCCACACACACAGAGAGACACACACGCAAAGATATACTCCACACACACAGAGAGACACACACGCAAAGATATACTCCACACACACACAGAGAGACACACACGCAAAGATATACTCCACACACACAGAGAGACACACACGCAAAGATATACTCCACACACACAGAGAGACACACACGCAAAGATATACTCCACACACACAGAGAGACACACACGCAAAGATATACTCCACACACACACAGAGACACACACGCAAAGATATACTCCACACACACAGAGAGACACACACGCAAAGATATACTCCACACACACAGAAAGACACACACGCTAAGATATAATCCATACACACAGAGAGACACACACGCAAAGATATACTCCACACACACAGAGAGACACACACGCAAAGATATACTCCACACACACAGAGAGACACACACGCAAAGATATACTCCACACACACAGAGAGACACACACGCAAAGATATACTCCACACACACAGAGAGACACACACGCAAAGATATACTCCACACACACAGAGAGACACACACGCAAAGATATACTCCACACACACAGAGAGACACACACGCAAAGATATACTCCACACACACAGAGAGACACACACGCAAAGATATACTCCACACACACACAGAGACACACACGCAAAGATATACTCCACACACACAGAGAGACACACACGCAAAGATATACTCCACACACACAGAAAGACACACACGCTAAGATATAATCCATACACACAGAGAGACACACACGCAAAGATATACTCCACACACACAGAGAGACACACACGCAAAGATATACTCCACACACACAGAGAGACACACACGCAAAGATATACTCCACACACACAGAGAGACACACAGGCAAAGATATACTCCACACACACAGAAAGACACACACGCTAAGATATAATCCATACACACTGTGACCGTTATTTTGTAGATATTATGTTAACAACTCTCAGGGAGATCACATTATACAATAATAATCAATGAACAAACTGCCGGCTTGTAGTAGAAATGAGAACTCAATATTTAATGCAATTTATGTACAAGATGAATTCAAATACATCACAGTTTATATAGCCTAGTCTAAAACACGTCTTTCCACTACCAAATTCTTAGGTCGTCTGTCTTTATCTTCAAATGTACCCTACGTTCAATCTAACTCCCACGTCATTGTTTTTATCGTAAAACGTCACTCGTTTATTCTGTACATTAACACCGGGTTAGAGATTATACAAATTATGTCCCACTAAAATAACTATATATATTTTAAATCATCACATTCCCCCATCGACCCTTTAAATTTGTCATACAAATTTCTATATAAAAAAAAAAATTCTTATCTCCGTCAAATACTTTGATAAAATATATATCTCTTCAATAACTAGAACTATATGAAAAATTACAATTATCCCAATTTATATCAAAACATGTTATGCAACACAAATAACATATAACAAAACCAACGTATTCATCAATATATGTTAACCAATAACTTTCACTAATAGGTCCATAATACATATAATACATATAGGTCCATAAGGTTCCACAGTATATCCTGTCCTGTATTGATAGAATACACAAACCAATAGTATAAATATCATCAAATCCGAAAACATAACAGTTCATACTGGTCCATGTAATATCATTGCAACCTTCCTCTTCTGAACGTCCAACAATACATTCATTGAATATTTCATAGGTCCTTTGTAGATTATCCATCCTGTAGAGTTTCAACACCTTGATAAAATAGTTCCAATAATGTCACAACAATAATTACAATGCATTGTTCACAGATACATCTCAAGAATTTACCATTGAATACTTAACCACGAGCTGTCTGTCTGTAAGCAATATAGTGTTGAATTGGTCATAAACCCAAAAAAAAAATTTATAATGTTATCAATAATGTGTTGATCTGTTGATTCCTCCATATGTTGATGACATGACCTTCATTCTGCGTTGACAATGTAAATGTACCTTAATCATGCAACGACATGACCTTGATTCTATGTTGATTATGTCAATATACCTTGATATAGCGATGACATGACCTCGATTCCATGTTGATAATGTCAATATACCTTGATATAGCGATGACAAGACCTCGATTCCATGTCAGCACCATAAATGTACTCTTCATATGATGTCTTCATGGTTGCGTTTGATATGGTGTCCATAAAAACCGTTCACGATAATGTGAGGACGTGATAGAACATCTCTCACTTACAAATGGTACGTTGTGTTTGAATCACCGTGCTTCAGTTGTAGAACCATTTCTCATCCAGAACCTTTGGAAAAAATCAATATTTCATTAACACCGTATCTATACTTTATATTTACATGAAAAATAATTTTTAACCGCGTTTCAAACTGGTGATTACGTATCAAACAACACACCTTAAACACCACATCTAGACAACAAATCAGCCAATATATTATCAACCCCAGGTATATTTTCCACAGTAAAACTGTATGCCTGCAGGATAAGTGACCATCTTGCTATTCTACTGTTGTTTAACTTGTTCTGATTTATAAAGGACAAAGGCTTATGGTCAGTCATAAGAATAAACCTTGTTCCCATCAAGTACCTTGCCAATTTAGTAATACACCAAACCACACCAAGAGCTTCCCGTTCTACTGTTGCATACCTAACCTCAGCCTCACTTAATTTCCTGCTAATATACTGAATCGGGTGTAAGACATTGTCATGATATTGTCCCAAAATTCCTCCCAAACCAACCAAACTTGCATCAGTCAAAACCACAAATCTTTTTTTAATGTCTGGTAGTCTTAATATAGGTTGTCCAGAAAAAGCAACCTTTATCCTATTTAATGCCATTTCACACTCCTGAGACCAAATTATTTTAATTGGGCTTTTCTTTTTAATAAGTTCAGTCAACGGAGCTACCATCTCTGAAAAATTAGGAATAAATTTCCTATAAAAATTACATACACCTAGAAGACTCCTCACTTCTTTTTTATTTCTTGGAATGTCAATTTTTAGAATTTTAGTAATATTCTCCTCCAATGGCTTAATGGTGTTATTGGATATCTTGTGTCCCAAAAAAGTAATTTCTTTCATGCCTATTTCTAATTTGTTAGGTTTAATTGTCAAATTATGTTTTTCTATAATTTCAAAGATATCATTAAGACTTTTTAAATGATTTTCCCAAGTATCATTAAAAACACATATGTCATCCAAATAAAATATAGTATCCTTCCTATGTCCTAAAATCATACCCATCATCCTATTAAAAGTTGCAGGAGCATTCACCAATCCAAAACTCATCACCTTCCATTGATATAACCCCAATGGAGTAACAAAACTTGTAAATGGTTTAGCTCTATCAGTTAAACCTACTTGATAGTACCCTTTAGCCATATCCAATTTAGAAAAAATAGTTGCATTAGATAGCTGAGCCATAATATCTTCAGCATTGTTCATAGGATATGGGTCAAAGAGAGTAACATTATTCAGCTTCCTATAGTCCACACACAACCTTATAGTTTTATCTTTTTTCTTAACTAATACTATTGGAGAGGCATATGCTGAATTGGATGGCTCTATCAACCCCATACTCACAAGCTCATCTATCTCTTTTTGCAAGTTATCCCTCAAATGAATAGGGATTGTGTATGGTTTTAGCCTCACCGGCTTATCATCTGTTACAATAATGTCATGTTGTATGACATTGGTCTTACCAGGCAAATCAGAAAATATACCCTTATGCCTGTGTATTATTTTTGCCATCTCATATGCCTGTTCATGTGTCAATTTCTCTAAATTCACATCTTTATATGTTTGCTGACCCTGTGTATTCACTGTTGCTATTTCTTCAATATCCTCTTTAATTTCTTCTGATATTATACTACAGCATATATTGCTTTCTACTGATTGATCATTATACTTTTTTAAATTATTAATATGAAAAACTTTAAGTTGATCCTTAATTCTTATCTCATAATCCACATTTGTGACCTTTCTAACCACATCATATGGCCCTAGCCATTCAGTAAATAGTTTGTTATTTTGATTTTTTAATTTTAGCAAAGCTTTATCTCCTGGTTCCAAGGTTCTTAGTTTCCTATCCTGATTTACTCTATTTATTTTCTTTTCCTTATTATTGTCTGAATTCTTTCTAGCCTCTTCCAAAGCAATTTCTAATTGTTGTTTCTTATTTGTAACTAACTCATAATTAGTCATTTCCCTGTTTTCACTAGTACCTACTAATGGTTCTTTGAGAATACTAAGTGGATTTCTTGGATTATTTCCATATATCAATTCAAATGGTGAAAAACCTGTACTATCATGAGTAGTTTCTCTATATGCAAATAAAATTGATGGAATTGCTAAATCCCAATTCTTTGGATCCTCATTACTGACTTTTGACAACATTTCCTTAAGAGTTTTGTTAAATCTCTCACACATTCCATTACATTGAGGATGATAGGGTGTTGTAAACTTCTGCTTTATTCCAAATGTTTCCATAAATTCCTTAGTCAATTTTGATGTAAATTGAGTTCCTCTATCTGATATTATCTCTTCAGGAAATCCAATTCTAGTAAATATTAAATATAATGCTTGCACTATATCTGTAGATTCAATTTTCTTTAATGGTACTGCCTCTGCATACCTTGAACATATATCAATCAATGTAAGGATATATCTATGTCCTCTGTTAGACATAATAGGCATCAAACCAATGATATCTATGGCTACCTTCTGAAATGGTCTAGTTGCAGTCACTCCTGTTTGTATTGGTGCTTTGGTAAAATTACTTCCAGATCCTTTCATCTGACACACTTTGCATTGTTTAACAAATCTTTTCACATCTTTTGACATTTTAGGCCAAAAGTAATGTTGTATTATTCTGTTTTTGGTTTTGCCAACTCCCATATGACCAGCCAATGGTATAGAATGAGCATTAGTCATTATTTCTGTTCTATATTTATATGGTACAACTATCTGTTCCACTTGTCTGCCATTTATGAGTATCTCTCTGACTAATAGTTGTGTATCATTTTTCACTTTGCATACACTATTTTTATTAGTATTTCCTTTCTCTGTAGATTTGAATAGTCTATTCAATGTAGTATCCTCTCTTTGTTCCTTTTTGAATTTTTCCAAATTAAAGTTTTCATTCAGTAATGATTCACTATCAATTGATGTGTCTTTTTCACTATTCACCATTGTCTGACTTTCTTCAGTATTGCTTGCTTTACATTCATTAATCACATTACATTGTGCTTGCTTATTGTTAAATTCCCATGTTTCTATTTCCTCTCTAGTACATTCTTTAACTGATTCAACATTTCCAATAATTAAATCAATTGGTGCATCATTTATAACATGAGCCAGTACTCTACCTGTAATATATGGTGTCCTAATATCAATGTAGGCCAACCTCAATTTAATCACTCTTCCATCAAATGATGTACAATCTGCTACCTCACCAGTATATTGATTTGACTGAACATATTTGCTGTTTATTGCAATGACAGAGGCTCCTGTGTCACGAACTGCAAAAACTGGTATTAATCCCACATATCCTGGAAAAAACTTTATTCCTTTGCTTCTTGATAACACAGCTCCACAATGATTCCTGTTCTGATTAAATCTGGAGTTGTGATCTCTCTGTTGTGTATATCCCTGAGATCTATTATTATTATTATTGTTTCCAGCAGAATTTGACCTTCTGAAGCAATTTCTTGCTATATGTCCTTTCTTTTTACATATAAAACATGTCAATGTGTTATCTCTCTTATCTTTACAATCCTTAGTAACATGGTTATTTCTTCCGCAATTACCACACTTCATCTTGCTCCTTGATAATTGTCTTCCTCTTTGAAAATTATCATTGCCTTTAGCAAAGCATATTATATCCTGGTAATCCTCTCCTTTAGAAGTAGGTGCCATGGGATGAGCTAATTTATAGTTCCTAATCAGGTCAACTATTTCTTCTATAGTCTTGGGAGATCTCTCCTGAATGAATGCTTTGAGATTTTTATCGAGTGAATATATTGCCTTATCTCTAATAATAAAATTCTTCAGTTCCTCAAATGATTTTTCTATTTTAGCACATTTTAGCCATTTGTCCATAGCACTTGTCAATGAGTCAAAATAACTTTTTGGATCTTCTTCCTTTGATAAAGTCATTTCAAAAAATTTCTTTCTATAAGCCTCCTCTGTACTTCCAAAATGTCTTAACAATTGTTCCTTGACAGATGCATAATCTGATTGTTCCATACAAATTTTTGATGGAATATCTCCTGTAAAGGATTTTCCAAGTAGTCCAGACCAATAACATGAAGAAAAATTTTGTCTCTCCATTTCCATTTCAAATTTTTTTAGAAATGTATCAATAGAACCATCCTTTTCATTAAATAATTGGAAAGTAAATCTACACATGTTATTTCTAATAGCCATTTCCTGGTCAACAACAGGTCTAGTGACTCCAATGTTTACATTTGAAGTATTATTCTTAGCCTCCAATTCTAACTTTTTTAACTGAAAAATTCTATCTTTCTCCTTTTCCTCCCTCTCTTTAGCCTTCTCTTCTCTTTCCTTATCTTTATCAATTTGTTTTAATCTCTCTAGCTCAATCTCATCAGCTCTAGCTTTATCTTTAGCCCTTTCTACTCTTTCTAACTGCTCTCTATATTTTCTCTCCGCCCACTCATCCAATTCCTTACCAGCATATCCCAACTCCTTACCACAACTTATATAATTTGCTAATATGTCCACTGAGGACCCCTCCATTTTCAATTAATAAATATATACCTACAACAAACTAATATAATTTAAAATGGAAGCAATATTGCAATATGCATAAAATAAATATCAATATAATAATCAATACATATAAAATAAGAACACCACAGATAGTAGATGAGACCAGAGATTCACAAAAAATTTACTATGACAAATATATAAACAATATAATAACACTGTGCATACAAGACTATACAATCTAACATATATTATGTAATATACACTTATGAAAAGTCTTTTTCAACTAACCTGACTTACAGGGACTTTTCAATAAGTGTATACACAAAATTCCTAAAAGAAACTAATACATGCCAGTGATTTCACAAGAAAAATCTAGGCATATACTATACTACAACATAACGTATACACCAGTTTACTTATCTTAAAAAACGCGTTCCTTTTCCTTCCGTCTCCGAATCCCAGGTTCCAGACTCGAAATGATCCTCCACCACACAGGTTATTTCAGCCCAAAGTCTTCGTGTGTTCGTTAATTCATAAGTTTTACAATCCTTTCACTTTGTTGAAGTTTCTTTTTACTTCCAATTTCACTTGACTTCTGCTACTGTACTGAACTGACTTCTAGTTCTGTGACTATTCTGAAGTATTCTTCTTTTCTCGAACCATTTACTAGTTCTACGGAGATTCTTTTTTAATCTCTTCACTTGACAAACTTAGCTTGTCCTATTAACCACAGCTTCACTATTGTTTCAATAATTGTTACCACTTTCGATACTTTTAAAATGTATCCGAGACGCCTTCCAATTTTCTAGTGTCCTTTTTAACCGACTTGCTTGGTAACATACATAAACTTCCGTTTCTATCTTCATGTACACCGTTATGTACTGGTAGCGCTTATTTCCAAGACGTGCTAGGCTATACTGTTAAACCGTCAAATTTTCTTTCTCGTCGATATTTCTTCACATTTAATTTTAGTCTTCTTTTATTCGTAAGAAACGTTCATTTGCGGTATTCTTTAAGCTGTGCTTCACAATATATTGTAGGCTTTCTTTCAAATTGATTTTCAATAATATTCACCTTGATTCTCCTTCAACATTCTCCGTTGATTTTCAATATTCCACATTGGGCTTCCGAATTCACCTTGAGCTTCCGAATTTTAGTTGGGCGCCAAATAATGTGACCGTTATTTTGTAGATATTATGTTAACAACTCTCAGGGAGATCACATTATACAATAATAATCAATGAACAAACTGCCGGCTTGTAGTAGAAATGAGAACTCAATATTTAATGCAATTTATGTACAAGATGAATTCAAATACATCACAGTTTATATAGCCTAGTCTAAAACACGTCTTTCCACTACCAAATTCTTAGGTCGTCTGTCTTTATCTTCAAATGTACCCTACGTTCAATCTAACTCCCACGTCATTGTTTTTATCGTAAAACGTCACTCGTTTATTCTGTACATTAACACCGGGTTAGAGATTATACAAATTATGTCCCACTAAAATAACTATATATATTTTAAATCATCACACACACAGAGAGACACACACGCAAAGATATACTCCACACACACAGAGAGACACACACGCAAAGATATACTCCACACACACAGAGAGACACACACGCAAATATATACTCCACACACACAGAGAGACACACACACAAAGATATACTCCACACACACAGAGAGACACACACGCAAAGATATACTCCACACGCACTCATAAACACAAGCAAAGATATACTCCACAGACACACACAGACACACACGCAAAGATATTCTCCACACACACAGAGAGACACACACACAAAGATATAGGCTACTCACAAAGATTTAAAAAACAGGCTACGAAGACAGACGACACGCACATTCAAACACAAACCACACACACATACAAACGACACACACATAAAAACATAAATTTCTCATTACCAATTTTCAACAGCTATTCATTTGGAAATATGTGTAGGCAGACTATTAACTTAGCAGCGCTTAACAAAACATAAGAATTCCTCTCCTCTCTCTCTCGCTCTCTCAGAATTCCAAACCTTCTCTATTTCTTTCTCTTTCTTTCTTTCTTTCTTTCTTTCTTTCTTTCTTTCTTTCTTTCTTTCTTTCTTTCTTGCTTTCTCTCCCCTCTCTCTCTCTCTCTCTCTCTCCTGTCTTTCTCTATTCGCCGTAACAGGGTAACCACTTAAACGTAACTATGAACACAGAACATAATGTAGCCTATTTTCCTTAAATTCTTTTCTTTAAATTATAAGTTCGGGTTGCATGTGTGTTATTGTGGGAAGATTAAAAACAACAACCGCAAAAACAACAACCACGTGTGTGGTTCTGAGAGTTATGTTGTTTGTTTTTCACAAAATAATTGATGTTTGTCACCAGCCTATAGATTAGGCCCGAATTCGAACATCATTTTTGAAACAGTTACCGGTAAGCCATGGGTCGGCAACCTACGGCACGCGTGCTAGACTTGGCACGCCGAGCGATTTTCGGTGGCACGCGGAAGACACCCTAAAAAGGCAAATCAAGTTCATTCTACAAGACATTCAGTGCTAGAGAACGATGACTTTTGTACTGTTGGTACGCTGAAAGAGTTAGAAATTCTACTTTGGCACACTAGGGGCACGCTAGCCGAGTGGCAGCGCGTTCGACTTTCGATCCGAAGGTTCTGTGTTCGAATCCTGATGGAGGCTAGGATTGTTTTCAGGGACTTGAGGGTGTCCCCGAGTCTACCCAGCTCTGATTGGCCTACCTGACATAAGTTGTGGTAAAGTAAAGGCGGCTGGGCATTGTGCACACTAATATATGAAGGTTGCCGACCCCAGCGGTAGGCTATTAATTTTCGTGTTTTATATAAAACAACATGTCTTCTTATATTATTATAAATATGTTTAAATCACGAACTATTAAAACATAATTGCCTAAATGAAACTAATGTTTTGAACATTAAGTGTCTTAAAACGTTTATTACAGAAGTTGAGACTTCATTAATTTGCGTAAAAATGTTTTTTTAATTAGTCGCAGACGTAAAGTGTTATTTAAGACTACGGGCGTACTTTTTAAATGAAGGTTTTAAGAAATATTGTGCTTTTTTCCGGTAAAATATTTTGTTCTGTGCAGCAGCCTTCCTGTGTGGATGGTTTAGAGTTTAGATAAACTAGATAAATACTTTATGTTAACATTTCGGCACAAGCAAGACTGTGAATTTGTTGACTTCCTGTTTCACATCTGCGCGTGCACTCGCACTTTGCAAGTTGGCACATTGCTTGTCAGATTTCTCGGACGTTGACGGTTATCTTTTTTTTTTTTGGTCCTTGTAATTTAGAAGCAAAGAAGATCAAAAGCCATTTACGTCATGGCAACAATGTAAGAAATTTCGTTTGGGCAACAATTTTTTTTTTTTTTTTTTTTTTGCAGCGTTCAGTCTTCAATTATTAGGGGAACCATCAGACTTTTGAAATTCAAATGCAGAGTCTACAAACTTGAGACGTTAGCTTGTTATTTCAAGAAATATATTTGGCAAACATTAAACTAAATATGTACTATCACCTCTCTTCACTCTTTTTCCTCTATTTTCCACTCAACTTTCAGTCTCTCTCTCTCTCTCTCTCTCTCCCATCTCTTCTCCGTCTTTCTATCTCTCTCTTCTGTCTCTCTTCATATTTCTCTACCCTAACTCTCTTCTCTCTATATATATTTAATACCTCTTCTGTTTCTTTTTTCTCTCAACCTTTCTCTCCACTCTAGCTTTCTGTATCTCTCCCTATATATATCTTTCTCTTCTCTTTTCTCTTTCATATATATATATATATATATCCTCCTTTTATCCCTTTCTCTCTCCCTCCTTTCCCTTATTACTTCCTCTCCAATGCCCGTTTATTTCACTCTTTGTCAACTACACATTTACACGTTTTCTTGCTATTGTATATTTTGTTTAAAGTACTACCAAAAATACCTAAACGTTGTATTTTCTAATTAGCATCATTCTTGAAGTGATCTATCGTTTCTAACTGCGTCTCTTCCATCAGTTAAACGCATTGAACAAAATATTTAGCAGCTTGCTCATACTGTTTGTTTTTTTAGCCTTAAACGTTTGGCCACGTCAATCCAAGGCATTAACTGGTTATGATTTTTCCAAAAGGTATTGCGTTACAATCAAAGCCTTATTGTAGGCTAAGTGATCTGAGTAGTTCTATGGGTCCCCAATTGAGCCTGCCCCAATCTGCGCCCCCGTGTGTCGAGTGCCTTGTTTTGAAATAGTTAATATCGTGATTGCCATCTAGCACTGCCAGGCGTGTCGCCTTGGGAGGTGCTTTGTGCCCCGTGCTGTTACATCTTGCTGTACACTATCGCCTGGTTTATAATATATTAGAACACCACCACTGACGTCACAATAGGCATTTGTCAGTCAGTGAGGCGAGGTACAGGCACACACACACATACCTGTGATCTTGTGCAGCGGTGACGTCACGGAAAACCGAGCTGCAAAGCTTGCCACTGCTGTGTATTTTCTCCTAGATCTGGGTATATTTATCTTCTTGTCTACATGTATGTCTTGCTTGTTTTATTTTAATTATTTTTTTTTAATGTTTTTTTTGCCGTCTAATTTGGATTTATGGGGCATGGTAGCCGAGCGGTAGCGCATTCAACTGGCGATTCGAAAGTCCTGGTTTCACATCCTGGTGGAAGCTAGGATTTTTTTCCCAGGAAATGAGGGTGTCCCTGAATCTTGACAGCTCTGATGGGTAACTTCCATTAGTCGGGGTGAAGTAAAGGCAGCTGGGCATTGTGCTGGCCACACATCCCCTAGTATGCCGTGGCTTCTCCAGCCCTATGATCAGTTTGGTCCGAAGGGTACTTTACTTACTAATGTGGATGTATTCGACCGAAAAACCTTCTTATAAATGAAATTTAAGAACGCAAGCTATGGTTTGTGCTGTACAATATAGTTAAATGAGTATAGAAAGGGTGGAGGTAAGGGATTGAAAGCACCCTGGAGCAAACATTAACGGTTGATTTTTCTGGGTATATTTCTTACAAACATCTGGGTATTTTGTTTTCAACATTGCTTGAAGGTGATTGTCAGCTAAGTGGAACGGGAGAATGGAGGGGGGAGGGGGTATAAATATCGATATTATAATGATATGACTTGAAATATGATACCTTGTTTCGGCCTACATATTTCAACAACACTCTAGGTAGAATGTAGTGACTATACCTGAGAGCTCGGGTCTCCTCTAGGCATCGGCACGTACGTTGTGATGGAAGGAAAATGGGGAGGGGGGGACACAAACATGGGCGCCAAAATATACGCTACTGTGGCTCCCTACCCTCCTTCCCCCAACTCCCAAGTCGCGAGGAGGACGCTCAATTTTTACACTAACTATGGCATAATAACCGTTTTAGTTTATCGACGCAAGGTCAATGAACAAAGAACATCTGTATAACATCGCCGTATGCAACATTGTTAAACAGCAACAATATACAACAAAATGTTGGGAATAACATTTCTATTGACAATGAAGCTAACTATAGACAATGCAAAAAAAAAAGAATAAATGAAAAGCAACAACACGTATTAAAGGAGTGCGGATGGGGATATGCCACCTGATCTATATAAATGATCGTATGACGTCAATAGCTTGTGCTAGAGTCAGATTTTGTGCTCGCGTCGTGACGGCTCAAAATGTTCAGCCGACTCGCGGGAGCTTATTTTATTGTTGCCATTTTGTGTAAGCGCCTGGATGATGATGAAGGACTGCGGCGACACATGCCCTCTACTTTGTGGTCACCGTTATAGATACTGCTTTTTGTAAAAATTGCTATTACATTGGAATAAACGTTGTTAGGTCTGCATCGTTAAAAACCTGGATTCTTGCTTGTTATGTGCTTGTTTTAACAAGGGGAGTGGGGTGATAAAGTACGAACTTATCGAAAGAGGTGGACAATGGGACACATCAATCTGGGAATTAATTAATCTCGACCCCCCGCCACCTCATATAGCATGGTAGCCGAGCGGCAGCGCGTACGACTGGCGAGCCGAAGGTCCCGGGTTTGAATCCTGGTGCAGGCTAGAAATTTTTTAAATGTAATTTGAATCAATGTTTGTTCTTTTGTTTGTAGAGCATAGTTCAGCTGCACCATATGAAACATGAATTTTTGCTGAGGGAAATTTCTGTGATGCCCCCCCCCCCCTTTACTTGACGCTCAATGTGTTGTTTTTAATTAGTACTTTACTTAATGGCTAATAGGGCCTCCCACTGTCCGAGCCCACCCTCCCCCACAATTAACTCTAAAAGAATGTCGCATTTTCCGTTGAAAATATTTTGAGGACGTTTTTTAATTACGAGTTACCAACTCAGAAGCAGACTTGGGATGCTACTTTCTGATTTAAAAGCTTACTCCAACAAATTCGGGTTCTCCCCCTTTATGGAGCATCAGCTGTTATTGTCATTTACATAATCGCGTGCGCTCTCATGGTTGTCAAATACTCGTTAAAGCAGAATCAGTATGTTATCTTTGTGCTTAGGCCCTCAATCAACTCAAAGTAGTGGCGTCTTAAGTCGGTGTAGGCCAGCGATGGCGAACCTATGCGACGCGTACCACAGTTGGCACGCAGAGCCATTTCTGTGGGCACGCGAGCATTTACCAAAAAATGGAACAGCAAAGTTATGGTATTTGGTTTTAATGGCCGTGTTGGCACGTTGATAGAAATAAGTCGATCTTGTATTGTACTTTGTGCACGCGGCCTCAAAAAGGTTCGCCATCACTGGTGTAGGCCATTGTTGAGGCCTCAGGAGAGGTGTGCAAATCATGGATCGCCTAACGTTACTTCAAACAAACATCCACCTTTTCTCCCATACTATAAAAAAAAAGCTGAAGAGGTTTTGAGCGTTTTCTCTCTGGAGTCGATCTATGTATCAACCTGTTTGGTCAATTATAAAAATCGATTTCCCCCCCCCCCCATCTCCAATAATTGATTACCATGTGGTCTTATCGCCTTGTTTCGTTTAGCAATTACCTGGCAGACGTTACCACAGGTAAACTGAGGTTGAAATTCGTGGGTCACCAAAACTAGGGCAGCAGGCACCATCAAGTGATAACTACCTTTGCACAATTCATGTCTGGCCCCCACCAGGTATAACACATTGGAACAACAGAAGAGGACAGTAATTGGTAACTTGGTGGGGAAAACATGGCAAATTTTCAACTGGAGAAGAGAGAGGTGACAGAAGGGAGAAGAGAGTGGTGACAGAAGAGAGGTGATTTATGAGAAATAGATTTTTAAGTTTATCATTTCAATTTTATTATAGCACTTCTTGTTGTTTTTCTGTATGTTTTTAAAGCTTTAAAGCTTCATCTCTGATATCATTCTTTTCTTCCCGAGGTAAATGCAAAATTTCTGTATATTCTATTGACAACACTCCAATATAGGCCTACAAGTATCAACGGCCCCTTAAGGAAATACTAGTTTTCGCTCCAACCAAATTTTCGATAAGATTTCGGCTGCTTCTGCGCACCTCACCTTTCTGTGTTCCTTTAGCGGTCGCTTTCTACAACCCTTACCGCTACGCTCATCAACATAATTTGGTGGACTTGAAGATTTTTTTTTTAAACCACGCTATGATTTGATTGCAGGGCGTTGAAGAATTCTGTGCCTTGTGGTTTGTTTGATTATTTGTTGTTGTTGAAACGCTTGTGCTTCTTAAAGGAGATCTATTTGTTGGTGTTAACATTGCCGAAGACGTAACTCTCTCGGTGTGTCTACAAGTACTGTAGCTCCTACGTCTTCTAGTTTTTGCTAATAGGCTTTTGATTATGTTTTTTTTTTATATTGCTTTAAAAAAAACCTTTTGTTTTTAAACCTGCTCTAGGGAGGATACGCTAGTTGGGCGTCAACCTTTTTGCCCAGCACTTTTGGTCACAGTATCTCTGTCAATGTTTGCATGCATATCGATAAAAAGGGGAAGGCGAATTTGGGGATCGCGAACACGGTTATATGTAGACATGAGCCCAGGTAAAATATTTCTGTATTCATTACCTTTTCAGGGCTAGGGAATAAGGCAAAGCCAAACTCTTATTAGGCATAGGCATGTTCTAAGAAACTTCAAGTGTGGGGCCTGATGCCGCCATAATATGTTTTTTTTGCAGACGATACACATTTACGGCACAAACACATACACACATAGGCCTACATACATATGTATGATTAGGATTGCTTCTTTTTTTTTTTTTTTTTTTTTTTTTTTTTTTTTTTTTTGGGGTGGGGGGGGGGGTATCACAGCCAAGAAAAGAAAACTGGAATGGTATGGCCACGTCACCAGAACCAACGGGCTTGCAAAGACCATCCTGCAGGGTACCACCAGAGGAGACAGAAAGAGAGGAAGACCAAAGAAACGTTGGGAAGATAATATCAAGGAATGGACAGGTACAAAACTGTGCGAGGCAATGAGAACGGCTGAGAGACGGGAGGAGTGGAGGAGGCTGGTTTACATGTCATCTGTGGCGCCCCAACGGTCTAACAGACTACGGGATATGTAGGATGTAGGATGTAAAGGGGGGGGGGGTATCACACGCTTTGCCTTTTTCCTGTGAAAAAACATTTGCTAGGTTAAAAACATAATGGATACGCCATTAAGAATCCGTGCTTCCCCCCTAAGTTTCCTTTGAGAATAAATAAAACACACAGAGACTACGCCACCAAACTGGAGAAAAAAAAACATTAACCCGGAAGTAATTCTCTCCTTGTTTGAGTTTACGTCATCGCGGTGTCAAGGATTTGACTTCCGTTTTTTTTAGTCACGCGGGCATTACACCAAGAAGCGTTGACGTCATTTCCCACCTCATTGAAGGGGTACATTTAACGATGTGACGTCACATCTACTACGCGGATGTTACATGTCTAAATCAAATATTGACAAAAAATGAATAAAACGTATGCATGTATTAAAAGATTGAACTAAACAAAGACTAGAATTTAATCCCCCGAACGAGTCTTTGTTTCTTTCTTGTTTTACTTTCTTGCTGACATGACTAAATCTTTCCATTTTCCACTTTAGATAAATAAATCTATCCATTTTCCACTTTAGATAAATAAATATATCCATTTTCCACTTTAGATAAATAAATCTATCCATTTTCCACTTTAGATAACTAAATCTTTCCATTTTCCACTTTAGATAAATAAATCTATCCATTTTCCACTTTAGATAACTAAATCTTTCCATTTTCCACTTTAGATAAATAAATCTATCCATTTTCCACTTTAGATAACTAAATCTTTCCATTTTCCACTTTAGATAAATAAATCTATCCATTTTCCACTTTAGATAAATAAATCTATCCATTTTCCACTTTAGATAACTAAATCTTTCCATTTTCCACTTTAGATAAATAAATCTATCCATTTTCCACTTTAGATAACTAAATCTTTCCATTTTCCACTTTAGATAAATAAATCTATCCATTTTCCACTTTAGATAACTAAATCTTTCCATTTTCCACTTTAGATAAATAAATCTATCCATTTTCCACTTTAGATAAATAAATCTATCCATTTTCCACTTTAGATAACTAAATCTTTCCATTTTCCACTTTAGATAAATAAATCTATCCATTTTCCACTTTAGATAAATAAATCTATCCATTTTCCACTTTAGATAAATAAATCTATCCATTTTCCACTTTAGATAAATAAATCTTTCCATTTTCCACTTTAGATAAATAAATCTTTCCATTTTCTACTTTACATAACTAAATCTTTCCATTTGCCTTGAGTAACACATCACACTTTGATAACTAAATCTTTCCATTTGCCTTGAGTAACACATCACACTTCGATAACTAAATCTTTCCATTTTCCATGAGTAACACATCACACTTTGATAACTAAATCTTTCCATTTGCCTTGAGTAACACATCACACTTTGATAACTAAATCTTTCCATTTGCCTTGAGTAACACATCACACTTCGATAACTAAATCTTTCCATTTTCCACGAGTAACACATCACACTTTGATAACTAAATCTTTCCATTTTCCATGAGTAACACATCACACTTTGATAACTAAATTTTTCCATTTTCCACGAGTAACACATCACACTTTGATAACTAAATCTTTCCATTTTCCATGAGTAACACATCACACTTTGATAACTAAATCTTTCCATTTTCCATGAGTAACACATCACACTTTGATAAATAAATCTTTCCATTTTCCACGAGTAACACATCACACTTTGATAACTAAATCTTTCCATTTTCCATGAGTAACACATCACACTTTGATAACTAAATTTTTCCATTTTCCATGAGTAACACATCACACTTTGATAACTAAATCTTTCCATTTTCCATGAGTGACACATCACACTTTGATAACTAAATCTTTCCATTTTCCACGAGTAACTAATCAGACTTCTAAGTTCAACTACGAAAATAGCCAAATTCTGGCATGAACTGGTGTAGTGGCTTTTAATTTATCCAAAAGCGTTTCGTTATTCAACACTTTTTCATATAACAGATATTTCCTTTCACACTTTTTAGACCAGAGGGCAGCAACCTACGGCACGTGTACGCACGCAGGACGATTTTTAATGGTACGCAATTCAGTTCTCTTTTACAATAAATAGAGTGCTTTACCTTGATGACTTTTAAGCTGTTGGCACGCTGAATCTTTCTGAAATAATACTTTGGAACACCATAAAATATGGTTGCCGACCCTTGTATTAGACCATTGGAAACGCTTTATGTCCAAATGATGCATTTAGTAATATAATACATACAAGTACGTAGTATATTAAATGCCCTTGAATGTGTATGCGTATGTGCATACTTTTAGATCCAGTGGGAATTTGAGGAAAAACAGAACTTCGTTTTAACCAATAGTCGACCTCCAATATGGACAGTCTTTGACCTTGCTGCTCGGTTGTCACTGTACAGTAAATGCCCGATACAACTATATAACTGGCGGATAAATTTCGTGAATTAATCAATGTGGGCTAACGGTATGAATTGTGATTAAGTTCAGTTCTCCGGGCAGATACCCGAGGGTCAAAACGGGGCAGATGAAGCACGAGTTCACAAATGCAAGCGGATGGTTTGTGTGTTCAGCACAATGCCTTTACTTTAAGCATATCTGATTACAGCGGCATTAACCCCCTCAACCTATTAGCATTATTAAAACAATTATTTACGTCATCGAGGTGTCAAGGATTTGACTTCCGTTTTTTTTTAGTAAAGTAAAGGTTCTCAACCTTTTTCGGCTTACCGCCCCCTTTTACAACATTTTTCCGCTCACCGCCCCCACCCCTTCCGCCCATCTGGCCTATAGTTTCCGCATTTTTTTTAGCGGACTAGACTTTTTGTGTGATTAATTATCTTTAAAAAAAACTGAAAAGGAAACATATTCAATTGTAAGAATTAATAGATGAAAAAATTGCCTTAACAAAATGTTTTAATAAATCAATATTAATGCGGATCCTTTGCCTGGTATGTTGCTAGCAATTTGTCTATTTTTGTTTCAATTTTGGTTGCAAAAGCCCTAGGTCTAACCATCAGTAATATTTGTTACATTACAAAACATAACTTGTTCGGCAGCAATATTGAATCAAATGTGGAAACTTTTTTTTAGTTAAAGGGAGATAATTAGCCCGTTTTATTTGATCTAATATTTTTGTTTCTTCTTTCTTTTATAAAAAATAAATGGCATACAATTTATAACTTTGAAATGATCAAACGGTAAAAAGTATTTGAAAATTATATAAATATTATCTGACTAAAGAATTTATATGTATATTTCAAGCATTACAATAACTACCCAGTTTGTATGATTACTACTTATCTCTACCGCTTAACAATAATGTACATGTCTTGATGATAACATAAAACATATTAACTAAGGACATATCGGTTAAACTGAGATCAAAATATCATTAGTATTAGCAGATGTTAAGGCGACAGTCCGGTGAACCAACCACATGACCAGCTAGAAGCACAATATATTTGGAAATACTGACCCCTACTTCATCGAAAAGTCACTGTGATTCCTATTTCTTATTAAATATAATAATATGTGGGCATACTGTTGGGGGATATCAGATATTTAGCAGCACTTGTGTTTACATCACATTTCATCCTCCAAAAACGAATCGATTCAAATAGCTGAGGTGTTAAAATATATCAGGTACGTTTTGTACCGCCCACTTGCCCTTCATCGCCCCCCCAATCGCCCCCGGGAATGTCAGCGCCCCCCCCCCTAAAGCTTCTCACCGCCCCCCGGGGGGCGATATCGCTCCCGTTGAAAACCTGTGATTTAAGTCGTTGCTATTTGACTAATATCCTATTGCGATACATTAACTTTATCGCCCTTGACTTCTTTATTCCATTGTCCTTTTTTTTTTAAAAAAAATACATAAAAGTAAAATGTTTCTTTGTTTTGTTAGATTAGTTGTTGTAAGTTGTTATTTTTTTTTTTTTGTTGTTATAAAAAATGTACTACCTTATCTTACATATCACAGAAGCTTCTATACAGAAGATTAATGCGTCTTTATGCTTTTCAGTGGGTTTCTGTCTAGTCTTGAGTTTTGTTAACGGCTTAAATGATGTTCCATTGTCGGTTCTCGAAAGCTTGGCGGGAAGAGATAGAAAATGTCGATAAAAAATAAGTCCATCAATGTGTCGCATAAAAAAATGTGTTGTTTATCCATGTGTCTGATTATTTTATTAGACCATTGTGTTGAATTTCTAAGTTAGGATTCAATTACTATAAGAACTTTTTTGTTGTTGTCAAGTATTGAAGCTAAATATAAAAATGCTATAATTTGGATAATGGGAGACTTCAACCTCCCTGATATAAATTGGAATAGCTACTCTATAGAAAAACACCAAAACATAAAAGAAATAAATGAAATGTTTATAAATACCATCCAAAATCTAAACTTAAATCAAATTAATAAAAAACCAACAAGAAACCATAATATACTAGATTTATTCTTAACTAACAGACCAGGACTAGTAGTAGATTATGAAATAATTCCTGGACTTTCAGATCATGATATTGTCAGAGTAAATAACAAAATAAAAACCCAAATAAACAAGAAACCTAAAAGAATAATTTACCTATGGAATAAATGTAACACAACAGAACTACATCAAGCAGCAATAAAATTCCAAACCAATTTTCTTACTAAATACAATATAAATAGTCCAGTTGAAGATATTTGGCATTTCATAAAAACCAACTTAAAAGCAATAATGGCTGATTCTGTGCCAACAAAACAAACATCAAATAAAATTAACAAATGTTGGTTTAACACTAAACTAAAGAAACTGTGTAAACAAAAAGAAAATCTATTCAAAAAGTTTAAGGCAACTAATTCAATAAGACTACATAAAAAATACCTAAAAATTAAACATTTAACTCAGAAACTAAGCAGACAGCTTCAAAATGAATATGTAAACAATGTAATTTCTAAAGATAATAATAAAAACTTATGGTCCTACATTAAATCAAGAAAAATGGACACTACAGGCATAGCTCCACTAAAAGGCCAAAACAATGAAACTTATAATGATAATGAAACCAAAGCTAATATCCTTAACACATACTTTGCATCATCTTTTTCAAATCCAGGTGACAAAGAAATCTTCATAAATTTAAACAAACTAGAAGAGATAGGACATATAAATGTAGATGAAAAAGGCATTAAACAACTCCTAACCAACTTAAAAGCAAACAAAGCTTCTGGTCCAGATGAAATACCAGCAAGACTGCTTAAAGAACTAACCAATGAAATATCTCCAATCTTTAAAATCCTTTTTCAGGCCTCTCTAAACCAGGGCAAAGTGCCCAGAGATTGGAAATTAGCTAATGTAACCCCCCTTTTCAAAAAAGGAGATAAATCTGACCCCGGTAATTATAGACCTGTTTCTCTAACCAGCATAACATGTAAATTACTTGAACATATTATATATAGTAGTATAGTAAATCATCTAGGCAAACTTAATGCACTGTGCCCACACCAACATGGCTTTAGGAAAAATAGATCATGTGAGACTCAATTAATAGGCCTAATAGATGACTTGTCAAAGGGATTAGATAATAACAACCAAATTGATGCTATATTACTAGATTTTTCAAAAGCATTTGATAAAGTTCATCATTCTAGTCTACTAAAAAAACTTAAATATTTTGGCATATCTGGTCCCTTACATCAGTGGATTCAGGACTTTCTTATAGGCAGAGAACAAACAGTGATAATAAATGGCTCTAAGTCATCACCAATAACTGTAAACTCTGGAGTTCCACAAGGAACTGTTCTAGGACCCCTACTATTTCTAATTTATATTAATGATCTGCCAAATTGCATCAACACAGGAACAAAAGTAAGATTATTTGCCGATGATTGCATAATTTATAGAATAATAAAGACAGGAAAAGATAGTGAACTCCTACAAAAAGACCTAGATGAACTACAAAAATGGGAATCAAACTGGAGTATGTCTTTTCACCCAGAAAAATGCCAACTAATAAGGGTATCCAAGAAAAAGAAACAAATAATAGCAAACTACTTCATTCATGGTAAAGAACTAACTCAAACTAACAATGCTAAGTATCTAGGAGTAATAATAAATGATAAGTTATCTTGGAACCCTCATATTGATGAAGTAATAAAAAAATCAAACAAAACTTTAGGATTCATAAAAAGGAACTTTTACAAATGTAATAAGAACATAAAACTAAAATGCTATCTTACATTAGTTAGGCCTATACTAGAATATGCAGCATCTGTATGGGACCCATCAACTAAAGAAAACATTAAAAAATTAGAACAAATTCAAAAAAGAGCTGCAAGGTTCATAACCAGCGAATATTCCCAATTAACAAGAGTAACACCATTAGTCAAATCATTAAACCTAGAAACACTAGAAGACAGAAGGGCAAAGAGTAAAGTAGTAATAATACATAAGGCATTAAACTCTAATTTAGAAATACAACACAATAACAATCTGTTGCAAATCTCAGATAAACATAAAGATAGAAACACTTTCCTTGTCCCTTATGCGAGAACAAATGCATATAAGTACTCTTTCTTCCCGAGTGGCATTCGGGCATGGAATGGGTTGCCTGAACAAACCAGGAAAACCAGTAACTTAACATCATTTAAAACATTAATAAAAATGCAAGACTAGACTCGGACCATGGATGAGCGTAGGACGCAATAATCTTCTTTATAGAAGGAGCGTCTGTAATGTATAAGAAGATAAGATTTTGCTTTTCAGTGCTCTATTCTTGAGAGCCTCTAAGTATTGTGCTTATCGTAACGATATTACATTTGTTAGTCAATATTAACCCTTCCCGTACCGACCTACTTCTATCGATGCTGCCTTCAGTTCCGCTATATACGCGCCCGGGACTGTAAGGGTTAACTTGTGATGAGCATTACTGCTCTTTTCTGAATCGCTAGTAGGCCTACTATATAATAAAACGTTTTCTTTCATTAATGTGTGTCCCAGACATAAGATGCATATTTTATTATAGGTCTAACTAACATTTTCTTTTGGAGGTGGGACCCGGACAGAAGATTTATATTCTAGTATATGTCTAATTAACATTTTCTTTGGCTAATCTGTCCCAGTCAAAAATGTTAGCCTACCCATCACCCGATATGCCTACGATTTTATACAGCTCCCTTGAGATCATTGTAAAAAAAATATTTGTATGACAATTTTTTTTTTCAAATTTACTTGTAATTTACAATGCAAACGTAGTCGGCCTATTGTTGAGGTCTATAAATCAAAACCCCCTTCCCCTCTAATTGCCAACACTTGTCAAACCTTTTTTAACTCCCCCTTTCCCAATATTGACTGGTTTGAGAACCTTCATTTTTTCCCATTTATAATTAGTTGGCAACACGCAGGCGGGCCTGCCCTCTTTCACACCTCGCCCCTCTCCTCCCCTCAATTTCCTTCCTCCTTTTTGACGTCTGACCCACTTCACTCCCCCCCCCCCCCCTTTTCCGCCTGAACTTGTTGCGCCTTCTAAATTCTGAATGAGTGGCTGTACACAAACTTGAGACCAAAAAAAAAAAAGAAAAACAAGAAAAATTCCCACACAGCCCCGACTACGACCTGGCCTATTTACTTCTATTGTTATCTTAATTCATGTGTAGCCTACGCTGCGTGTATGTGTGTATTTCCGTAGAATAAGTCCGTGTGTATGTGTGGTTTTTGTTAAAAAGTAGAACTTGACAATAATAATATGTCGCGGCGAAGGATATTTTCAACCTCAGCGTTTATCGATGACGTCATAAACTGTGTGGTAGTGTACGTTTCGCTCCTTCCTCTTTTTGCTTTTTATACTTTTTTTGTTTTTCTTTTCAAAGAAAAAAAAATCTTTTTAACGATTTTGTACTGTGAATTCTGCTGGACGGGCTGCGGGCTTCATATTGCGTTTTATAAATAAATAGTGTTAATAGTGCTTCTGTTACATTTTTATTTTGTGTGGAATAAACAAGTGCAATATTTGTGAAGTGTGCAGCCTACATCTGGACAAGCCTATTATTTAAATCTCAATGTAGATCTAGGCCGTGCGTATTCTAATTGTAATTGTGTGGTAAACATTTTGTCGTCTCGTGCATCATTTCGTGCATCAGCGACCGTTCTTTTTGTGTAGGCCTATATGTGTAACAACAGCGGAAACTTATGACGTCATTACAGTGTCTCGTGTTTATCCAACAACTCGCCGTGCATTTTGTGTTTACACTGGGATTAAACAGTTAAAGCCTTTCTTCTTGCACTCGCCCCCTCCCCTCTTTTACCCCCGTTTATCCGTTCCCCTCAAATTCTCTAGCTTCGTGCCTTGGTTGTAGAAAATCTTTGTAAACAAGCAAGGAAAGCTAATATTGTAAGTGTGGTTTTTTATTTTATTGCATTTTTAAAGGATGTAGCAGGATTGGATATTGATATTACCTAAAAAGCAAAATATAGGGGATCCCCGTCGATATGCTCGCATTCATGGATGTCGGATATGTCATAGTTTTGCTTCTTCTAACGAGGCTTTGTTCCGGAGCTTTTATTCTTTATGTTTAGTGCAAAGTATTTTTCATCAAAGATTGAGATGGAGTTTCTGCTGTGGATATATGCACATTAGGATCTATTCGTTCCACTTATGCAAATTTAGATAGGCATTATTATTATTATTATCATTAGCACTAGGATAGATGACCACATAACCCCTCATATTTTCTCAGGTGTTTTGTTTTTGTAGACGGTACGACCCCATCCTCTCTTCCTCCCAGCCCAAGTAAACTGTAGGCCTACACCTACGACCATTGATAATATATACATGGCGCATAGATTCCGAGCATGATGGCCGTGGGTTCGAATCCTGGTGCAGGCTAGGATTTTTTTTACCCGGGTCCCTGGGTCTACCCATCTCTGATTAATACCTGACCTTAGTTGGGGTAAAGTAAAGGCGGCTGTGCATAGTGCTCTTCACACAACCACCTAGTATGCAGTGGCCGTGAACGAATCCTTTGGATCAATTTAATTTGGTCCGACTGGAATACTTTACTTACACAGATTCGAATACATTCTTTGTTAATGTGACATGTATGATTGACCCAGTCGAATCCACACCCCTAACAGATTCGAATACAGTCTTTGTTAATGTGACAAAGGTATGATTGACCCAGTCGAATCCACACCCCCAACAGATTGGAATACATTCTTTGTTAATGTGACAAAGGTATGATTGACCCAGTCGAATCCACCCCCCCCCCTTCCCAAGTTCATGTTACATTCACTAACCATCAGACATAGGTAGACTTAGTGACACCTCTCCCCTTCTCTCTTCCTTAGACGCTGATTAGTAAACAATCGTTGTATGACATTTGTATCTGGACTTGAAACCTTGAACTTTAAACAGAAATGCAAATCACTGTAGCTCGACCACATATATGTGGCCCTTTTATATAGCTCATAAATATAATTTACAGAGAAAAGGAAAAGGGGGGGGGGGCATAAACCCTTACTTCTACCATTGCATTTATTTGTGTTGAGATATAATGGTAATACAATTCGAGACCTTGGGCTGGATATGTGCTTAATGGACCGGAACTGCCTGAATAATAAGCCTGCGTCGATGTTTTGATAGTAGGCCTATAGGAATAATTAATGTTCTTGCTTACGCTAAAATAGCTGCAGCTACCCATGACAAACAGATTTAGGCCTTGGGCCCAAAGGCACTACATGATTTACCTGTAATTCCTACATTTGTTATTATTTAACAGGTGTGAAAACATTCTTCAATACCTCAATGATTTCTTTTTTCATTTGTGTGTGTTTAATTTTTAATTATCTGGTGATCGTCTGCTCATGGCTGAAGTTAATAGGCTATGGACAATCATTCAATTTATGTAATCTATAGCCTAATTATCAACTCGTGTCAAAGGCCCACTAATTGTCTTACTTAATCATGCGGAAAACATTTAGAATGGCCTTTTATACAGCCGGGGCGGGAGAAGCGGGTGATCTGGTGACGGTTACGCAATACACCCGCAAAGGGCTTAAAAAAAGTGGAGGGGCGTTACATTTATTCATAAAAACAAAAATATATATATAGATCTATATTTATACACTGCATTAAACATTGTATCAATTAACAAGGCCGTTCATTTTATGCCCCTGGCGAATCCTTATTTAAGTTATTTTCCTCACAACCCGCGGCTTGATGTATACAATTTTGTTTTATTAAGTTGCCGATAAATATTTAAAATCATTTTGGCGGTAAAACTTTTTTTTTATTCGCGCTAAGGCTAGTGTTGTTTTGTCACTGAACGCCATCAGATAATGCAAGATGGATATCAACATTCGATATTTCAAACATTTCATAATTAGAGCTTATCCTCTCCAATCTCGCCCCTTTCACGTCATATGTCCTCCTTTTTCTATTTACCGTATATCCATTTATTAAGTATGCAAAATAATTCCTTTTTTTCAACCCTAACCCTCGCTGGGGCACATATACATGTGTGCGTATGTACGCATTCACTCGAGACCCCTTCCCACGTCCCCATAAGCATCCGTACGTAAAATCTCCCAGATCTAACCACCTCTCCCCCCTTTCAGTTCGTACGTAATATATGTATGGCCCCTTTAGCCAAACATCCATTAAATAGTTTTAAAAAGATGTTATCCCATTGCAGTGAATAGAAAATATTTAATTTGTACCAGGTTTTAGCCACATCCACGTCTCTAGCCAAGATCACTATCGCGTTTTCACTAGTCCCTTTTTTTTCATTTCACATGTGACAAGCTATTGTAATTGTAACAGGAAATACTTTCTTTACATGGACTAGCTAATTTTAAGGCATGTTGTGACATAGGAAATACTTTCTTTACATGGACTAGCTAATGTTGTGACATAGGAAATACTTTCTTTACATGGACTAGCTAATGTTGTGACATAGGAAATACTTTCTTTACATGGACTAGCTAATGTTGTGACATAGGAAATACTTTCTTTACATGGACTAGCTAATGTTGTGACATAGGAAATACTTTCTTTACATGGACTAGCTAATGTTGTGACATAGGAAATACTTTCTTTACATGGACTAGCTAATTTTAAGGCATGTTGTGACATAGGAAATACTTTCTTTACATGGACTAGCTAATTTTAAGGCATGTTGTGACATAGGAAATACTTTCTTTACATGGACTAGCTAATGTTGTGACATAGGAAATACTTTCTTTACATGGACTAGCTAATGTTGTGACATAGGAAATACTTTCTTTACATGGACTAGCTAATGTTGTGACATAGGAAATACTTTCTTTACATGGACTAGCTAATGTTGTGACATAGGAAATACTTTCTTTACATGGACTAGCTAATGTTGTGACATAGGAAATACTTTCTTTACATGGACTAGCTAATTTTAAGGCATGTTGTGACATAGGAAATACTTTCTTTACATGGACTAGCTAATTTTAAGGCATGTTGTGACATAGGAAATACTTTCTTTACATTGACTAGCTAATTTTAAGGCATGTTGTGACATAGGAAATACTTTCTTTACATGGACTAGCTAATTTTAAGGCATGTTGTGACATAGGAAATACTTTCTTTACATGGACTAGCTAATGTTGTGACATAGGAAATACTTTCTTTACATGGACTAGCTAATGTTGTGACATAGGAAATACTTTCTTTACATGGACTAGCTAATGTTGTGACATAGGAAATACTTTCTTTACATGGACTAGCTAATGTTGTGACATAGGAAATACTTTCTTTACATGGACTAGCTAATGTTGTGACATAGGAAATACTTTCTTTACATGGACTAGCTAATTTTAAGGCATGTTGTGACATAGGAAATACTTTCTTTACATGGACTAGCTAATTTTAAGGCATGTTGTGACATAGAAAATACTTTCTTTACATGGACTAGCTAATGTTGTGACATAGGAAATACTTTCTTTACATGGACTAGCTAATGTTGTGACATAGGAAATACTTTCTTTACATGGACTAGCTAATGTTGTGACATAGGAAATACTTTCTTTACATGGACTAGCTAATGTTGTGACATAGGAAATACTTTCTTTACATGGACTAGCTAATGTTGTGACATAGGAAATACTTTCTTTACATGGACTAGCTAATTTTAAGGCATGTTGTGACATAGGAAATACTTTCTTTACATGGACTAGCTAATTTTAAGGCATGTTGTGACATAGGAAATACTTTCTTTACATGGACTAGCTAATTTTAAGGCATGTTGTGACATAGGAAATACTTTCTTTACATGGACTAGCTAATGTTGTGACATAGGAAATACTTTCTTGACATGGACTAGCTAATTTTAAGGCATGTTGTGACATGGGAATACTTTCTTTACATGGACTAGCTAATTTTAAGGCATGTTGTGACATAGGAAATACTTTCTTTACATGGACTAGCTAATTTTAAGGCATGTTGTGACATAGGAAATACTTTCTTTACATGGACTAGCTAATTTTAAGGCATGTTGTGACATAGGAAATACTTTCTTTACATGGACTAGCTAATTTTAAGGCATGTTGTGACATAGGAAATACTTTCTTTACATGGACTAGCTAATTTTAAGGCATGTTGTGACATAGGAAATAATTTCTTTACATGGACTAGCTAATTTTAAGGCATGTTGTGACATAGGAAATACTTTCTTTACATGGACTAGCTAATTTTAAGGCACGTTGTGACATAGGAAATACTTCCTTTACATGGACTAGCTAATGTTGTGACATAGGAAAGACTTTCTTTACATGGACTAGCTAATTTTAAGGCATTTTGTAACATAGGAATGACTTTCTTTACATGGACTAGCTAATTTTAAGGCATGTTGTGACATAGGAAATACTTTCTTTACATGGACTAGCTAATGTTGTGACATAATAAAGACTTTCTTTACATGGACTAGCTAATTTTAAGGCATTTTGTAACATAGGAATGACTTTCTTTGCATGGACTAGCTAATTTTAAGGCACGTTGTGACATAGGAAATACTTCCTTTACATGGACTAGCTAATGTTGTGACATAGGAAATACTTTCTTTACATGGACAAGCTAATGTTACATAGGAAATACTTTCTTTACATGGACTAGCTTATGTTGTTACATAGGAAATACTTTCTTTACATGGACTATCTAATGTTGTTACATAGGAAATACTTTCTTTACATGGACTAGCTAATGTTGTTACATAGGAATTACTTTCTTTACATGGACTAGCTAATGTTGTGACATAGGAAAGACTTTCTTTACATGGACTAGCTAGTGTTGTGACATAGGAAAGACTTTCTTTACATGGACTAGCTAGTGTTGTGACATAGGAAAGACTTTCTTTACATGGACTAGCTAATGTTGTGACATAGGAAAGACTTTCTTTACATGGACTAGCTAGTGTTGTGACATAGGAAAGACTTTCTTTAAATGGACTAGCTAATGTTGTGACATAGGAAAGACTTTCTTTAAATGGACTAGCTAATGTTGTGACATAGGAAAGACTTTCTTGAAATGGACTAGCTAATGTTGTGACATAGGAAAGACTTTCTTTAAATGGACTAGCTAATGTTGTGACATAGGAAATACTTTCTTTACATGGACTAGCTAATGTTGTGACATAGGAAATACTTTCTTTAAATGGACTAGCTAATGTTGTGACATAGGAAAGACTTTCTTTAAATGGACTAGCTAATGTTGTGACATAGGAAATATTAATTTCTTCTAAACAGTCGAGATTTTTTTGTTTGACCTGTGGTGTGGTTGATGTATATTTTATTTTGAATATTGATATCGGTGGTTAAGGCCTACAAGGAGATCACGTGGCTGGTACAAAACACAAACGCTACTACAGTGTTACTTTAATCGCCATACTAGGGCATGATAAAGCCATACAGTACGCTTTTATCAGGGGCGTTGACACTACGGTGTCACCAACCTGTGTGGATTTATTTTAGCTGCCCATCAACGGAGAAAGTATGGGCAGTGTAAAACTAATGATTGGGGGTGGGTGGTCTGAGATCACAACTCTTATTCAGCCCCCTTTACGTTTAGAAAAAAAAAAAGAAAGCCAGTGAAACAAATTGAGATTTATAAGGCAAGCAAAGATCAGCTATAGAGTATATGACTTATTTATGTTATTGTATACTTCTACTTCTTGACCCGCTATAACGTGTATGATATCTGCCAGTCTATCAGTTATACAGTTTTCTTCTTTTTTTTTTGCGAGTCGGTTATGGTGGTCTAGCCCAGGGGTCGGCAACGTTTTGATAATAGGCCTAGTGTGCCAAAGTAGAATTTCTAATTCATTCCGCGTACCAACAACCTAGGCCATCATCCTGCTCTAGCACTCAGTTTCTTGTAGAAGAGGAATTGTCACTTGGGGGGGGGGGGGTCTTCTGTGTGCCACTGAAAAACGCTCTGCGTGCCAAGTCAGACGCGCGTGCCCTAGGTTGCCGAATTACCGATCCCTGGTCTAGCCTATCTCTCCATTCGTGGGAACGAACACACGCGTAATCACATAAAAAAGTAAATTTAAAAACAAAAACAAACAAAAAATAATAAGGAAGTCGTTCAAGATAACGAGGGGTGTTGGTCTATAGACAGAGAGTTGGATTGTAAATTGAATATGTCTTAAAGTTATTTTAGGTTGTGGCTACCCAAAATCTAAACATGTTTTTGGTGTGCATGGCTTGAGAAATATAGTGCTCGACAATATCATGCCTTGCGTGTGCCTGCATGGGCATTTTTAAACTGTTAAATTGTACTTCTATGGCTATATAAATCACACGCACACTACAAAGCTAACTATTATCAAACACATTTTAAAAACGTGTTTTGTTAATAGACAGTCTAAGGGAAATCACTCAAACTATACATTTACAAGTTTTAGCCTGACAAAAATACAAATACAAAAACTAAAACATCAGTAAGGAAACAATATAATAAACGAATCAGTGACTGCCTAATGAAATTAGTCTTCAATATATTAAGTCAAACCGAAATTTTTTTTAAAAAAAGACGGTAAAATGAGACACTTCTTAATTTCACGGTTGTGTCCCTTGTATTGCGGAGAGTGGTATGCCACATTTTCAGCTAGAATTTTAAAAAATCATTTAGTGAGGGCTTTAGCTGTTCGTTATTGAATGTGTATGCAAAGCCATACCTCCGTCGGACTAAACTGATCCTTTGGGCCGGTGAAGCAGTTTCTGTGGCCACGGCATACTGGATGATTGTGCGGCCAACACAATGGCCAGCCGTCTTTACCTACAAAGCTATACTTACTCGTATATTCAGTCGTTTCTTTAAAAGCTACTTTCTTACTAAACTATAAACCAACATTTAAAACATGTCCTATTTCACAATTACATAGCCGTATATAATGTCCTACTTCATAATTACTTATCTGTATATACTGTCCTATTACAGAATTACATAGCCGTAAAAAAATGTCCTTTTCGATAATACAGATTGTGTCTGTTCGTCTTTAAAATAAACAATATGGGTCAGCTTAAATTTGTTATATTGTTACATTCTAAGCCAGTGAAATTGTATCCTCCACTGCCCCTCCCTACTCTTTCTTTCAATCGCATCTGTTGAAGGACCACTTTGTTACCGTCTCAGTCAACATAACTCCCAGCCCCCCCACCCCTTTTTTCCCTTTAAAATACATGGCCCATAACCGGTGTAATAAAACCTTTTCCTTATCTCCCTTAGTCTCTGTATCGCATAAAATGTAAACAAACGTATTTTTTTTTCTTGAAAACTTTTCTTATAAATTAAATTCCATTTTATTTTTTACATCAGGTTAGGTCTAATATTTACATTATTTCATATTATAGCGTTAGACGCTAGAGCAAATTTTAAAAATAAACTAAAACATCGTTCTGTGTGTTTCTGTAAGGCGCTTGTGACATTTGACATTTGAAAAGATTTGACGTGAGTACCCTATGGTGATAGCGTTACATGCTAAAACATTTCTAGAAGGGATTTATTTGTATTATTATTGATACACAAAAAACACTGAGTGACTAGATTAGTAGTTTTTTTTTAACCAATGAACACCGACTCATACATTTAAGGGATTTGCGTTTGTGTCTTATAAGTTATAGAAAGAATAAATAAAAAAGATTATTACGTCAATAGTAAAAACCTGCAAGGCTGCCGGGTTTCAACTCGGGTCAGATAGTTTTACAGCCCGGAGAACAAACCACTGGACCAGTCGTATTTTGTTCATGTCACCAAAACTACACTTTAGAATTTGAAACGGAAAACAAAAAATGGATGACTTATCTAGACAGTTTTCCAAATTGGAGGATTCGCTGCCATTGAAAAAGGCGGCTCCTGCCTTTGAGGTAAACCTATGCGACCTCAGCAACAAAGAAGACGACATCTTCGGGGAGAGTTCCAGGGCGACCCTTGACCAGGCGCCCTCGAAGCGGCCGCCCTCGATGAGGTCGCCCCAGCCCGACGCCGTGACCGTCGTGAGGCGCCACCGGGTGGTGTCCAACGGAACGGGGGCTCTGAGGTCTTCCTCTTCCAAGAGCTCCATGTGCTCCATCAGCGAGGAGGAGGTGCTTAACATCATGGAGGGTATGGGAGATTCGGAGATCCTCTCGGCCATGCCGCCGTGCGACTGTGACGACTGCATGATGAAAGAGCCGGATACGGCAAATGTTGAAGTGGGACAACGGAAAAAGCTGGAACGGGTGAGTGTCAATGTGATCAGCTTTTGTTTCATTTTTCTATCTTTCTTACTTTCTCCCTTACTTTTTGTCTTTCTTTCTTTTTATATTTACTACTGCATTTTATCATTTTTTCCTTATTTACGTTTTTCTTACTTTCTATCCTTCTTACTTACTTTCTTTTTTTATTCTTATTTACTTTCTTTCTTACCTGATTACATAACGCTCAATCTATATGTAACAATCTCTCTGGATTAAGTTGCACAATGATTGCGAACAAGTCCTTAGTTTCCATATAAAGCCAACATGTGTGACATAAAGAATTAATAATATAAATATTTATATAATTTATTTGAGTGTGGGTGCTCGCTATAGACTCTAAGAACCGTCTACTCGGGTTGGTGTGTTACAGATACCAAACAACCGATAACCACGTGTCTAGAGAAGTGACATCTGTTTAAAGTATTAAATTTTAAAAAACCAGATTAACCCTAGCAATGTCAGTTATAGAAAACTTTTTTTTCAACCACAACATTGCAAACTACTTGGCTGTAAATGTCATATTATCAGCAATGTTAAATATACCCTAGGTTTAAAAATAACATATGTTCTTGTTACAGAAGTAAAAAAAAAACATAGAAACTAAAAATGTTCGTTAACATTTAACACTAGTTTAACACTATAATATATTATATTTTGCATTTACTGCTTGGGACTTGTCAAATAAAGAAAACCAAAAACTATTATAAGAAGGACCGCTGGCCAGTGCCGTTGCTAGGGATTTGGGGGCCCGGGGGGGCTTGGCCTCTTTAGGGGGCCCCTGCATTTTGACATTCGACATTATTACATAAGAAAAAAACTACTTTGGGGGCCCCCCCCCCCTCAAGTAGGGGCCCGGGGGGACTTTCGAATTTGGACCCCTCCCCTAGCTACGCCACTGCCGCTTGCTCTATTTTTAGAGCTTAAGAGTCGTGTTTTCCTTGCTGGTCTTCTGAACTGAAAGCGGTTTCTGTTTCTTCGTTTATCTCCCTTAGTCGGTTTAGATCTTCAACGTTTTATGTTCCTCCTTTTGTTCATTTCACTTTCTCTGGCAAAATACAAAAGTAGAGTAGAGAGTAGAGATTAGAGAGGTCTATTGCTAGGTCTGAAAAAAAACTTGTAATAATACCGGATATGATTCACGTTTCAAATGACCCATATACATTTTTTATTGTCTTGTTTGTCGTCTGTTATTTATTTATTTTGCCGAATCTGGATATTGTTTTACGCAATTTACACGAAGGCATAGATCTACACATATAACGCTACGTATATAAAAAAACAACAACATTTGTTGTAAAGTTTATCTTCATTTTAACATGTTTTAATAGGTAGGGCCTACATTTTTTTAACCAGTACAGATGGCTCAAATCTGGCGGTTTCGAACACATCTCTTTCCGTGTGTTTTTCTCCAGTATTTCCCAGCTATGAACAAACTACATATACTTTTGACTCCTGTTTTGTTCATACTTTCTCACACTAGGTGATTGGTCAGGCAGGTCAGGGACAAAACGTATTCTATTTATATCACAGGGGAAAACCGTAGAACCTTGTTTTTTCTTCTTTTTTTTTTTTATAGTTCAATAGCTTATCAATTTCCAGATTGACTTTGTCGTACTATGTAGGCTAATGATTAAATTTTTATATATATTTTTTGTTTGTTAAGGTTTGGAGTTTGTCCTTGTATGTACACAGCTATGATGTGTAACAAAGGGAACTTTACTCGTTAATTTTAACCAATGTTTTCAACTATGTATGTTTTACTAAGTAAATTATCTTCTTTTAATTAATGCTTGAAAACTGTACAGTAAAGCTAGTGGAAATGACATATAAGTGGATTGTAAGGTCCACGATTTCAACAGTGGACCTTTGGAAGGGAATTCATTCCGTGCTAGATAACCGTCTCCAACAATATCATTTAGTTAAAAAAAAACAACATTTAACAGTATCAATCTTTTGCATGGCAAAAATGAGATGGTAATGAAAAACAAAATACTTACAGAAAAGTATAGCAATCTATGGAGGCCACTGTCCTTTAGGCTACAATTTAAAAAATAACTTTTTTAAACATCACACTTATTGAGAGACATGTATCTTTGTTCTTTTGTATCTAACTAATTCGCTAAAAGTGTGTGTCAAAACATTTCGCAAAAAAAAAAAAAAAAAAAAAAAAAAAAAAAAAAAAAAAAAAAAAAAAAAAAAAAAAAAAAAATAACAAAATACCGGTAGTTTTGCCAATGAACACAATCCAGTAAGATCAGAGTTTTGCATATCGTGCATATCGTACTGGCCACAAAAGCAAATTACACCGGGTCTCAAAAAATAAACATGAAAGAAACTATTAAAATTCTGTACTCTTTAAAATGATGTACTAGCGATAGATCTTTAACACTATATTGCGCAAGAAGCGAATATTCTATGATCTTTGAAACCGCTTTTAGCTAGAGACTTTTTTTGAATATAGACGTGACTAGTCTAGAAAAAATGTATTGGAATGTATTTCTGTACTTTGTCAAATATTATACAATTTAAATGTTAGTGTGTCACGAAGTAGAATCTATAACAAAAAATGCAACCGTGTCACGAACAACAAATGTTTTGGGAAACGTTGTATCTGTACTATTACCCCCCTTTTAAACCCCTACTACATGTATCCCATTGTCTTCAATTCAATTGAACAAATACGTGTCAGCAAACTTCCATGATTGTGCAATTCACAAACACGAGATAAATAAAGAAGTCGCATTCTAAAAATGTCGTGATTCCTACTGAAACCATGAATAAATTAATGATGTCTTTGCTAGTGTCACGAATTTCTGCAATCAATAGAAGTGCGTTTGTCTGCGGCTTATGTTGTTTCATGGTCCGTACAGGGTGGTTAAAAAAAAAAAATTAAGCAGATGGCTTTGTAAACAGTGATGTGTTTGACAGGGAGGGGCGGGGAGGGGTTGAATCTGTAGAGATTTCATACATTTGACTCGTTAGCTATTACATTTAAGTGGTATTCTCATACATTTGACTCGTTAGCTCTTAAATTTCACTGGTATTCTAATACATTTGACTCGTTAGTTCTTACATTTCACTGGTATTCTCATACATTTGATTCGTTAGTTCTTACATTTCACTGGTATTCTCATACATTTGACTCGTTAGTTCTTACATTTCACTGGTATTCTCATACATTTGATTCGTTAGCTCTTAAATTTCACTGGTATTCTCATACATTTGACTCGTTAGTTCTTACATTTCACTGGTATTCTCATACATTTGATTCGTTAGTTCTTACATTTCACTGGTATTCTCATACATTTGACTCGTTAGTTCTTACATTTCACTGGTATTCTCATACATTTGATTCGTTAGTTCTTACATTTCACTGGTATTCTCATACATTTGATTCGTTAGTTCTTACATTTCACTGGTATTCTCATACATTTGATTCGTTAGCTCTTAAATTTCACTGGTATTCTCATACATTTGACTCGTTAGTTCTTACATTTCACTGGTATTCTCATACATTTGATTCGTTAGCTCTTAAATTTCACTGGTATTCTAATACATTTGACTCGTTAGTTCTTACATTTCACTGGTATTCTCATACATTTGATTCGTTAGTTCTTACATTTCACTGGTATTCTCATACATTTGATTCGTTAGTTCTTACATTTCACTGGTATTCTCATACATTTGACTCGTTAGTTCTTACATTTCACTGGTATTCTCATACATTTGACTCGTTAGTTCTTACATTTCACTGGTATTCTCATACATTTGACTCGCTATTCCTTACATTTCACTGGTATTCTCATACATTTGATTCGTTAGTTCTGACATTTCACTGGTATTCTCATACATTTGATTCGTTAGTTCTGACATTTCACTGGTATTCTCATACATTTGATTCGTTAGTTCTGACATTTCACTGGTATTCTCATACATTTGATTCGTTAGTTCTTACATTTCACTGGTATTCTCATACATTTGATTCGTTAGTTCTTACATTTCACTGGTATTCTCATACATTTGATTCGTTAGTTCTTACATTTCACTGGTATTCTCATACATTTGATTCGTTAGTTCTTACATTTCACTGGTATTCTCATACATTTGATTCGTTAGTTCTTACATTTCACTGGTATTCTCATACATTTGATTCGTTAGTTCTTACATTTCACAGGTATTCTTATACATTTGATTCGTTAGTTGTTACATTTCACTGGTATTCTCATACATTTGATTCGTTAGTTCTTACATTTCACTGGTATTCTCATACATTTGATTCGTTAGTTCTTACATTTCACTGGTATTCTCATACATTTGATTCGTTAGTTCTTACATTTCACTGGTATTCTCATACATTTGACTCGCTAGTTCTTACATGTCCCTCGTTAGCTCTTATGTTTCACTTGTTGAGTCTCACTTGTCACCCGTTAGCTCTCCCAGTTCTTCAATAAAGATTATTGAGGCTTCTAAAACAGGAAGAGATCAAAACCCCATCCAGTAAGGCGCTAATCTGGATATCCGATTGGCCGCTCCACAAGGGCCGAGAGGAGGTTGGCCTCAAACCCCTCTGCCCAACCCGTTACCAGTCGCCTATTACGATATGCAGGAGAGATTTAAACACCCGATCAGTTGCAGGTAGCGGGAATTCGTTTGACTGTTATATGTCCAAAACTAGAACATTTCGAGCTGACATAAAATTATCATTTGAAGCCTCCATCTACCGACCTATAGAACACACTTTACTTTGTATAAGAATATTTAAAAAACAACAAGAAATACAAGTGTAAATGTGTTTACAATAGACATTGACTTACTTTGACTTACTTAGTCCTGTATGTCCCGATAGGAGCATAGGGCCGCAACTACACTTTTCCATCGGTCTCGGTCTTGGGAGGCTCCTTTTATTTGTGTCCATGTGAGGCCAACAGCCTTTGCCTCACCAACGACCGACCTCCTCCAAGTTTGCCTACTTTCCTTTTGCCCTGGGGATTCCAGTCAAGTGCTTGTCTTGCTACATTGCCTTCTGTTCTTCTTAAAGTGTGACCAATCCACTTCCATCTACGGCTTTTGATGCTGTTGTTGATGGCTTTTTGTCTGGTCTTTTCCCATAGGTTGACGCATGAAATGGTTTCTGGGCATCGAATTTTCAGCATGCGCCTCAGGCATCTGTTAGCAAAAGTCTGGAGTCTGCTAATATTTGCCTTAGTAACTCTCCAGGTCTCACAGACATATAGCAGGACTGACAATAGGCATTAGTAGGTGCAAATGATCTATTAATGCGCCTGGCGGTCTGGTAAGCTGTAAAGTAAGTGGGAAACTGGGCAGTGGTACAAGAGATGGGATTAATCTGGCAAATGTCGACGTGTGTGGCAGCAACTAAAACGGCCGAATCGTTTAACTGTTCCGTGGTGGCGGTTTACGCAGAAAAGAGAATAAGCAACAATTGCCAAAACCGCACTGGGTACTGTCCGATAGTGGCCTATTTCATTAGGCTTCGGCCCCCACCTTGATTCGCGGTTTGAAAACTGTGCGGAAGCAGAAAAGACGGGACGAGCACGTGTTATTTGACCTCCCCGGCCTTGTAAGGGTGAATATGAACTGCCAACTGTTTTCACCGAAATTTTATGGTCACGTATCTATCTTGCCAGATAACAGCAGAGTTCGTTCTCCGAGCTCCTTTTCTCACTTTAAATACAAGCGGAGTTTCCAATCTGATTGGTTGTAAGATCAAAAACTTGTCTTACTTTATATCTTAGAATCTTAACTTTGTTGTTCTAATCTTTTACAGTCTAATTTAATCTACAATACAAACATATTTTCCTCTTCTTATTGTTTTTAAGTGCTTTTTTTTTCTCTCTTCATAAAGATGTCTTCATTTTTTTTTGGCGGGGGGGGGGGGGGGGGGGCGGTGGTCGAGAAGCAGTGCGTTCGACGGATGTTCTGAAGGCTCTGGGTTCGAATCCTAGTAAAAGCTAGGTTTTTTTTTTTCGGGACTGGAGGGTGTCCCTGAGCTCTGTTGGGTACCTGACATTAGTGGCGGTAAAGTAAAGGCGGCTGGACATTGTGCTGGCCACAGAAACTGGTGAACGCTGCTTCACCAGCCTTATGATTAATTTGGTCAGAAGGGTACTTTTCTTGAATACCCTAAATTCCTCTTCTTATTATGTTTTTGAGTGCTGTTTTATATTTCTCTTCGTAAATATGTCTTGATATTTTTTTTTATTAGTATATTGATCTAAAATTGATTGATATGAAACATGTGCAAAGAGATATTAATCTAAACGTAATTGAATAACAGTTAAGACTCTATAGTTATTAACAGTTGAAGAAAGATATGGCATGTTAAAATATCTAAACTGAAAAACGGCTTATACAAAGAAGGGATTGTATTTTGTCGATATAATGCGGTCAGAAGACCTTTTAATAATTCACTATGTTCTCCCTTGTAGTCCTTGTTACTGAGGTTATTATACGGCTAAATGCGTCTAAGTTTTTATTTAGTAGTTTGTTTAACTTGTACATTTAATATACCAAGTAGCTTTGGCAAAAAAAGCTATATAGGCACCTAATTCTCTTACACTTGAACACTTGTGTCTCAAACTCAAGACCCGAGGGACAGATCCGGCCTGGCGTACAATTAGCCTAAAAGAGAATTCAAATGTTAACTTCAAAATTAAAAAAAAAATTCCTTCTCCTCTGGATCTATGAATGTATATTAAGCTCTTCTCAAGCCTTAAGTTTTATAATAAATCTAACCTCCCTCCATAGGCTGGTCACTTTGCGTTGAAATCGTTAAGACGAGATTGGGATAGTTTTATGTTAACTAGGTAGTGGTGGAAGTATAGAGTCTATGACCATGGCATTCTCACGGTCAGATAATTCTAAAATACCAAATACAACATCAGCTGTCTGCACTACATCTATCTATCTATCTATCTATCTATCTATCTATCTATCTATATATATATCTGTCTTTCTATCTATCAAATGTCTGTTTATCTGTCTACCTGTCTGTCCATCTGTCTGTCCATCTGCTGTCTGTCATCCTATCTAATCTAATTTATCAATACGTATGTCTCTCGTTTTGTCTTTTGTATTTAGTGCACTCTCAAGAAGTATAGAGTATAGACTACATAAAAATGCTGATGTCCAAGCTGTCCAAGTCCCTCCCCCAACTTGCGCCCCCTCCCCATGCCACTGAACACTCGTCATTCCACTGGACAAAAAAAGCTACATAAACGTCATCAATATATTCTACTGTATATTATATAAATATCTTCAATGTGTCACATGTTACACTAGGTGTATTGACCCGTGTCTGAATCGTAAACAAGACCTAGACTATAATACATGGTTTGTATTGTGTGTGAATGTCAGTGCGTGAAATGGGTTGGTTCGCCTTAACCTGCTACAGTTTAATATCTTTCAAAACCATTTCAAACAGACACAGTCGTCGGTAGCAGTTAAAAAAAAAACCAGCAACGATATTACGTGTTCCCCCCGCCCCCTTTTCTTATCTTAACTTTTACTCTTAATTTTTTTTTCACTTTAGACATTATTATGGGATGTTGTATGTGTGTGCTCTTGTCAAGGGAGTATAGGAAGGGAGGGATGGTATATATTTAGACCATTACGCCAGGGTGTGTTGACTTGTTCAGGCGTGTCGTCTGAACAAGGGTGTTTTTTTTTTAGTTTTCTGGTCTAGTTATAGACGCATCGAAAGTATTGCATGCATGATCGGGGCGTCTGCATGAGGTAGGGTTGCCAGGCACATGGGTGTCAAAAGGAGGACATCGAGAGACACAAAGGAGGACAAAGGAGGACATTGTGTTTCAATTGGATAGTTTCGCATTAAACCCGCAATTAGTATAATTCTATTACAAGAGCTGCCATTTAGTTTAAGTGAGTATCGGTAAATTGAGCAAGAAACAGTTTTGTTACAAATAAAATATAGCCTACATTCACTGTAGACCGAAAGAGAACTTGCATTTGATTGGGCAACTTTGAAAAAAACAAAAACACTTTACAGCTCAGGCAAGAGTCTTTAAAAAAACGGATCATTCTTTTCTTGTACAAATGATCACGTGTTTATTAATTATATTCTTAACTTGTTAATACTATTTTCAATACTATATTAGTATTTATGCCTACAAAACATAAATATTACAAAGCCGGACATTTTAAAGGTTATGAGCCTTGCCTGCAAGACGGAGGACAAGAGTCTAAAAAGGAGGACCAGTCCTTCTTTTGGCAAACGTCTGGCAACCCTAGCATGAAGACAAGGGGTGGGCGAGATGAATGCATGGAAAGGCACCTCCCCATCCTACCCTTCTCCGCAATTAATCAATTAATGTTCTTAACCTGAAGGAAAAATACTATGCATTGCCCCCCCCCCTTACAACCCCTTGTTATTTTGTTCATTTAATTGTTCTTATTCTTCTGTGCTTGTATACAAAATACAGACTCCACTGTGTTACTGAAACAAAATCACACAGAACTTGTCATTAATTACTCTCTCTATCTCTCTGTCCCACCCCTGCCCCAACCAGCTTCCATTCTATATTGTAAATATTTGCAAACAAGTTTTTGTAAATAATATATAACCCTGCCAGGTATAGATCGTTAGACGGACATCAGCGGGAAAATGTCATTCCCCCATCCCCCCGGCCGGTGTGTTGCGCAATGCTCATTGTATGTTGGCAGGGGGGGAGAGGTATATAATATAAGGAAGGCAATGTAGAGGGGACTGGGGTGTGTGTGGAGCGATTGCGTTGGTGTGGTTAGATTATTCTACAGGACGACATGATCTTTAATATAAGAGCAAAATATTGTTGCTAATAACGAGATCATTTCGGATCCTGGTTACACGCGCCGCAAACCAAACCGGGCCCATAACACATCACAAAGCTCAATATTATAGCCCGTGTTCTGGATCAGCCGCGTGTACTTTCAACATGAAGATAAATAAATCATCAAAAAGTGCACAACTGCGGGGGTGGGGTTATTGGTGCGTGTGTTGATGTTTATAAAAAGCTAGTCTTCAATGCGGAGTCACCTCGCGCCAGGACAAGCTGCACAGAGTTAAAAAGCTAAAACAAAACAAAAACCACTCAATTGTATACAAAACGGAAACGTATTTCCATTTCAATTCTCTGGTTTCACCTGGATGTTTTAACTTCTTTCGAGGAATGTGGTTGGTTTTGAATTTGTTCTCTTTCATTGTAATCGATTTACATCTCGGGTCATCTCCCAGTTTTTGTGTGTGAATTCTGTGAATATCGGACGTGCTACTGCTGTGGTACCGTGTGGTTTTTAGTGGCTGTGTACACTGAGCTAATTATCATTAATCGAATATCTTTGCGTTAGGGTGTGTTGACATTATTTTACCTGCGGTTGGTTTTCCTTGTTGAGTTTCCCCACCTGTTTGTGATATTAAATATTGAATCAAGACACATTGTAGGTAAATAGGCTACTTCTTTATAGACAAATTGTAGGCAAATAAGCTAGTTCTTTATAGACAAATTGTAGGCAAATAAGCTACTTCTTTATAGACACATTGTAGGTAAATAAGATACTTCTTTATAGACAAATTATAGGCAAATAAGCTACTTCTTTATAGACACATTGTAGGCAAATATGCTACTTCTTTATAGACACATTGTAGGCAAATAAGCTACTTCTTTACAGACACATTTTAGGCAAATATGCTACTTCTTTATAGACACATTGTAGGCAAAAAGGCTACATCTTTATATAGGTCTACACATTGTAGGCAAATTTTGCTACGTCTTTAGGCACATACGGTTTTTCTTTATAAACACATTTTAGGCATTTAGTCTACTTCTTTCATACATATTTTGTTCATAGACGTCACACTAGACTTCAGTCTTGTGTTAGTTGCTCCCTATATTTAAATTTGGGACATCAACATCAACACATACATTACTAAATTTAAGCTCACTTATTGAGGTATTTTAGGGGTTAACTTTTGAGTAGTATAATCTGCTAAAGTTGGATGTATAAATGTAGAAAAGGAATAGGCGTTGAAACACACACTAGACAACATACACACGGACGTGCTTGAGTGCTTAAAGGATTTGTGGATATCCTCTTGACTTTCATTTTGGGGGGAGGGGAGAAGTATTTCAAACTAGTTCGTGAAATGGTGTGTGCGTGTGTGTATTGAGTGTCAGTTCCTGTGATGATTAATGACAGGCGGCACGTCGGTAGAAGTGGAGCAGTACGTAGTAGTAGCGGTTATAGTGATCTCGACAAAACAACTCTCTAGGTCTGCTTGATTTCTTGTACCTGGGACTACGACTGGGTTCAGTGTTATTTACATGAGTGAAATATTCTAAATGTTTCTTTGAATTACCGTATCAATTTGTTCGAGTGTTTACAGTAAATATTTAATGTTTTTCTTTGGACTGATAATTAAGCAGAGCTATTTACATTAGTGATAATATTGGCTATATTTGATGTTAAAAAGCGAGATGTTTTCTAATTAGGCTCATCTACATGAAAGAGTTGAATGGGTGCAAATTCCAACATGCTGCCGTCTTATGTTCTTGTTTTTTTTTTCCTGACATGCTTCTCTTGTACCGCCGTTTTTAATTAGTGCACTAAGTTGCACCTGTGTTGTATTGATGCGTTGGTGTGTAGTGTTGTTGTGATGGTGTGCCCCATCTATTAGATGTGTTGCGCCGGAGGTGTGTAGATGTGTCGGTGTACAAGCGTGTTGAACTGGCGTGCTGACATGTAGGTGTGTGTGTTTGTTTTTTGTTCTGGTGCGGAGACGTATGTGTTGATGGGGTGAGTAAGGGAGAGGTAGAGAGAAACAAAGATGTATATTATCTTACACATTACAGACGCTCCGTCTATAAAGATGATTGTTGCGTCCTACACACACTTTAAAATAAGACCATGATATATCTACACTCTTTCTAAACATGCAATAGCTATCACCTTTGCATTAAAACAGACACACCCATTAGGTCAACTGTGTTCTAACCTCTGGAGGGGCGTGAATTCACCCAAGTGTGTCGCGTTACGCGTTGACTGTCAGAAGTTTTAACTAAAAGGAACAACTCTTGTTTTGTGTTTTAACGCACTGACCTAAATATCGCTGTTAGAAAAAACAAACGTTCCATTTGAGACTTCTCTTTAAATAATATGTAGGCCAAGGTCGCCAACAGTCTTATAATATTTTTGTCTAAATGACGACGTTTCGTCATTATTGTGTCTGCCTTTTTTAATATTAAAAACAAAATATCGTAAGTGACAATTTTTTTTTTTTAAATTCCGCATTAATTAGCCAGGGATTGTGTCTGTGTATCATGGTCAGATGTTGTATTTCAATTTTATCTTGTATGTTACAGACCCTACTTTTATACATAATATTAATGCGTCCTAAGCTAGAATATAATAATTTCCTCGCTCCATCCGTTGCCATAACAGCCCTACTTGATCTGAAGGTTTAGCTGTTACCTCCGTTGAATATGCGTCGAAATTCTTAACGTTTTTTTCTCACGCACGACTCATTTCTTCAGAAGTTCACTTTGGTTTTACTGGCCGTCTGTCACACCTCTGTAGATTTCGATTGTAGCGACCAGTAGTAATGTGAAGATATGTGGCATTTTACATAGATCTAAACCTCTTTTACTTTATATGAGAGGTGAAGAGATTGCTCCAAACTCAGGACCGGCTCTAGGTTTTTTTGACGCCCTAGGCGAAAACAAATTATGCGCCCTCATTAAAGTGCCTTCGGCCTATGCTAGTAGCGCGCTGAAGTACTAAACTTTAATTTAGTTTATATTTTTCAATCCCCGAATTTAAAAAATCCTGAATTATGTGCCCCCCTTCTAAAAATTTTGCGCCCTTGGCGGCCGCCTAGTTTGCCTATATGGACCAGCCGGCCCTGCTCCAAACAGGCTGGTGAATTATAATTGACTTTGTTTCATTGAGTCTATTTTGAAATGCGAAATTAAATTGTTCGATATTCTGGGACCCATACAGAATCTACCTCTAAGCTGGTGAAGTTTGTAAACCACCGAGCCCGCTATAAGCAAATTGAAGGGAATCATTGTAACCGGGCCATGAGCCCACCGAGCTTCGGTGGGGAGGAAGGAAGGAGCCGACAATGCCCGTCTCAAAAAGCCTGGTAGATAACCAAGCTGGTATCTGCACCAACAGGAGACAGTGTGGAGATACGAAAAGATACCGCCTCGTTCTCGATCAAAGGGGATTTCCATAGATAATAAAATGTGAGTGGACATACGTGGTCTTATGGTTTTAGATCCCAAGATGGCACGCTACAGATAGGAGTTCGAAGTCTAGAACCACTCCACTCTTATCGTTACACTTGTATACTATGGAGCCGAAAGGTTCGTCTAGTTGTTGAGACTTTTAAAAACGATAAAACACCATAGTTCCCTTTTCTTCCCAGACCCGGGCAATAGATCTATTTTGTGACTGTTTTCTTTGGATTTTAACCTGAGCGCTTCGGAATGTCGTTAGACCACGTAGACCCATATCATGTCAATTAAAAGCCATTATTTTTCTATGTTAAACTGAATACATTTCATTTGGCCACATAGCCAGTGAAATTAAAACCATATATCTTTCAGGCAGGGGATACTGTGGTTAGTACAATGCATTTGACATGTCTCCCTTAATAGAGCTGGTCTGACGCGAAACACAGGAATAAATTTGTCTTCTTTTTTAAAACTAGAATCGAACCAGAGTAGGCCTTTAGGCTTCTGGAACGACCTTCAAACGCTTAATAGAAAATCATTATGTTATTCATTTGAAATTCCTTTTATTTTGATGGTTTGTGCTGAAAACCCAATCCATTTTCTTATCCAGCTGTTTTTGTTTTTTTTAAAACAAAACGTGCGTACCATTTGCAATTCCGGACCTGTTGTTATCAATATTTTATCAACTGGAGCAAATATTTTGAAGGTTGTTGTATTTTTGTTTGTGCAGCTCCGGGTTATCATATCTAATGTCAATCGTTCATTTCAAATTCTAGGGTCATTGTTTGCGTCACGAAGATATAATTCACCAACAGCTTGCCAGCAATGAAGAGATCGTTGTCTGTAGTATATAAAAGATATATGTTCAGTTCGTAAGCTCGTTAAACTGCTATACGTTTTCTCATTCTGTGAAATAGATAAATTGTTTGCATTATGTTTTTATTACGTTTAGATATTTCCTCCGTTGAATTTATTTTTAAATTGCAGCTTTTAAAACATGTATTTTTTTTTTACATGATTTTAATTTCTCTAGGTACAAAACAAACTTCTGCGATTATTATCATTTCCCTTTAAAATATCTCAAATTTTTCGCCCCCACCCTCACGTAAATCTATTTTGGTGGTTACGGCCAATCTCTATTAGTATCTTAACTATTATGTGTTTACGGCCAATCTCTATTAGTATCTTAACTATTATGTGTTTACAGCCAATCTCTATTAGTATCTTAACTATTATGTGTTTACGGCCAATCTCTATTAGTATTTTAACTATTATGTGTTTACGGCCAATCTCTATTAGTATCTTAACTATTATGTGTTTACGGCCAATCTCTATTAGTATCTTAACTATTAGCCTATGTGTTTACGGCCAATCTCTATTAGTATCTTAACTATTATGTGTTTACGGCCAATCTCTATTAGTATTTTAACTATTATGTGTTTACGGCCAATCTCTATTAGTATCTTAACTATTATGTGTTTACGGCCAATCTCTATTAGTATCTTAACTATTAGCCTATGTGTTTACGGCCAATCTCTATTAGTATCTTAACTATTATGTGTTTACGGCCAATCTCTATTAGTATCTTAACTATTATGTGTTTACGGCCAATCTCTATTAGGATCTTAACTATTATGTGTTTACGGCCAATCTCTATTAGTATCTTAACTATTATGTGTTTACGGCCAATCTCTATTAGTATCTTAACTATTATGTGTTTACGGCCAATCTCTATTAGTATCTTAACTATTTTGTGTTTACGGCCAATCTCTATTAGTATCTTAACTATTATGTGTTTACGGCCAATCTCTATTAATATCTTAACTATTATGTGTTTACGGCCAATCTCTATTAATATCTTAACTATTATGTGTTTACGGCCAATCTCTATTAATATCTTAACTATTATGTGTTTACGGCCAATCTCTATTAGTATCTTAACTATTATGTGTTTACGGCCAATCTCTATTAGTATCTTAACTATTATGTGTTTACAGCCAATCTCTATTAGTATCTTAACTATTATGTGTTTACGGCCAATCTCTATTAGTATCTTAACTATTCTTCTTCTTCTTCTTTTAGCCAGTCTGCAGAGCTGTTTGCTCTCTTGCAGTCAATGCCAGACAAACATATTGCATACGTATAAATAAATCTTTTATATTGTTTAAGATTTGCTGAAAAATACGAAATTTATGTAATCAAGTCAAATTTCCATTTGTTTGGATCAATGAAGCAATCTTATCTTATGGCCAATCTCTTAACTATTTTGTGTTTTTTACCAGTCTTTTTTTTATTTTCTTAACTATTTTGTGGTTTTGACCAAAATTTTATTAGAATTTGATTAAGGCCTAATTTAGGTTTGACTCATTAGTATCTCAACTATTTTGTCGTTTTGGACAAACTTAGATCCTGGACAATTTTAAGCTTTATGCCAACTCTCTTAAAATCTGAATTATCTATTGAATAAAAAAAGGTTCTAGTCAATATTTCTGCAAAGGTCAATTCACTAGAGGCAAGAGATAGCGTTTCCCTGCGTTAGTTCAAGACAAATATTTAGTGACTCAAACGCCCAGAGAGATAAGAGACATTTCCTCGACATTTTAAACACACTCACACAACAAAAGGAAACTCATTTTTTTTCAAGGAAATTGCTGACAGCAGATTGTCGTTGCGTTCGCGTGTGTGATTGAGTAATTGTGTGTGTGTGTGATTGAATGATTATGTGAGTGATTGGGTGTGTCATTGCGTGAGTGTAAAAAAAAAGAACTAGCTGGGTAGTATTTAATGCGCAGGGATAAAAAAGTTATCACCAGATGCAGGAATCTGATGGCTTATGATCCCCCAGGCGAACGAGACTTCTTTACTATAATGAAACCTCGTATAGTGTTTTTTTCTTTAAAAAAAATATTCTGTGAACGTTTTCAATAGTTTTTTTGGTAACGATATTTTTTTTTACACTGTGCGTGTGGTTTATTTATAGTAGGCCTAAAACTCATTATAATCTCTAAAAGCAATATAGTTTTGTATTTAAAGCTAAGATCTGACTTTGCAAAATATATAAATTTAAATTTCGATTTTCAGGTCTACACTAATAAATCGACTTTTCTCTGTGTTATGTTTTTTGTGTTTTTTGTTTTTTTTACGATTCACTGAGCATGTCCAATTTTTTGGTTATTGCTCTCTGACACAAGGTATACAGGGCCTACATACAATGTGACATGAAGCGGAAATATTTGTTACATAGCGTTATCTAAACTTCGAAATGTAGAAGAAAAATCGACCTTTATCGAAACTTAAACGGCCGGGCATAATTGTTTTAGCATTGTTAGCAAAACTGCTCCTACTGAACATGTGAGTTACAGGTAATGTTTTAAGACACCAGTTTGCATTTTGCAGAATTGTGTTTGTGTAGTAGACTTGGCGGATATTGTTTATATTAGTGAGTAGTTTTGAAGATGTATTTAGCATTTCAATGTTTGATTAAATATTGTTTAGGACGCTAGTGAATGCGTGATTGAAGACCGACTAAAAACTGTTGCCTTGTTAAGTCGAAATGTATACATTTTCGTCGGCCTGGCTTGTTTGGAATTTCACTTTTCAATTCAAACACAATCCTTGAACATTTGCTGAAAGTCTTTCTTGTTTCCAAAGTGAACTTCCAGGGGTAGGAAAGAGAAATGCATTAAACAAAAAATCTGTTTTCTGTCTTATCAATCATATACTGCTAGTATCTTCCCTCGACATATTCGCAAGTCTTCGCCAGTGCCACTTCCTAGCATCTGTAAGCACATACTTCACTTTAATTCCCGGTCCAGCCATATTGCTTTGGGTCAAACACAAACTGTTTCTACTACATCCAGTGCACAGGTCTATATAAATATACACTTTTTATATAAAGCCCCTCCTCCTCACCCACATTCTGTTGTTGTTTTCCGTGCAAAGATCCGTCTAAAATGTCCTAGTTCATTAGATAATTGTTTCTCATTGATGTATTTGTTTGGATTTAAATCCCCATAGAAATCAATAGAATGTGGGCCTTCTCTGCTTCTAGCCCAAAACGCTGAGATGATTTCTCTTTACTAGTTTATGACAAGTGAATACGTCTGTTGTTATTGTTTGTTTGTTTTTTTACTATATATCGCCCAGGCAAAAAACAACATATTTATCTATTACAGTGAAACCTTAAGGATGTATATTTCAACGGCTCTTGCTAGATAACTCCACTTCTTACAGTGTCTGTATAAAATATGTGCCTCTGTGTTTGTGTTTTGAATACAGTATTCCATGAATTTAACTGTAATGTTTATATAATCTTAAATGCAAATATCAATTCTACTATTTCAATGATTTTCAAATTTCAAATAAAAAAAACGTATATTTGAAAAACGTGGTTTTATGCACCACACCCCTTAAAGAACTAAACAGTTCATGTGGATTAAGTTGTGTTTACATTTTCATATACATTTACACACACCCTAGTGTTCTCATACTCCAAGCTCCCGTTCTCCCTCTCTCTCTCTCTCTCTCCCTCTCTCTCTCTCTCTCTCTCTCTCTCTCTCTCTCTCTCTCTCTCTCTCTCTCTCTCTCTCTCTCTCTCTCTCTCTCTATCTCTCTCTTTCTCTCATTCTGTCCGTCTATCTCTATAACACAACAAAGCATATTCATCCTACATTAAAAATAATTTAGTTTATTAGTATAATTAAAAGAAAACAACAATTAACTTGGCTGCTCTCAATCTATCTGACTCTCTCTTACTCGCCCTCTTATTCAATCTTTCTCTCACTCTCTCTTCCCTTTTCTCGTTTTTTTTCTCTTTCTATCTTCCCTCTCTCTCTTTCTTTCGTGCGTTCTTTCTTTTTCATTTCTTCTCTCTCTCCTTCTCTCTTTCCCTCCCTTCCTCTCTCTCTCTCTCTCACACACACATATACCGAAAACAACTAAAATTTGTAATGCCCTTGACATTAAAATAGAAAGATTGGTGCGGTTGTACACCGTGCTGAAATTATAGATACTCACTCACACATATTATACACATGCACACACGTGCTAATAACACTGTCTCCCTCACACACATACACACTCACACACCCATAAACAAACATACATTAGTCTTCAAATGCAGTCAAATTTAAATGTATTGCGTAAGTCGGAACACTTAGTCAACTTAGCGAGGTCGCACAAAACGATCATTCCATCACCAAATAGAGAATCTCTGTCAGCAGTGAAAAACACGTGTCCCCCACCCCTTTCGCCCCACCGTCCATCTCCTATCCACGCCCGACCCCTACCTTTCATCTGAATATTTACCTATGACACCGATGCACGGAACCAGCTCCTCGATGGGGAATTGTGGGCCACGGATTTACCAGTCCCTTGTTATGGTGATCGCTTGAAAATTATGGGATTTATCGATATGTTTGGATTAAAAGAGTTGAAAGCTGACACTGACATCATTTGTTCTGTCCGGCCATAGTCTTTTTTTGTTAGTTTTTGTTCCTGCTTTTTCTTTGGGTGTTCCTGTTGTTCATCAGTATTCCAGAAGCTCGTTTGGTATTGGTTGTTCCGGATATTTGTTGATGTTCATACTATTTGTTGGTTTTCAGGCTTTTCGTTGAGTGATCATGCTATTCGTTGTATGTTCCTATTGTTCATTGGTGTTCCTGTTATTCGTTGTGTTCCTGCTATTTCTTTGGGTGTTCCTATTGTTCATGGGTGTTCCTGCTATTATTCGGTGTCTCTGTTGTTCATTGATGTCCTCATTTCTTTTTAATGAAAATGTATTCTTTATTGAAATTTGTATTTATTGAAATTGTATTGTTCCTGAAAGTGAAATTATTCAACGTTTCAGTGTTGCATTAATGGAGTAATCTAAACTGTGATTCAGTTTCAATTAGAGCTTCACGTCATTTTAAAGTGGTGTGATTACCCAAATGTGCAGCAATATTATCGAATTATCTAATGATATATTATGTGACAGAAATAAAGGATTTTTGTGTATAGTTGCTGAATAACGATCCACGATTTATTGACGATGTATTTTATTATATAATCTACTAATACGGCATAAACTTTTCGTTTAACATCCCTTTTAAAGACACTTCAGCATATTATTCTATACCTTCATTCTTGTTTGCTTCCGGCTTGCCAGTCAAAGGCTGGGTCGAGTCTATGAGACCACTTTTCATTAATCTCTTCGTGGACTTAATCACAATGCGTGTGCAACCTCAGAGTTTATCTCTAATGATTAAATCTAATGGTTGCGTAATTTGATCTACCAATACAATAAAAGTTTTAGTCTAATACAGTAGATCTATATTATGTTATATTAAGTTAAGGCTAAGCGCCCAATAAGTTGTTTTTTTTCTGTTATTTTTGTGAACCTGTTGGTTAGAATAAACTATATCTAATGCTATCTTAATTATGCCTACTTTATCCAAATATAGGACGCATATTACAATGGAGGACTGCGGCACAGTCTGCGGCAATAAAATATAAAAATGTTCTGTGAGTGGGCGAGAAAAGATCTATGTCTAAACATTCACGGAATTGTACAGTAATAAAGTTTTTTTTTCCCGGAAAAACGGAGGGGGGTGGGTGACTGCACGTAGTCCTATCTATCATCCACCACCTCCCCATTTGCAGACACCCACGCAAGATGATTTCAATAAGGAAGCTGTTATAATTTTATTGCAAAAACCTCCAGAGCAATTAAGTTCAGAAATCGTATGTGTGTGTTTGGGAGGTGGGGGAGGAGGGAGGCATGGGAGGGGGGAGGTCCATTGTAGTATGAAGACTGTCGCTTGACCTGTAGTCATCACAGAATTGAACCCAAGGCCTTTAAGACTAACTTTCGCGTCACAGTTTATCCATTTCAAGTACCGTAATTAGAACAGTAAGAGTCTTGCATTCTGCATTAGAAGAAAAAAAAATGTTATTATTTCCACGGAGTCTTCAGTTTTAGTATTGTAAAATTCTGACGCACAATATTTCATTCTCGATTTTTTGTACTGTGAAGTACTAGGCCGACTGAAGTATTAGGCCGACTGAAGTACTAGGCCGACTGAAGTACTAGGCCGACTGAAGTATTAGGCCGACTGAAGTATTAGGCAGACTGAAGTATTAGGCCGACTGAAGTATTAGGCCGACTGAAGTATTGGTCCGACTGAAGTATTAGGCCGACTGAAGTATTAGGCCGACTGAAGTACTAGGCCGACTGAAGTACTAGGCCGACTGAAGTATTGGTCCGACTGAAGTATTAGGCAGACTGAAGTATTGGGCCGACTGAAGTATTGGTCCGACTGAAGTACTAGGCCGACTGAAGTACTAGGCCGACTGAAGTACTAGGCCGACTGAAGTACTAGGCCGACTGAAGTATTAGGCAGACTGAAGTATTAGGCCGACTGAAGTATTAGGCCGACTGAAGTATTGGTCCGACTGAAGTATTAGGCCGACTGAAGTATTAGGCCGACTGAAGTACTAGGCCGACTGAAGTACTAGGCCGACTGAAGTATTGGTCCGACTGAAGTATTGGTCCGACTGAAGTACTAGGCCGACTGAAGTATTGGTCCGACTGAAGTATTAGGCCGACTGAAGTATTAGGCCGACTGAAGTATTAGGCCGACTGAAGTATTAGGCCGACTGAAGTATTAGGCCGACTGAAGTATTGGTCCGACTGAAGTATTAGGCCGACTGAAGTATTAGGCCGACTGAAGTACTAGGCCGACTGAAGTACTAGGCCGACTGAAGTATTGGTCCGACTGAAGTATTAGGCCGACTGAAGTATTAGGCAGACTGAAGTATTGGGCCGACTGAAGTATTGGTCCGACTGAAGTACTAGGCCGACTGAAGTATTAGGCCGACTGAAGTACTAGGCCGACTGAAGTATTAGGCCGACTGAAGTATTAGGCCGACTGAAGTATTGGTCCGACTGAAGTACTAGGCCGACTGAAGTACTAGGCCGACTGAAGTATTGGTCCGACTGAAGTATTGGTCCGACTGAAGTATTAGGCCGACTGAAGTATTAGGCCGACTGAAGTACTAGGCCGACTAAAGTACTAGGCCGACTGAAGTATTAGGCCGACTGAAGTACTAGGCCGACTGAAGTATTGGTCCGACTGAAGTATTAGGCCGACTGAAGTATTAGGCAGACTGAAGTATTAGGCCGACTGAAGTATTAGGCCGACTGAAGTATTAGGCCGACTGAAGTATTAGGTCGACTGAAGTATTGGTCCGACTGAAGTATTAGGCCGACTGAAGTACTAGGCCGACTGAAGTATTAGGCCGACTGAAGTACTAGGCCGACTGAAGTACTAGGCCGACTGAAGAATTGGTCCGACTGAAGTATTAGGCTGACTGAAGTATTAGGCAGACTGAAGTATTGGGCCGACTGAAGTATTAGGCAGACCGAAGTATTAGGCAGACTGAAGTATTGGGCCGACTGAAGTATTGGTCCGACTGAAGTATTGGTCCGACTGAAGTATTGGGCCGACTGAAGTATTGGGCCGACTGAAGTATTAGGCAGACTGAAGTATTGGGCCGACTGAAGTATTAGGCAGACTGAAGTATTAGGCAGACTGAAGTATTAGGCAGACTGAAGTATTGGGCCGACTGAAGTATTGGGCAGACTGAAGTATTAGGCCGACTGAAGTATTAGGCAGACTGAAGTATTGGGCCGACTGAAGTATTGGGCAGACTGAAGTATTAGGCCGACTGAAGTATTGGTCCGACTGAAGTATTAGGCAGACTGAAGTATTGGTCCGACTGAAGTATTAGGCAGACTGAAGTATTAGGCCGACTGAAGTATTGGTCCGACTGAAGTATTAGGCCGACTGAAGTACTAGGCCGACTGAAGTATTAGGCCGACTGAAGTATTGGTCCGACTGAAGTACTAGGCAGACTGAAGTATTGGGCCGACTGAAGTATTGGGCCGACTGAAGTATTAGGCCGACTGAAGTATTAGGCAGACTGAAGTATTGGTCTGACTGAAGTATTGGGCCGACTGAAGTATTGGGCCGACTGAAGTATTAGGCCGACTGAAGTATTAGGCAGACTGAAGTATTGGTCCGACTGAAGTATTAGGCAGACTGAAGTATTGGGCCGACTGAAGTAAGTTCCAAAAATACTCACTTGTAACTTGTAACATTCTACAGTAAAATCTACGTCAATGTTCTGTTGTACTATAATTTTACAGTGATATAAAAAAAAATTTTTTTGTAATTTTCTACAGTGACAGCTTAGTAAAACTTTAGGTTTTATCGTTCTATACAGTAACATTCCCTTGTAACATTCAACAATAATGTTCTGTTGTAACTTGTAACTTTCTACTTTAAAAAAAAAGTACTCCATTTTCTGATGTAACTGTTTACTGTAACATTGTAATACATTTTTTTGCTGTTTAAAGTTTAAACGACCTTATGAAATATTCGACTTCATGTTTTTCCGTTGTAACTTGTAACAACCTTTTAAAATATTTGACTATATTAGAAACATCCAAACATTCGCTTGAACATTGAAGACTATGCAGCTGTTATTGTGTGCTGTGTTGCAGCCCCCTGTGTTCAGGAAAAGAGGGGGGGGGGGTATCTGACATGTTTAGATTAATTCACACAGATAACCTAGACAAGATGACGTCAGAAACTGTATACACTTTTTTTCCCCATTGCATTTAATACAGCAGCGCTTTATATAAATACTGAGTGGCTTTATTTGTAATGTATAAATAAATAGTTCTGTTTTTTTTTTTATGTTTTTCTTTTTTCGAAAACTCTTTTACCGCCTAGAATTCCTGACTCAATACTAGTAAGGATCAAATAAACACGCCGTTTATATGGGTAGCCTAAAAAGAGAACAGCAAACCAGTAAAGAAAACAACAAACATAATTAAATCAAAGCATGATATGATTGTAAATTAATTGTTAGATTTGTTACTTACGGGACATTTTTAAACCCGGCTAAAAATTCGCTTGACCAGCAGTAACCTAATTTTTCGCAAATTTAGTATACAATTAAGCTTATTTTTTTAAAGAATGGATCTAAAAATATTTTTTTTATGTCAAGTATATAGCGCTGTATTCATCTTGGTTGCTGAGGATTTTTTAAGTAGTGGTTCTAAAGATATACGGAACACAAGTCCTTGAATATTTATATAGCCTACGTGCCTCGAGTAACAATCATAAGCATACATATAATATCCCTAAACACGATATGTGTATTAAATAAGAAGGCTTTAATAATTGTAATTTTTATAGCGCTTCTATCCATGCTTTTAAATTGACCATGGTCAATGCGCTCTTGGAATAAATTGCTGTGACAGTTGTATTTGGTATGTTAGGTCCACATTCACTAGCCAAAGAGAAAGTCTTTAAGCACTTTTCAAAAGACTCGTTTGTCTAAGATTCTTCAAGTGTCTGATGCAAGCTGTTCCATAAGAAATGAATACATTTGCTTGAAAAAGAATAAGATTGAGTGGGTTATTGTTTCTTCCAATTCCCCGTAAATTCAGCATATTATATTATGGGTCGGCAAAGGAAGGCACTCGGGTCAGATGTGGCACGTTGGCTATTATTATTTCTTTTCGTTTCTTTTGAAATAAATGTCGATTTGATACGGACAATTTCATTCCATAATGAACCACTGATCTATAAATAGAATGGATTAGGCACGGAAACAATTTTCTTGATTCCCATGGCGCCCTCCATTGTTCTATATTATCACTGATCTATAAAATTAGTATTTCCTAAACGCTATTTTCGATAGGTACAAACACATTTATTTAGGCAGCTTTATCCATTTATAGCGGAGTTCATTGAACTGATTCCCACATGAAGACAAAAACACTTTCCTTGTCCCTTATGCGAGAACAAATGCATATAAGTACTCTTTCTTCTCGAGTGGCATTCGGGCATGGAATGGGTTGCCTGAACAAACCAGGAAAACCAGTAACTTAACATCATTTAAAACATAAATACAATGCAAGACTACACGCGGCCCACGGATGAGCGTAGGACGCAATAGTCTTCTTTATAGAAGGAGCGTCTGTAATGTATAAGATGAATGTGTGTCAGTATATTTGTTAGTAAGGTTGTTTTTTAAAGCTTTAACAAAAATGATCATGAGGGCGTTTTGTTGTTTTTGTTGCTGTTAGGTGTTGTTCTTGGACTGATTATTATTTATGTACAGCGAAATATGACCATATTTGTGAACCAGTTGAACGAGATGTATAAAGTAAATGAACTTCAGAGAGCTGAATTCATTCATTAAAGAAAATACCAATGGTCTAAGGAAGTGATTAATATCTTAAAGTGCATTTGCAATTTTCTTTATCAATCCCACCCCCCGGGCCCATTTTCCCTCATGATCTGACGTTTTTAAAGTGCATTGGAATCACGACTTAGTTATATAGTCTACACTATGTATGTATAAACTTCAAAGTATAAAGAATGGATACAGCGTTTTTTCTCTGCCTCTCCCAGGATTGAACTATTTGGTCATATATTTCTCTTTGTTTCTTACTTTTTATTTTTCTTGTAATCACAAATTTGGTATATTATACTCCTTCTGGTACATTTTTTTTCCATTTAATTAATTTAGCGATCTCCATTAATCCTTTCTTTCTCCCTCTCTCTCTCTCTCTCTCTCTCTCTTCTCTCCTCTCTCTCTCTCTCCTCTCTCTTGCTTTCCCATCCTTCCTTTCGTTTTATTACCTAATGTACTTTATCTGCCGTTTAATCTCTTCCCACCCCTTTTTCTCTTTTCTCTCCTACTGTCTCCGTTCCCCTCCCCCACCTTATCACTCTCTCTCTCTCTCTCTTAAGTTGACTCTCTCTCTCTCTCTGTTTCACCCCTTCCCCTTAGTCCTTATAAAAAAACACAACTTACCCTACTTTTTCTTGTAGCCTACTTTTTTTTAAAATACCAAATATTTTAAACATTTACGGGAAATTCTTTTTTGTTTTAAGTTAGCAACTTTTCTGAACTAGGTGTGTGACCTATTTTTGATTTTCAAACGCATTTTTTTTTAGAAGTGAAAAACTAAACAACAACTAAGCTAGAATCTAATTAGGCCTACGTTTTTTACACGAATCAGTTGTACATAAATTAACGCTTTGAAAAAACTAATTTACCCTCGCTCGCTATCTCGTTTCTTACTTTAGTTGTATCTGTGATGATACGTTGAATGTATTCTGGACTTTAGCTACACAATGTTAAGTGAGTGAGTCAACAATCGGTGACGGTGAATTGGGATCCACTGTAAGAACAATAACTTCGTGACTTGGATGGACTTGGCTTTTGTGACAGCTCCGGTTCACATTGATTGAAAAGGAGAGCTTACGAAAAAGGGGAGACAAGAAGCAAGCATCGGCTTAGGATACGGGTTTGACACCGACAAAGATTTTTCCCCCTTGAACTACCTTGCAGCGCTGCCCTTCTCTAGAGACTCTGGCCCAAGCCTGCACTTTCCTCATTAGCCAAGCGGCGCCCCGCCGCCCCGCAGCTATGAGCAACCATGTCCAGTCTGTTCACTACCTGAGCGTTGTCGAGGCAGAGGAAGATGACCTGAGCGACTGGGAGAGTCCAGTGGACGTGGATCTAGCTGACCCAGGCCAAAAACAGAAGGTAAATACACCCATCTTGTAATTTACTTTTTGCTTACATATTACCATAATAAGGTCAATACATCTTGAGATAACTGTATCAATTACATTTAGGTTCATACATTTATCGCGTGTTAAATTTTAAGTTGATGTAATATTAAATCACTTTATTTATCAAATGGTAGAAAAAGATTTTAAGTAGTGGTGGTCTAAATCACTACATTTACTAAATGGTACAATATATAATTACATAGAGACTGTCCATTATTTGGTACACATGTAAGAGTACCCTTATAGTTCATGGGGGCTAGAAAACCAGCTTTCACAACTATGCTTACCCACGATATAGAAAAGGGGATTGTGTGGTCAGCAAGTGCTCAAACCCCTTAAATGTCAGGCTAACCCACTAGAGCTGGGCAAGACTCTAGAACAAAATTAGTTAGGGCAATGTGTGCTGGCCACACAATCCCCTAGTATATCGTGGTCACAGAAACTGGTGAACGCTGCTTCGCCGGCCCTATGGACCAATTTGGTCCGACGGGATACTTCACTTACTTTACCCAACAGAGCTGGGAAGACGCGGCGACACCCTCCACACAGATTTAGGTAAAAATCGAACACGTATTTGATAAAAATACAATTACTTTTTTTTACGGGCAGTCAAGATAATCAATCGCACGCCTGCACTGATTAAAACAAACGGCTGTAAATGACATTCATGGCACACTTATTGAAGACTGGCGTGCAATAATTGTTGTATATGCAAACGAAATCCTGCATTTTTAACCAATTAGAAGTAATTAACATTTATTGATTCAGACCAAACGGTCATATATTACTAAACATCAGTAATTAAAACCTATCCAATTTTATTGTTGAATTGTGTTTCCGTGTATTGAAAAGGCATAAACTTCTCTTTAGCTTATAGTGTTGGACGCTAATTTGACAAAAAAATTAAAATGTGCTATTGTTTTTCTTCTGGTAAGCTCATTCTGAGCAAATACGATTTAAACAAACTAAATGGCAAACAAATGTCTAGTGGTGATCAAGCTTAAACATTTTTTTTTTCACCAATGACGGTCGGGGAGGGATAAGAGAAGATAATTTGTAGGCCCTGCGTACCAATGAGTGGGAGGGGGCAAATTTACGGAGTGCAAATGGAAAGAGGAGGGAATAGAGGGAAGTGACTTCTTGGCGTACGTATTATATGGATAGCGTGTTAAGCGTACGGTTTTATAAAGAAAGTTCCCTGCACTAGTTTCTAAAATCATTTTGTTTTTCAAATGTTTAAAATTTTCAGAAATTTAGCCTACTAGGTTAGAAAGCAAAGATGTATGACTCAAAGAGACGACAAGATGAGGAATACCGTCATCTTTTGTTTTTTAAAGTGTTTCCGGAAGTACTTATCCGCCGTATCGTATTTTGAGAAAAGGACGCGTGCTAGCCCTTAACGATACGCATAAATCATTTGTTTACATTTCTTGTTGTTGTTGTTTGTTTTAATGTTTTTTTTATATTTTTTAAAAACTTACCATACATTAGACCTAGTTTTATCTTTCCGACTTTTTAAAAATTCTTTATATTAACTTTTGCAAAAGTGCCTACTTTGGAAGGCTAGTTGACCCAATTTACTTCATGCTATCAAGCTTAAACTCTGTACATTTCTCAACACATTCTTAAATTATTTTCTTTAGCCACATCCCTCCAACCCAAGCCACGAAAATTAGATTTATTATTGAGTGGTCATCACAGTTTTCATACAGACACCCATATATCTCATGTGTTAGTCGGTGAGTGTGTCAGTGTGTGTTTGTCAGTCCGTGAGTTTGTCAGTCCATGTGTTTGTCAGTCCGTGTGTATGTCATTATATGTATGTCATTGTGTTTATGTCAGTGTTTTGTTGTGTCAATGTGTGTGTCGATGTGTGTAGGCAGTGTGTATGTTTGTCAGTGAGTGTGAAAGTGTACAGTGTATGTGTGACAGTGTATGTGTGTATGTCAGTGTGTGTCAGTGTGTTTGTGCGTGTGTTTTCTATAATCGTTATTTGTGTACAAACAATCCCCATCCTTTGTTCATGCGTATTTCGTCACTACTTCCAGCGCTGTATGCCGTGACGTCATTGCTATTTCTGCACTGACCTATCCCCTCGGGGCAGCTCAATATCTATTTATATATTATTATGTATATTTTATATTCTATATCCATGGCACTGTTAACCTTCTCCATTCCCGCCCCCCCCCCCCACATGTCATATTGAAACAATAAATTACCACACTCCCAATCGTTTTACTAATGACATTTCAAGACTCGTCATTTGTTCTATGCTCGCTTCGTGACATCGCCCCACCTCCTCCCACCCCCTAAACTCCATTCACCCTCCACCCCTACACACAGCTAAGCCCGAGGCACCGTCTGTACCGTTATCAACGGGGTCTTCCCACCCCAAACCATTTGTTGATGTTTATAATATTGATTACGGTATTAAATAAACAAAGAGATAATACATGAACAGAATTCAATGTTTATGATTGACTTAAACTTGTTTAAAGACTTTAATCTCATATACAGAAAAATTAATGCAGCTACAAATGTCTATTATGCTGTTATGTATTTTTATATATTGTATTAAATAATCAAAACAAATATGCAAAAAAAATATAAGAAAATAACACACTCTTTGACTTGAACACATTATTGTCGTATCGTTTCTCCCATACTGTCATATTTCGTCATATTCAACTATAATAATTACACCATGAAAAAATACTTTACTTTTTCTTTGATAGATTTATTTCAATATTTGTAACATAACACGTGAGCATCATATTTTAATAGAAGAAGATGGGGACACACAAACATAAATTATAACATGAAATGCAAATACGCAATATTATCATACATAGGCAGTGCTGTTGCTAGGGATTTGGGGGCCCGGGGGGCTTAGCCTCTTTAGGGGCTCCTGCATTTTGACATGAGGAAAAAACAATTCGGACACTCCTTTGGGGGCCCCTCTCAAGTAGGGGCCCGGGGGGACTTTCGAATTTGGACCTCCCCTAGCTACGCCGCTGTTCAAGGCCTATTAGGCCAATGTCATAGGAGAAATTAAAAAAGATCGACCCTGAAAATTGGACTATTATGATGGGAAGGGGGGCAGTCCCCATTAAGGCAGTAAGTAAAGTTCTTACAATTTAAAGAAAAACAAAACTAATTATTAAAAAAACAAAAAACTCTTCGATTTTGGAAATTTAGATTTAAAATTTAGAAACAAGACGCAAGACAAACATCAACTGATGAATGCTAAATTATTTTTTGCGGAATTGATTATAAAGACTTTATATTAAAAAAACATAGCCTAAGAGCCTAAGTACGCCTATCATATCCCTCTTTTCTCCCTTCTTACTTTTTAATCATTACAATGTTAGCTTCCATTTAAAACAGATCAATACCTGGCTCAATACTTGACTGCATGCCGCGTGCTCTCTCGCGGACAATTTCCGGTTTGCAGCAAACATGTCGACGCTGATTGGTTAGTTAGCAATTAGTTTTTTGTCTTTGTTTTCTTATATTAACCCGCCAGGTATAACTGTGTCTCTGTGTTGCTTCTGGCTCGGTGGTTTAATTAAGATTTTTGGCTTAAAGGTGTATTGCGTAATGACATGGCATTATAGGTTACTGACCTGGTGCGTTCATTATTAACATAATTGTAAAAGTTATTGGCCACGTTGTCAGATAATCGAATTTTCGAAACAAGCTTTTCAGATTTTAAAAGTTTATGTGGAAGAAACTCTTGTCGGAGAACTTCCGCCGTGAGGCAAGCTGAGAGTGGCATATTTGGGGCAATAGGGGGCACGAGAGATGCTAATGCATAGAGTCTTTAACTTGAAACACGGCAGGTTCCTGGAACCATGAATCTTGATCTAACCTACCGTGGCAAAGCCATCAAATTAATAAATGAGAACCAAGAGGCGGATTGTCGTGTCTTTCTTGCCACCCCCGATGCAGCTCGGTGAATTGTAATCTCTATAACGAAAGCTCATTATGTGCAATGAGACAAGGAGCCACTACGAGGGTTGTGCTTTTCCCTCGCCCCCTCCCTTCCCTGCCAATTAAATCCGACAGGGACCCGTGTTTGCTGCCGCCCTTGTTAAACGCGGGAAAGCAGCAACCATCCCTTCCAAAACAAAGAGCTCATTAGCGCCACCATGGGGAAGAGCGGCGATAACACCCCCATTGAAGCTATAAAATATTTTTCATATCGCGGTTTTCTTTTTAACGTAAGTCGTCCTTCCCTGAGTCAAAGTCCCTAGATGTCACAGTTAATCATATTAAATCCGAAACAAAAACTTGGCAATATTCCACCTCACACACTTCTGGAACCACTGAACTGGAAATCAGACATCTTTGAGTGCCGTTACACGTGACTATCTCTCTTTCTATTCTCTCTCTCTCTCACTTTCTTTCTTTCTCTCCTCTTTCTCTTTCTCTACCCTATCTCGCTCTCTCCCTTTCTTTCTCTCTCCCCTCTCTCTCTCTCTCTCTTCCCCCTCCCTCCCTATCTCCTTCTATCTCTCTGATAGTGCAACAATATTTAGTGATTATCTATACCCTTACTATCCTTTTGACGAGCTTTGAAGGCGCCCTCAAGCTCACGTCGTCCCTGGTCAACTGCTCGTTCTGTCAGCCCCTTAAGCCGGGTCTGGACTCACCTGGGGCTCACACACAGCGCCAGTTTTGAGGGCGCCAGTTGTGAAGGCCTCACTGGTATAGGTTTGGGTGAGGGTGTGTTTGGGAAGGGGGGGGGTGTGATAGACCTGGCAGCCAGGTTCATTGACCTGGACAATATTTTGGTCTCTGACACGATATATGTCATGTCAATCGCTTTCGCTACCTTTTGACAATAACCTTTTTTTATCTGTCCTTAGGCCCGATTGACATTTACTGGCTTAAAAAAACAAATACATGTATGTCTACTAATGAATACAATTTACAATGTGAAATAGAAGAAACAGAGAGAGAGAAACAAAGTATTATGTAACAATGTGTTTAACTTGAAGATATATTTTAGGAATATATTTATATGTTCCTAGTAAACTTAGATAGTGATCGGATAATAATTGCAGTTATAATTTATTATTTTTATGTGTTATAACGGTTTCTTCATACTTTTTGTGTTTTTGTGTGGACACCATCCATTCAATGATTTCGTATTGGATAACATTTAGAATAACAATGTTCTTAGACACAATATGATTCTACACGGATTCCTGAAGTGATGATAACCTTACAACGTAGGCCTTTGAATTATACGCCTAAATATGATTAGTTATTATAATGGAATTTCAATTAGTGTGTGTATAAGGAATTAGAAAAGCTTTTAGTTTTAACATCTCTAAGTCTTTCTGATAATTTTATTCGACCAAAGTGTGTGGGTGGGTCTTGGTTGTGCAGCTTGGGAGAGGGGAGGGGGGGGGGGATTTAGCGGAGGCTCAAGATTCCGACGGACTAATACCACTGTCAACTGACAGGGATGTTGACATATTCGTCAATATCACACAAGCAGCAAATTAGTCGTGGCGAAACTAACTTTTTCATCGGTTTCACCCTCCCTTCCCCCACCTCCTTGGTCGTTTGAACGAGACGGATCGAGAGTAACCGAAACAAGAGCGTTGTCCAGGCAACACTAGAATTTGACCAGGAAGGGAGTGATTTCCCTTGGAAAGGAAACGAGTGATCACCCACTTCGTGTCACCTCACGATGTACCGATCATTCTCGCACTCAAAACATAAAGGGCAAAGAGGTGGGGGGGGGGAGTGAGCGCGCCGGGTTGAGCATGATCTATTTTCAACGCCTCGGTGCCATTACAAGAATTAAAAAGAATTCCAAAAAGTTGAGCCGCGTGAATACCTGAATCGATTCGTATTCTAATAAATTCCACCTTTTGTGGTCACGTGTCTTTGTGACGTGACAACGCCGGCTAGAAACAATTTTATTTTGTTAAAAAGTAAATAGCCCGTTACAGCTCGAGTGCACCCACGGCACGAGTACACCCCACAGGGCGATTACGCCACTTTGTGAGCACGTCACAAAATTTTAGAGTCTACACGAGGTTACACCAGTTTATGGATTTTCATTTGTTTGTGTATTTCAAAATTGACGTCTTGTCGTGACGAGAAATCCGGATGGTGGTAGATTGTTATTGAGGATCGGTTGCGCTCACCGGCCCGCTGTTTCAAGTGATAAACGTAACGTGAGCCTTGCCCGGGACAAACGCACATCTTGTCTGAAACCTCCGGCGTCGCCTCCGTTTGTGTGCGCGTGTGTCTTGTCACACTACATGTGTCATCTCCCGCCGATCTCTCTCTGTATATCTCTCTGTATCTCTCTGTCTCTCTCGCACACACACACACGTCTATCTGTGTATCTCTCTCTCTCCCACCCTCTATCTCTGTATTTACCTTCCTTGTCAATGGCAGTGCTAAGAGATGGAAGTCCGCTGTGAGTCCACCATCAATCTAACCTAGATCTGTGAGCTTACCAAAGGGAGACAACATTATTCTCATATTTCAACAAGGGAGATAACTTTATCCTGATGATGAAAATTAATTTGACCAGCGTGCTACCTTCAGCGGTAATACAATACACTTTTTTTTATTTCCCTCTTTTAAATTTGTTTTATTGATTTTTGTATCTGTGTTTGATGTTTTAATAGAAATTGTGTCAGTTCTAATTATTTTTTTTATATAGTGAATCGAAATAGTTTCAAGTATGATTGTATACATTTTGTATTCCCTAGGTATTGCACTCTGTTAATTATAGACTTCATAGTATCATAGTCTCTTCGTCTCCACCCTCTATCCATTTCATACAGCAATGTTTCTAATCATATTACAAGATATGTGCATTAAACATCCCCTAGTATGCCGTGGCCACTGAAACTGGTGAACGCTGTTTCACCAACCCTATGATCAATTTGGCCCGACGGATACTGTACTTTACTTAACATTAAAACGCACGTTGCACCATTTATACGTCTTTGCTTAGTTCCAGCTGTCTTCATAACACACTAGGGAAATGTGGCGAAAGCCATCTCGCACTTAAAAGTGGTTGCTAATGGAACCAGCACACACTTACAGTTTTGGCTGCCTTGTCTATTGTTATTTCTGGAATCTACTCAAATCCCAGAAGTGGGGTCTGTTCACGGTTCTCCTAAAACCTTTTCGTTGTCCCCTATAGGACCACTAACACCCGTACTTTGAGAAACACTGCTCTAATGTCTCTAATTAGTTTGTCAAGATCATTGCTTGTTTACCAAGACCCTAATTAGTTTGTCAAGATCATTGCTTGTTTACCAAGACCCAAATTAGTTTGTCAAGATCATTGCTTGTTTACCAAGACCCAAATTAGTTTGTCAAGATCATTGCTTGTTTACCAAGACACTAATTAGTTTGTCAAGATCATTGCTTGTATATCAAGACCCTAGTTAGTTTGTCAAGATCATTGCTTGTTTACCAAGACCCTAATTAGTTTGTCAAGATCATTGCTTGTTTACCAAGACACTAATTAGTTTGTCAAGATCATTGCTTGTTTACCAAGACCCTAATTAGTTTGTCAAGATCATTGTTTGTTTACCAAGACCCTACTTAGTCTGTCAATGTCATTGCTTGTTTACCAAGATCCTAATTAGTCTGTCAAGATCATTGCTTGTTTACCAAGACCCTAATTAGTCTGTCAAGATCATTGCTTGTTTACCAAGACCATTTTTTTATTTTATTAAGGTCATTGTTAATTTACTAAGAGCTAGAACAATATAAAAAAATACCACTTATATAAGTAGTTCTTTTTGTAGTGCTCTTTGTATTTCATTCTAGACTAAATTAAGCTACAACACAAAGTAATTTGAAGATCTATTCTAGTATTGTCTAATTGACACACTTAGTCATCATTACTGCTAAATAGAAAAGAGGGGCGCGCACCCACACACACACACACACACAAGTAGACCTTGGTTGCCAGTAAAGATAAATTCATTTTTTTTATTACTCTATGACGTCATTATAATATTGATTAGAAAAATTTCAGAACTTCGCCTTATCAAGTTTTAAATAGTGTCTATGTGTGTGTGTGGAGTAAAGTTGTGGTTTGTGTGTGTGTGTGTGATTGTGTGAAGTAGAGTCGGGGTTTGTGTGTGTGTGTGTGATTGTGTGGAGTAGAGTTGGGGTTTGTGTGTGTGTGATTGTGTGGAGTTGAGTTGGGGTTTGTGTGTGTGTGTGATTGTGTGGAGTAGAGTTGGGGTTTGTGTGTGTGTGTGATTGTGTGGAGTAGAGTTGGGGTTTGTGTGATTGTGTGGAGTAGAGTTGGGGTTTGTGTGTGTGTATGATTGCGTTTGTGAAGTAGAGCTGGGGATTGTGTCACAAGGCTTAATTTTGTTACTAGTACTTTTCTTGTTAGTTGTTTTTTTTTAAATAATGTCAGAAACAAAGTTAAGATTTTTTCCCTTAAAACAAATGAATCATAAGTGGAAGTTTTTAACTTGTGTGTTTGTGTGTGTGTGTGAATTGAAAGAAGGTTGGAGAGAGAGAAAATCAAAGAGGGAGAAAGTCAGGACATATCTTATTTTCATTAAATGTTTAATTGTGTGATTCAGAGGACCAATAATATATATCTATCTGTCCATTTGTTTGTCTATGTATCTGACTACTTGTTTGTCTATCTATCTATATGTATATCTGTTTGTGTCTATCTTTGTATCTATCTATGCGTGTATCTATCTATCTGTTAGTCTATCTATCTACCTGTTTATCTATCTGCTTGTATATCTACCTGTCAATCTGTTTCTCTATCTATGTATCTATATATTTCTTTTTATCTATTGTAGGCTATATATATATATATATATACGTCTATCGATATATATATGTTTTTCTATCTATCTATACATATATATTGTATTGGCAAGCTTTATTAACAGTATCGACTTTGAACATGAGTATTCATGTTAGTGTTATTTGTATTGATCAGGTTGAGCTAATTAACAAGCAGGCTAATGCAGTAGTCAATATCTACATGGTAGTGACACGCCCAACTCCCATGAAACTACTTTATATACTTTGGCTTACTCAATCGATGGCTAATTTTTATGTTTATAATGTGTCCTATACGAAAGCCTCATTCCAGATCTAGTTGAATGGTGGCTACATTGACATGGTAAGATAAAATGTTTGTGGATGATAGCATGCCGTTCTTTTTTTAAAGAGTTATGTCTTGTTCAGTAAAGAACTATCTCCTGCTTGAGGCATGCCGCCATAGTGTGTACTTTTATTTTGAGAAGTTTTAAAAATGTTGTTACATAAAGTAGGTTATTCCATAAAGTAGGTTAATCCATAAAGTAGGTTATTCCATAAAGTAGGTTAATCCATAAAGTAGATTAATCCATAACGTAGGTTATTCCTTAAAGTAGGTTAATCCATAAAGTAGGTTATTCCATAAAGTAGGTTATTCCTTAAAGTAGGTTATTCCATAAAGTAGGTTATTCCATAAAGTAGGTTATTCCATAAAGTAGGTTAATCCATAAAGTAGATTAATCCATAACGTAGGTTATTCCTTAAAGTAGGTTAATCCATAAAGTAGGTTATTCCATAAAGTAGGTTATTCCTTAAAGTAGGTTATTCCATAAAGTAGGTTATTCCATAAAGTAGGTTATTCTATAAAGTAGGTTATTCCTTAAAGTAGGTTATTCCTTAAAGTAGGTTATTCTATAAAGTAGGTTATTCCTTAAAGTAGGTTATTCCTTAAAGTAGGTTATTTAATGAAAGTCCAAATTGCACAACTAACGGTTCAGCTCTAAGGTCCACTTAAGTCAGTTGAGTGGATATCTGTTGAGCCTGTCTCATTTAAAGTGGGGCATCCGTATAATTTTGCCTTACTTTTTGATGGCCAAGGGGGCGCGGGGGGGCGAGTGGCAGCGTTTAGGCTGGCGACCAAAGGTCCTGGATTTGAATCTTGGTGAGGGGCTATAATTCTTTTCAGGATCTGCATGGGTGTTCCTGAGTCTACCCAGCTCTGAAGGGTACATTCATTTAGTTGGTGCAAAGTAAAGGTGGCTGGGCATTTGTTCTGGCAACACAATCCTCTAGTATGCCGTGGCCACGGAAGGTGGTGAACGCTACTTCACCTGCCTTATGGATCATCGGCCCAGCTGGATGACTTTACTACTCCACTACATGGATGTCTAAATCGTCATCTGAAATGCACCATTTCTATAGCGGGTACCCGTGACCGCTTGGCCATGTTAGTAACATTGGCTTCGGAAAGGTTTCGTTATTATTTTTACTTTTTTGTTGCTTGTTCTTTTCATCGCTTACTGAATCTTGTTGGAACATAAGGCTCATTCCACGCATCGTTATCCGACTGGCATGAGCGCACCTTTAAATAGAAAGGAGACAGGTCGACAACGTGCTGTGATGTTTTCTTGTTGCCACAAATAATATTGTAATTGGTGTTTTATTGTTAAATTATTTTTGTTGTCTTTATTTATCCGAAGGTGAGAAGACCTGTTTTGGTCAATCTTACACTTGAAGAGAACTCATGCCGTCTACATTGTTTTCTGTGTAAATAACTCACTTCAATTTTAACTTAACTGCATTTTTTAAAAGACATCTCAAATTGAAATACATGTGTATAGTAATTGTTATAGAAAACCCCAAGTTTCTGTTAAACTTTGTAACTTTAGGCCTACTGTTATTTTGTAAACTTTCCTGAAGTTGTGACTCACTAAACCGGTATCACCTTAGATTTGTCATCTTTGGTGACGCTCTCCGATAAGGCGAAAAAAATTTTTTTTCATAAAACAAACATCTGCCTACACTTTCCATACGTGCACAAATTAGTTGAATTATTTATCCATTTAACTAGTGGACTAATATCTGCTCATACAATATGAAATGTCAACCACTTCAAATTATTTTTTATTTTAAATAAAAGCATTTATATTTTGTTCCGTTTTTATTTCTGGTAAAAATTTGCGATTTTATTTATCTTTAGCGTAATGAAAACTAGGTCAAAAGTAAATCAGTCTGTACCTATAAACTAAACGTCTTACTAAGATGCACTCTTTGACATCATAAGCCGAAAGTTAACCTACTTTTTTGTTGAAATCAAATCCCGGCGTTAGAGATTTTAAAGTTTACATTATCTGGACACTGTGTTTATAAAAGAATGTTTTGTTCGCGCTAGTCAGTGCTGGTACGTGTCGTACGGGGGCCTCTATCATATCAGCGCCCGAGTGGTTTTCATGTGTTCTAAAAATAGACTCGTGCATGTGCTTGATAAGTCGTGGGTTATTCATGTGCTATTTATATACCACAGTTCACCGTGTATTTCAACTGTGTGGACACAAGCAGTATTTGAGTCAAAGCTGTCACACGCGATCTGTAGGCTACTGTACTGGATATAGAAGGCGTATATTCGTTACTGTGTGTGTTGTAGTTTTTAAAAATATTTTCTGAATGTATTCATACCATGACCATTATTTAGTTTTCAAAGTTGAGAGTTCGATATAATAATATATAATATCCATTGATGCTAATGCGTGTGTTTGTTATAAAATGTTTATCCTCTTGTATATAATAAGAGGTCTATTACGTGGATAAATACTAAAATAGACCATTCAGAGTACTTAATTCGTACAAGTCGTAACGCTAGTGAAGTGAATACTTTGTAGTGAAATGTGTTAAAAATGTTTTTTATATAAAGGTTAACTCCTATTAAATAAATAAATCTCATACAAATGCGGTTGACAAATTGTGTAGGCCTGCCTTTTTTTTTGGCTGATTAAATCCATATTTTTTACATTTCGTTTTGTTTGTTTTTCAATCGCTTATCAATGATTCGTTAGGATTAATTAATTTATTAGTTACAATTTTCGCAATTATCGAAGTCTACCAATAATTTTCACTTCCACATTACAATTCATTCATTATAAGCTTTATAATAATAATTATAAAAGGAGAAATTCGCGTCATATTTGTTAAACGTGTGTCATTATTTGTTTTTAGCGAATTCCGTGAATATTTGAGAGCATGACTTGTTATCTACGTGTTTTGTGAGCCAAACTTAAAACATTGAGTGCTTATTGTAATTGGGATGGGTGAAATGTCGTCTGCCACCTGCGCCAAATGTATTTGTGTCCGGACGTTACTAGCGAGGTGTTCTCTCCTGCGTCGCAAATCTCGCGACGGCCACAGGACATCGCGACAAAAGGTGTGTTGTTTGTTTTTAATTTAAAATATTTTTATTATTTTTAGAAAAATTAGGATTGATAGATAATTTCTGCAGCTCGATTGTGTATAAATAGAGGTGGTGATGTTTCATTTCTAAGTATATTTATTGACATTCAGACCTGAGTGGTCTGTGGAAAAAAATATCTCGGATTCTACAGGTTGTTTTTTTTAAAATCGAGTTGAACTATCAGTAGGGCTCTTTACACTGTGTTATTTTTAGATGACATCTAAGGGAGATAAATCTATATATCGTCTGCTGGTATCTTGTCTACCGGTGATATGGTGTTTCTAATCAAATATCAGGTTTGTTTGAGCAATCGAAAAACAGTGATAAGTGGGGGAGAGGGAATGGGAAAGGGTGGAGGAGGAGGGAAGGGCCTCAGTGGCTCGTTATCTGTTTTTTAGCATCTACCAAACGTCGTGAGTCATTGCAGGGAAAATAATTATTCCGGTAAACTATTTTGGAAATTACACCGGTCTGTGCGACCTAAAAAAAATGTTCCCCACCCCACCATCCTTTATATGTGTGATTATTTTGAATTGCTCGGAACAAAGTGGTTCTTAAAGTCGATCTAGCATCCCAGCGGACACACCACGTCGTATCGACGAGGAATCAACGTGGAAACCACGAGAATTCGTGGTTTCCACGTTGTTTCCCCGTCGATACGACGTGGTGTGCCTGCTGGCATAGCTAAAGAAACTAGAATGTACCTAGTACCTAGATCATTTTATAAACTTAATATAATATAGCATCTATTCCCGATAATTCACTGTCCCCTCTGTACTAGCTTTCATATCTTCACTGAAAGGTTGATCTAAATACCTAAATGAAACTCAGTCGTCTGTTTGTAATTATTGTGTTTGTTATAAAAATGTCAATGTAGTTAACTTGTGGACTTTTTTCTCGGACCTAACGAAGTTTTCGCAGTAATATGAAGAAGAATTATTTTTTCTGGTACTCATTCACACACAAATCTGAATGAAATTTAAACTAAAATCTTTTTAATAAAAAACAAATACATACATTTTACAAGCTAGAAGAATATTGTATTTGGAGCACTTTCAATGTCTTAACAATACAGTACACAGAAAAATAACACAATTCAATATCAATAAATAATAACTACAAAACGTTTACATTTCTGTCCAGCACATGGACACAGTGTGAGAATATTGAATGATTTCTATTTTTACTTTCTAATTAAACATAATTTTTTTTAAATAAATGATGGATTCTTATGAAGTCAGATAAATACCAAAAATGCGTATTTCTTCTTCTGCCTTCTCGTCCTCGATGAACAGAAGCCGATTCTCATCGACGTCTGTGGTCCTTCCTAGGACATATGACGCCAACAAGAGTCCTCCAGGCATCTCTATCCTGGGCCAGTCTCTCCAGCTTCCCCCAAGTAAGGCCAAGTTCCTTGGTATCTACTTCCACCTCTCTGCGCCAAGTGTTCCTCGGTCGGCCTCTTTTTCCGTTTTTCCCGATGGTTCCAGTTTAGGGCATGCCTAGATGTGCAGAGTCAACGTCTCTGGAGGATCTCTTGTTCTACTGGCTTCCGCTTCATCCGCTGCCACAGTTTCAGGCTGCTGATTCTGTCCGGCAAGTGAATCCAAAGAATCCTTCTTAAACAGTTATTTATAAAGGACAAGAGTTTCTTAATATCCGCGGCCGTTGTTCTCCAGGTCTCAGCTCCATTTAGTAGCACAGGTTTCAACATGTTGTTGAAGATCCTGATTTTAAATGCTTATTTGCATTAGTGTTAATGTATTTGTGTATTTATTTGGGCGATTTATCTTTGAACAGGTTCGATTCAAGGTGCTATTTGAAATTTTGTATTGATTCATCTACTAAGGTTTTCCCATGGCTATATACTATCTAGCCTCCCTTCTGGTCATTGCATAATCGTTGGGCTCTGTAAACGAGTCTGCTCCTTTTTAAAAAAAAAAAAAATATAACAAGCAAGTGTTGGCTTGAAAAGTAATTCCAATTTAATAATGTTTGTGTCGTTTTTTGTTTCTTTCCAGCAAAGCTCATGGCGCACACTTCGACGTTTCATTCTCTGGTCTCCCTTCATCCAAGTTTTCAAAAAACACAGGTATCCATGGATACAGCTGGCCGGACACCAAGGTAAGGGAAAAACTTATGCTTTGTTTCGCGATGTTTTAATTGCAATGTCTTTGTTTACCTGCTGAAGGAGACGACAATTAAAGACGTCTTCAGAAAAGACCCAATTTCTCTAACCCTTCCTTCCCCAACTTTCTTGTATCACATTTTGGCTTCAACTCCATTGTTCAACATTTTCAAAACGCTCGCGTCTACATTCTGGTCTGTTCCTTGGCAGACGAACTAAACTCAAAGCTAATACTTTTTTTTATATCTTTTAACGCACAAGTTTCAAGTAAAACACTAAAACACAAATTGAAAAAAAAAAAGGTAGCCTACAATGTCATAGAATCCATAGACTACAGAAAACAGAAGAAAGCTTTTTTGATTGATACCAAACATTATGCACTATTATAAATATTTTTTATTTAAGTCATATATATGACTTTTATCTTTACGAACCCTAAAAAAAAAAAGAATAACACTAGCTATATTATAATTCTATATATACAAACCTTAGTTCAAATGTTTGAAATGGATGTTTTACTGTTGTATATTAATTATAAAGGTTGTTTCTTTACAGTTCAATTGTTAAGTGGAAATAAAAACATATTTGTTTGCTGGGTTGTAAACGGATCTGTTTATGTTTTTATATTACACGAGATCATAATTGTTTGTTTTGTTTGTTGTTGTTTTGTGAAGGGCAACTTACGATAGATGCTTATAATATCTGCTTTAAACACACAATGTTAACAGAATATGAAAAAAGAAACTTAGAACGATAGCACTAACTATACTATAAGATCTAGGCCTATAGACAATATGTATACATTGACTAAATCAACGGCATCCACTCTTTTTTAATACGTTTTAATATTATTAAACGTTTCGCAGTATAAAGCCACTCTATCCAGCATCCGTAAATTTTTCCACAATTGCTAGTTGTTGTTTTTCTGTATCCTCCTAACGTTCAACTTCTTTACATCATTACGGATAAATATATACCAGACGTTGGGAACCGCTTGATTAAATAATAAACATTACCCCGGATCGAATAAAAGAAAGGAAATATGATAACAAAAAACCTGTAGCATAGCAATTACCACCACACCACCTCCCACTCTCCTGCATAGCTTTCAGGCTTTCATATATATAGCAATAACGAAGATCTTGTGTAAACTCGAGTCCACTTAAGTGGGAGATAAACGGAACGAGTTCCTGTTATTGTTGTTACTGCTGACGTGCTTAGGCCACCAACAAAAACAAAAGCTTGCAACAACTTCCTTGATCCAAAGTAAGCTTCATGTTGACCCCTGACCTTTATGCACCAACTCAAGTTGGGTGGACAGTAGCTGATTGTTTTGTATGCTGTAACCCTTTTTTTTTTTTTCACTATATTCTTTTTACGTCTTCTGGATAACAAAAATCAATTTCACCTCATTCTTAATATTTGATTTTTCTCTTGTTGATCTTCTCAATATGATCTACGTGGGAGCCGTGAGCACTCTATTACTTCCGCCTTCCGCCCATTCGTGGCTCCAGAGCACGAACGTGTTTTTAAGGTTATTGAATACCTGTACACTTGTACATGTAGCTCACGCTCGGCGCAAAGGTTGTTTTTTAAAGGATCACCTGTTTCCTGAACATTTGACATGGCACCACTTAAACTGAAAGCATTTAAAAGAAAATCAAAGTAAATCAAAATGTTGTTTCAATTTTACACAGAGTAATGCATTAACCTCCCGAGCCATCGCCAATAAACATTGAAGTGATAAGAAAAACAGATATTCGGTTCCATTAGTTTATGTATAGGCATATTTAAATGGGAGTTTTATGTGAAAGTTACGTCAATTGACATGTCTTGATGAGGCCGATGTATAGTCATATTTAAATGGGAGTTTTATGTGAAAGTTACGTCAGTTGACATGTCTTGATGAGGCCGATGTATGGTCATATTTAAATGGGAGTTTTATGTGAAAGTTACTTCAATTGACATGTCTTAATGAGGCCGATGTATAGTTATATTTAAATGGGAGTTTTGTGTGAAAGTTACGTCAATTGACATGTCTTGATGAGGCCGATGTATGGTTATATTTAAATGGGATTTGTGTGTGAAAGTTACTTCAATTGATATGTCTTAATGAGGCCGATGTATAGTTACATTTAAATGGGAGTTTTGTGTGAAAGTTACTTTAATTGACATGTCTTGATGAGGCCGATGTATGATTATATTTAAATGGGAGTTTTGTGTGAAAGTGACGTCAGTGGACAAGTGAGGCCTGTCCCTTTCAAATGGAAGAGATCATCAACTTCCTGTGCATCTTTTCGTACAACTAGTAACGCAGCACATAGACATGTTTTGAAGCAAATAAACGAATGGGACCGGAAATGTTTTACACTTTAACCTTTATGCATGCATAATATTTAAGACTTGTCAATGTGCACTATAACGTGTAAAGTGTAAGTTAATTTTTTTTTTGTGGGTTTGGAGTAGTGTGGCTGAAAATGTGCAAGAATATATTGTCAAGGCTTACTATCAATGTGCCAATTTTCCGATCGATAGGATGACGGGAAATAGTGTCAGTAAGCCTTCTAAAGATTGGTTTGGTCGCCCGCCAGCCAGCGATAAACAAAGTTTTACGAAGTTGATATTTTAAAAGAATTTTTTTTTTAAATTATTCCGGGCTATAATTATATGCTTGTATCTGACTGGCAAGTGTTAACATGGGGAAAAGGGGGGATTGTCAGATAATGTTAGCCTTAATGTGAACACCTGTCAGGTCTGAAAATAATTCGTGAACCCCTAGAGCACAAGTAGCCAACCTTTTACCAGATGTAGACTACGTTTTTTACCTTTTTCCTTTTTTTTCTTCTTTTTTTTTTTTTAAGAAATGGAATTCTCTGTTTTTACACAATAAAATTCCTTTTCAAATATATTCCGTTATTTAAAAAGTTTATTAGATTTCTCTTGAACTAATTATGTTAAACGTGTTAAAAATTACCCAGCATGAATATATCACCCCCCCCCCCTTTTCTCCCGAATGAATGCAACGAAGAACCATCTGCATTGATGACACGTAACGTAGATCTATGCCATGATGTGGCGGGCCTACAATTATTGCATACATAACTTCCGGCATATGTGTTGAGTGTCAAAAGTGTCAACATGGGGTACTGTGTGATTGCAATATATAGGCTATATTGCTATATGTTATATGTGTCATATTATTCTATCTCATGAATACTGCGCACTTAGCTACTGTTGACCACACGTTGTTCAAACGATTTTAAATAATATTAGACACAAGCCCAAGGCATTAAAAATATATTATTTTAATTGCATGTTTATATTCATATTTTGTATACGATTTTCTTAAACAGTATAAGAATAACTAGGCCTATTAGTAATAGTAAAGTACCCTTCGGACCAAATGAAGCAGCGTTCATCAGTTTCTGTGGCCACGGTATACTAAGACATATGTGGCCAGCACAATGCCCAGCCGCCTTTACTTTACCCCAACTAATGTCAGGTAGGCCTACCCATCAGAGCTGGGTAGACTCATGGACACCCTCAATTCCTTGGAAAAAATCCTAGCTTCCACCAGGATTCGAACCCAGGACCTTCGGATTGCCAGTCGATCTTATTTTTATCATCAAGTTTTTTATTACTAAAACTTTTTAAATATTGTAGCCAATACTCAAAATGTCTTTCATTTCCTTTCATCTTAGGCCTAATATCACACAACGAATATACTTTTACAACCAAATATTTCAGTAAATAGACTTACCTATACAAGAACTAAACAAATATACAAGAAAAGAAAAAAAACCTATTTTATATTGACATTCGTATTGTTGTGTATTTGTGTTCTACTTGTAATCAAAACAAGGATCGTGTGTTTAGAATAATCGATCAATAAAACCAATCAAATATGCCTTAGCTTTAAAATCATTGTTGTATTTCCCCAGGCAATTTCCACGCTGGAGAGTCTGGCTCGGTACTGAAGAAGATGGACCCCAGAGAGCTGGCTTGCTTTGTCAAGCTTGTGTCCGATCCACTGTATGGCTGCGTGCCAGAATTCAGGGGCGAAGTGGAGAAAAATGGAGAATGTATCCTTGTATTTTAGTTGCTTTTTTTTAATACCTAACTTTTGATTTTTTGTTGTTGTGGTTGTTGTTAAGGTTTTAATTTAGCTCACTCGTTCCTTAGTATTTCCACACCTTTTTTTCTTTTAAGCATGTGTACATCATTAGACTTCGACTCAAAGCATTTTCGTGTTATTTTTTTCAATGGTTAATAATGGGAGAAAATAGCTTTTCTGACCAAAAAATGGAAAGGTCCTATATCGTAGGCCTAGACTCATAGGTTCTCAACCTTTTTCGGCTCACCGCCCCCTTTTACATTTTTTTTCCGCTCACCGCCCCCCCCCCCCAATTTAATTTTAGCGAAACATTTGTTAATTAAAGGGAGATAATTAACCCGTTTCATTTGAGGTAATATTTAATTTTTTTTTTCTTTTATAAAAAAATAAATGTCTTGCATTTATAACTTTGAAATGATATGATAGAACTGTAAAAAAATTATTTGAAAATTTTATAAGTATTGTATGACTAAAAAATTTATATGAATATTTTGAAGCATCACAATAACTACCCAGTTTGTATGATTACTACATATCTATACCGCGCAGCAACTGTGGTTACCTCTATACGAACGATTCAAACGCATTAAAGGACATCTCGGTAATACAAACAGATCAAAAGAGTAATTTTAGCAGATGTTAAGGCGACAGTCCGGTGAATCAACCATTAGACGAGACGGCCGCATACCATATTTGCCAAATACTAACCCCTACTTCATCGAAAAGTCATTGCGATTCTTATTTGTTCAATAATATCCTACTGTTGGGGGATATCAGATATTTAGTAGCACTTGCGTTTACATCATATTTCATCCAAAAACTAATCGATTCAAATAGCTGAGGTGTTGAAATTATAGCAGGTACGTTTGTACCGCCCATTTGCCCTTCATCGCCCCCCAATCGCCCCCGGGAATGTTATCGCCCCCCTAAAGCTTCTCATCGCCCCCTGGGGGGCGATATCGCCCCCGTTGAGAACCTATGGAGACTATGTACAAGAAATATTTGGGCTTTTAGGGGTGGTTTAATAATTTTGTCTCACTCTTCAAAAGCGACGCGGGAAATATATTGCTAGTCAGCAGTAACGAAACCAGCAGACTGTATTTCTGACCTCAGCCTTTGAACATAATTAACGAGCTATTTCATCGGCAGCAAGTGTTTCTAATATACACGTGTGCATGTCAGATCGATGGGACACGGCAGCAAGTGTTTCTAATATACACGTGTGCATGTCAGATCGATGGGACACGGCAGCATGTGTTTCTAATATACACGTGTGCATGTCAGATCGATGGGACACAGTGACCAACCGTTCGACTGGCTTACCGAGGGTTATGGGTTCAAATCCTCGTGAATACTAGGATTTGTTCCCAAGTCTGGTGGGGGGGGGGAGAGGGCTGTCCTTGTGTCTACCCAGCTCTGATTGGTACCTAACATTAGTTCGGGAGCATTGTGCTAGCCACACAATTCCCTAGCATTGTGAAACTTTATAGCATGTGATCGTGCACCTACACACAATGTTTGCGTGTATACTCCTTGACCAGTGATTCTAGTATATATTCAGCTACAAGACCTCCTGTGTACCTTTAATCATCCATGTGTGATGGACGTCAAGATGGGTGTAAGAACATACTTAGAGGAAGAATTACAGAAAGCAAGGAAGTCACCTTCAGTTAGAAAGGTAAAAATACATTCATCAATGGGGAATATTTGTAAAAGATGTTTTCTTGTTGCTGTCTTGCAAGTTATAAATCTATGGCAACACTAATTCCGTTTTGTAGTTTGTAGTTATTAGTTAAGGAATGCAAGATCTATAAAAGTTCAAACCCCAAAAGATTGTGTATTAAAAAATTGTGTCAAAATGTTGAAACCTGTCGAAGATTTTAGAGTGCATTATTTTCTGTTTTTCTGTTTTAAAATTTTGTTTGGCTTGAATAGAGTTAATGCCAAATTTTTTTAAAAAGGCCAATAAATTCTCAAACTAAACATACCTTGTTTAATTCAAATATAATAATGTTTTTGTAGGATATGTATCAGAAGATGATTGAAATAGATGTCACTGCACCAACCAGTGAGGAGAATGAGCACAAGGCAGTAACAAAACCAAGATACATGCAATGGAGAGATGAAATGAGCTCTTCCGTAGAACTTGGTTTTAGAGTTGAGGGTATTAAGGTAATTCTAGCTTATCTTATAGAACAGTTTTAGAGTTGAGGGCATTAAGGTAATTCTAGCTTATCTTATAATACAGTTTTAGAGTTGAGGGCAATTACTCCTTTTATTATAAATGTTTTAAATGGTGTTAATTTGTTGGTATTACCGCCGAGTTCAGGCAATCCATCCCATGCCTATAATGCATCTTTGAAAGAAAGACAAACTGTTGTTAATTTTCCTTGGATCTTTGAAAATCATTTTAGGGTTTGGTGGAATCTTGCGGGTTACATAAAAAATATTTGGAAACGATTGAGTCTTAATAAATCATTTAAATAAATTCCTACTTTTCACTCTACATAAACAATTTTTTTCTCAACTTCTCTTTCTACACAAACAATTATTTTTTCAACTTGTCACGCTACACAAACAATTTTTTTCTTAAGAACTAAGACAACTATGAAGTTTTCCTTGACCTTAAGAGAATTTAACATTTTTGTTTGTTTCAAAAGTAAATAGCATTTTTTTCAAATATCAATTTACAGTTTTTAAAAAGCTAAGGAGTATGTCATAATATTATAAGATAGAAAATAAAAGTTGTCTAATTTTATTGCAAATGTCAAGTGCTCTTCCTACACAAACAATTATTTTTTCAACTTGTCACGCTACACAAACAATTTTTTTCTTAAGAACTAAGACAACTATGAAGTTTTCCTTGACCTTAAGAGAATTTAACATTTTTGTTTGTTTCAAAAGTAAATAGCATTTTTTTCAAATATCAATTTACAGTTTTTAAAAAGCTAAGGAGTATGTCATAATATTATAAGATAGAAAATAAAAGTTGTCTAATTTTATTGCAAATGTCAAGTGCTACAAGTTTTTTAAAAATGTAAAAAAGTATTTTGACTATCCAGATATTAGAAAATGTTTATGACTTTAGAAAAACTTGACTTAGCTTTCTTCTATACATTCAAATAAAAATTTTTATATGGGTTAATGTTTTTTCTTTTTTAGTTAAATTAAATTGCACTTAACCATGCAGTAGGTATTTATAAAGTGATTTTCTAAAATATTTTATATTTTCATTACTATTCAATATGCATTTATATTTTTTTACTTTTTGTTTTGTTTGACAGAAGAGTGATGGCAACTCCAGTAAAGATTTTAAAAAGACTAAAACAAGAGATCATGTCTTAGAAATTATTAAATCATTTGTTGGGGACAATGAAATGATAGTGGTGAGCTAAACTTTCTCAAAATATTCACTTGTCTGAATAGCAACCATTGTCAGGGTTTCAATGTTATTCAAACAAATTTTAAGAAAAGAGTTCTGACATTTTTCTTTTAATTGGTTTTACTTTCATTAAAATATAAATCTAGGAATCAATATACCATAGTCTAATTCTATTATTCAAATTTGTAATAAATTGATATTAACAAGACCTGAAATTTTTTAAGACCAGGAAAGAGTTAATTAAGAATCAATGTTTGAATAGGATGTCATAAAGCAATAATCCATCTTCCCCATTTCTTTCTATAAAATATTAACATAAAATCTTAACCCATTTCTTTCTATAAAATATTAACATAAAATTTTAACCCATTTCTTTCTATAAAATATTAACATATAATTTTAACCCATTTCTTTCTATAAAATATTAACAGAACCTAATATTTCATACCAATATTTTCATAAATTTAAAAAAAGTAAATTTGAAAGTGAAAAATCATGTTAGTGAAACAAAAGAAGATAGAAATAAATGGCTATGCTAAAATGAAGTTTGTCTTCTATTACTAAATTGCATGAATTGATCTAGTAAAATATATATATATATTGCAGGAGAAGTACATCAACAGATTAAAAGACATAATGAACACTCAGGAAAACTCAGATTTTTTTTCGTCACATGAGGTAATGGATAAATGGTTTTATACTATAATTGACTTGCTGAACTTTTTTCATGGGCTTTTTTGTTTTGCTAATAAAACAAATGATTTTTGTTTTTGCCATGACCCATAAATATTTTTGTAAGTTATTGCAAGGCTTGAATGAATCTTTCATCTCATGAAATGTTGTTGTAGTTGTTTTTTTTATAAATAATTATATTCCTTTTAAAAAGAATTTAAAAAAAAAACAATTTATATATTTTATGAATTTAAAATGACTCTAACATATCATGATCTATTTTATTGCTCCAACAGGTTATAGGTAGCTCCCTCCTCTTTGTTCATGATGCTGATAACAACATTGGTGTATGGATGATTGACTTTGGTAAAACTGAGCCGCTCCCTAACAGTGTTAGAATCAACCACAGGAACCTATGGCAGGAAGGCAACCATGAAGATGGTTATTTGTTTGGCATGGACAATTTGATCTCTGTCTTTGAAGAGGTGCACAGAGCTATACAGTCAAGTGCTGTATAGGTTTTGAATTAGCCAGTGTGGGTGTTTTGTACATTGTTTTTGAAGACAATATCTTGGTCATGATCAGAGAGAGTTATTGTTTATGTATCAAAATTAAATTAATATAAATGTAACAAATAAGATAACACTCAAGCCACAGAAAAGCATAGGATGCAATGGTCTTCTGTTTAGGAGGAGTGTTTGTAACACATTTGAAGTATAAGTAGGAAAATGTATATTTACAGAAAGAGTGTATTTTTAAGTGATAAACATGTTTTATACATTTATATATGAATAATTTGTGATATAAGACAAGTGACCGTCTTTTTTTTTACTGTAATGGCTACTTCACTATTTGTAGAGGTCATTGCACACAAGGGAATTTGTTGACCACATATTGCTCTGTTGTTGTTGTGTATTTTATGCTAGCTGGTTGAAAACCCTGGCACCATTAGTATTTGACTTTTAAGTTTTGCTGCTCAACCACATTGCCCTCTTTCAACCGATTACCTTTATATAGATATAACCTTTGGTCTATGGAACTGGTTTCATGAACCAGTTTCATGAAAATTAAACATCATTCATCATTTAAGAACCTTATAAAAATGCAAGTCATAGAATAGCATGAGAATGCCATAGTTATCTCTTTAGAAGAAAGTATTTGTAAATTATAAGAAGCTTATAGTAATTCCATGACAAACTATAATTTTGTGAACTAAATAAATAATTTACTTTTAAAAGATACACTTAGAAAGTTTGGTATCTAATAAACACTGGGCCTTGTGTGGTCTGAGGGCAGAAGGTTTAGGTTTATATTGTGAAGTATTCAGAGCCTGGTCTATATGGTTGAGGACCTGTAAGCCGCAATAATCTTTTTATAGAGGAAGCATCTGTACCATATAAGGAAGCTGTTGTCACAGAAACTTCTTCCCCAGCCCCAAATAGAACTAAAAGGGTATATGATCTTTACCTAAGGACTAAAGCAGCATTTTTAAATGTAAAAGTGTTAGTGTTGGGAAAAGCTTTCATGTCAATGGGGAACCAGTGATTTTTTTATTTATTTTGTGTCCAGATTTATTAGCAGAACTGTTATCAAAGAATAGAATCGTCCAAGAATATTTTCAATGTATTTACTGCTGATATCAATAATTTGTTTTAAAGGAAGTTTATTTACTAAGATGAACAAACTGAAAAAAAAACTAGTCCTTTTAAAAAAAAATTAAAAATTCTTGTTATAAATGCAGTTGTTGTTTTATTTATTAGATCTTAACAAACAGAAAAATCCTTTTTTATTGGCTATTGTGAATTCCAAACCCATGTTTACTTACCCAAGATGTTCTGGATGAATAGTTAATTTTGTTTTAAGAATAGTTGTCCAGTTTTAAATTCTCTGAGACCCAGGTGAATATTTTTTTTTTCTAATATGAGATAAATGATTTTAATGTTAACAGTTTTTGTATAGGGTTTTTTATTGAGTATGTGAAAGGTTTGGTGTATGAGCGCCTTTATATTTTATTAAGCATTTAGATGATATGTTAGATGCCAGTAGGTTATAGACCTATTATGTGTGATTTGTACATTTAAGCTTATAAGTGTGATGTGTGCTAATTAGGGTTATATTTGTGATTTGTGTAATTGTTATCAATGGTGCACCATATCAAGTCTGCAATGGGTTTTAATTGAGTGCCTGGATGTCATTTACTCCCTGTGGATGACAGACATTTTTTAACGTTTGGTTGTGAGAAGGCTTTTTAAGAGATTGTTTTGATTTAAGTTTGTCCTTTCTTCCTGTCAACATATTGTATCACTAATACATTATGTGTTCATTGATGTTGCCAACTCTTGTTGTTTTCATTTAAATCAAATTGTGTATTTTAAAATCTATGTTCCATTTCTGTTTATAAAACTAATTAGTTTGAAGTCAATAATTATTCAATACCAATCTGTGTCCATAATTGGATTCAACTTTTACATAAATTATTTACACTGATTTTTGCCTATGAATGTCTTGTAAATATGTACAGTTTTAAATAATATTGTATATATTTAGGCATGATATATTTTTGTAAAGAGGTATATATTAAAAAAATACATTACAGTATATCATGAAATGGATTAGTCTAATGTCACAAAACTCAACACTGTCACATCCCACACTAAACATTATGATTAAGATAGACAAAACTGTAATTGGGGAGCCCATTCTTCTTAAAATATTCAACAAAATGTTCTTTGCTATCCACTCCACCTGTTCCCAGGTACACCCCATCTAAATGGTTCCTGCCTCTATGTTGTGTCTCCGCCTACTTTTCTCTTACCTTGTATTTTTCTTGTCAGTGCCTATCTTGTAAATGTTTGTTAATTAAATGAAGTTGTTTCAAAGTGTGCTCAGTCCATTTTCTACTTCACAGAAATAAAAAATATGTCTTTAAGTAGTTTGAGCTAATAACATTCACTTGCTCACTGCCAATCAATGCGGGAAGTTTTATTTTTAGATTTATAAGTTTACAGAGGTTCCTTCTAGGTAGAAGATTTTACGTACCATAGGCAGGGTGGCAGTGATTGGTTGGCAGCAGGGCTGGAACCCGGGCCGTTTTGTTGACAGTCTGATAAACTAATTGCAGGACCAGCCGGATGAAGTTAGCCTGATGAAGTTAGCCTGATGAAGTTAGCCGGATGAAGCTAGCCTGATGAAGTTAGCCAGATAACGTTAGCCGGATGACGTTAGCCGGATGAAGTTAGCCGGATGAAGTTAGCCGGATGAAGTAAGCCGGATGAAGTTAGCCTGATGAAGTAAGCCTGATGAAGTTAGCCTGATGAAGCTAGCCTGATGAAGTTAGCCGGATAACGTTAGCCGGATGACGTTAGCCGGATGAAGTTAGCCGGATGAAGTTAGCCGGATGAAGTAAGCCGGATGAAGTTAGCCTGATGAAGTAAGCCTGATGAAGCTAGCCTGATGAAGTTAGCCGGATAACGTTAGCCGGATGAAGTTAGCCGGATTAAGTTAGCCGGATGAAGTAAGCCGGATGAAGTTAGCCGGATGAAGTTAGCCGGATGAAGTAAGCCTGATGAAGTAAGCCTGATGAAGTAAGCCTGATGAAGTTAGCCGGATGAAGTTAGCCGGATGAAGTTAGCCGGATGAAGTTAGCCGGATGAAGTTAGCCGGATGAAGTTAGCCGGATGAAGTTAGCCGGATGAAGTAAGCCTGATGAAGTTAGCCGGATGAAGTTAGCCGGATGAAGTTAGCCTGATGAAGTTAGCCGGATGAAGTTAGCCGGATGAAGTTAGTAATATTATTGGCTTTTCTCTATGTGCCTCAAGTTGATGTTTTTATGCACTCTGTGAGACATTCCCTACTTTGTGACCTTATGTTTTCTACAACAGCTGACTGGAATATTTATACAGCAAAAAGTTGGCATTAAATATGTTTTCTACAGCAGCTGACTGAAATATTTATACAGCAAAAAGTTGGCATCAAATATGTGGTTCCCTATATATTGTACTTTACATATTTAAATCCAACAACAGAAGACAACATAATTGCATCCATTTATCCATTCTGTAAATTTGACTTACCTAAAATCAAAATGTGATTCCATTAGTGTTCTAAAATCAATTGTCTGTACATATTTAAACTTTTAAATTATCAAGTCTGTTCCAGAATTTAGAATCTCAAACTATATTGAACTTGTTAGTATTTGTATTGCCGTAAATGTATTTTCTTCAAAACTGTACACATTTTTTTTGTTGCTATTTTTATTTCTTGTTAGTTTTTGCTCATACATTTTTCTGTATTAATATAATTGGTATATGTATTTTGTCTAACTTAGTATTCTATTTTTTCAAATTTTATTTGTCTAAGGCTACACTTAAAATTGTACCGTCTTTTTTAGTGCAAACTGAATTTTTCTGCTATATACACTAAAAAAAACAACTTGTGTAGCTAGAATGATTTTTTTTTTCCTATATAATTGTATTATTTTATGAATAAACTCTCCCACATATTTCTGCAATACACAGTAACATATGATTAGTTATTGTCTAGCATTGTCTGAACATAATGTTCACATTCCTTAAAATCTAACTGAAGTATTATTAGCCAATGTTTTTTTTTTTATCTTAGTGAACTTTTTCCATACTAAAAGAAGTTTTTTTTATAGTATTTTCTAAACTGGACTATACTTTACTAAAACCATATCAATGTTGATAAAATAGTTTTTAACTAAAATCAAATTTTTTTTGTTACAAAGCAAAAAAAATAATTTTTTAAATGAATAATAAGAACAAGAAAGTCTCAAATTCATTTTGTACTAATTACTAATAGAGGCATTGATAAATCAAGTGGTTTTTTTATGGGACCTTGCCTGGAGTGTTGGGTTGTTAGACTGAAATATCTTATAGGGCTACCTAGCATATGAAGGATTAACTTGAGACTGCATTGTGCTAGACACCTAATGAACATCTATGATATGGCAGCAAAATTTTGAAAACTCTTCTTCTATCCTTCACCATGAACTTAACATTTACTTTCTGCTCAATTTTCGCTTAGATAAGAAATACTTTTCATGTCTAGACTTTAAAAAAATCAAAAAAGCTAGATCTATATGTTTTGACAGTTAACTGAACTATACAATAAACAGGAGAGTGATGCCTTAAACTGGAGCTTTAATTTTATTCTCAACTGATATGAATTTCACACTAAGTCGCAGAGAGAATTGTAATTCTGCACTGTTTACAAAAGATGAATGTATTTTATATTTATATAATATATTTTTGTGATAGTTTATATATCAAAATCTTTTTTTATCTATATTATATCAATAAATATGTGAATTTTACAATTTGAAAAAATATTGCCAGCAGAAAACTAATAATTACAGACATTTAACTTCCTAAGTCATTTATTTTCAAATAAAATAAAGATTTTTAAAACTTTGATTTAATGTGTTGGTGTTTTACTCTTGCACTGTGTTTTTATTATTGTCCAGAAGAAAGTGTAATTCTGTTGAGTTATGCTGTTCAGTGATGCTGTTCAGGGATGCAGTGGATTTGTTAATCCTCCCATTAGCCTACAGTAAGTCTACCTACAAAAAAAAATGTTCAAATAGAAAAATGATAACTGAAACACTATATAAAAAACTATTCAAGTATACATTCATTTTTAAAAAAAACAAACACTTGCGAACTAATTTAACAGAGCTTGTCAAAATAAAATACATTATATTTAGAACTATAGAAAAAGTTGTGCATCAAGTTCTTCCTTTGATTACAAAGCTATTGTTCATAATTCATGCATTTTTTCTTTATATTCCAAATTATGTAAACAAGTTTAAAAAAAACGGGTCAAAATTTTGTAAGATCAAGAAATGTCCTAAAAATATAGACAGTTCTGAACTATTGTGATATTTACCATAAAGCAAAATGGGCGTTTGCTTATTGATTATAGAGCAAATTAGATCATCATGGGAAGGGGGCACTATCAACAACTTTAAGGAATTAACATTGGATTATTGCCCATGGTTAAATATAGCAATTTAACGATACAGCTCAACCAGAATTCTAACGGCACAACTATCAGGCTAAATTTAATTAGATAACTATATACAGATATGCACAAATAAAATGCCTAACAAGATCACCCAGAGAATGCAGACCTCCAATGACGATCATAAAATACTTCATCGATATAATTTCTCACCCGAACTTCAGCAGCAGTTTCCCCTTGGGCCTATAATAATGTGCTAATCATATATGAGCAACTGAAAATGTTAAAAATAAATGTTGAACGTTACAAAATAATTATGGTAGACGACTGTTTAGGACACATCAACTGAAGAAAACATTAAAAAAAAAACAAGAAGTAAATCCAGAAAAGAGCTGCATTATGGTTCATTACTAGTGAATAGGCATATATCCCCAAATGACAAGAGTAAAGTGTAAGCTTACACCAATATGGCTTAAAGCAAAGTAGTATTAATTAGGCCTAGGCTTATATATAACAAGGCATGAAATTCTAACTTTAAAAAAAACAACACAATACCAATCTATATTACAATGCTCAGATAAAACCTAAAGACAAAGAAACACATTTCTTATCCCATGTGCAAGAACAAATGTAGCCTAGGCCTATATATAGTAGACTACTGTTTCTTCCCGGGTGGCATTGGGGCATGGAATGGGTTGCCTGAACAAACCAGCAGGAAAACCAATAGCTTAATCATTTAAAACACTATATAATTAAGCTTATAATCAAAATGCAAGACTAGACTCAAACTACGGATAAGATTATATAGGACGCAGTAACATTATGTATATAGGATGAGCATCGCTATTAGGCCTAACATGAAAAATACGATATTGCTATTAATTTAAGACTATATCGTACAGGCCTATTTTTTCTGTAATTCTCATGTTTGGCAAAGGTCTGTTACAGCATATAGGCCCTATATAGTAGTTGCTCAGCTGTAGTTGCTCGTGTGGAGTTCCTGATCTCCCATCGGGCGCCTCCCCAGGTGGCGGATAGGGGAATGCCCACCAGATATGGTAGGTACCGGGGAAATCAAATACCCAGGGAGGACCAAAATCAGAACCTGCTACCTTGCAGGAAGTGGAGGGATCCACACAGGCTAGGCTACCCTTCCTAAACTAAAGGGCGGCTCTCCGAATAGATGTGAGGGGCATCGCCCCCCCCCCCCCCATCGTTCTGCACAGGACCAACAACCCTGTCAAATAAATTTTTTTTTTTTTTTTACAAAAATGCCGACAAGAAGGAAAACTAAAGACATTTCAGTCCTGGGAGAGGATAGATTCCCAGCTGAGTTGAGCTGAGAAATGTATGACGCCGAGTGGTGAAAAGCAGAATCTGGACTACTAGGCCGACCTCCATCGTCTCCACCAGGACCATTGCCGCAATTGGAACGTGGAACGCGCGCACAATGTACGAGACGGGCAAGACTGCACAAGTAGCGGCCGAGATGAGGAACTATAACCTTACCATAGTTGGGATTAGTGAAGCGTCATTCAGTACTAGGCACCAACTAATGAAAGCGAAGAGGAAGACAATGATGCCTTTTACTACAGACTAGTAGCTGAGGTCCAGGATCGCTCCAGGAAGAATATGGTCATCCTCATGGGAGATCTCAATGCCAAGATTGGTAGTGACTACACTGGTTATGAAGAGGTTTTGGGTCGAGAGGGGCTTGGAGAGATGAGGGATTGTCGAGAGAGGTTTTACACATCTCTGTTCTGTAAACAGCTTTGTCATCCACGGAAGCATCTTCCCCCATAGAAAGATCCACAAGTCACCAAGCTCTCACCAGATCTCTACACCGGAAACCAGATAGACCATATATGCATCTCCAAGAAGTTCAGGAGGTCCCTGCAAGATATATGCGTTAGGAGAGGAGCAGACGTGGCTTCAGAAATGATGGATGAAGAGGATGCAACAATAGACAAGGAGTAGAGGATAGTGGAAACAACAATAAAGCCAGTTTGCCAGGAAGTCTTGGGCCCACAGAAATACAACCACAAGGAATGGATCTCAACGGTCTCCCTGAAGAAAAGAGAACAGCGAAGAGAAATGAAGGCAGTATTATGCAACAGCCGGAGTCGTGCAGAGAAGGCCAAGGCACAGGAACTATGCACGCAGGCAAACAAAAGTATAAAGAAGAGCATCAAAGCTGGCAAAAAGAATTATGCAGATGCTCTAGCTGCAGAAGCCGAGGAAGCAGCCAGAAAAGGAAATATGAAAGATTTGTATATCATCACCAAGAAGTTATCTGGGACGTTTAGTAAACCTGAAAGACCGATGAAAGACAAAGAAGTAAATTGACGACGAAGGACAAAAGAGAAGATGGGTGGAATACTTCGAAGATATTCTCAACAGGCCAGCCCTACCAGACCCACCTGATATTCAGCCAGCGGGCATAGACTTGCCGATGGACTGCAATGCACCCACAAAGGAAGATATACCAAGCCATCAAGAAGCTTAAAAGCGGCAAGGCATCTGGACCAGATGATATCCCTGCGGAGGCACTGAAAGCGGCCGTGGAGACTAGAGCTCTTACACCCCCTCCACCTTTCCAAAAGATCTGGGAAGAGCGAAATTCCCAACAGAGTGAAAAGAGGGATTACTCATTAAACTCTCTAAGAAAGGAAACTTAAGCTTCTGCTCTAACTATAGAGGGATTACCCTACTATCAATCCCAGAAAAGGTGTTCAAAAGGATTCTGCTTGGCAGAATGACAGACGCTGTTGATATGAAGCTGCGAGATCAAGAGGCAAGGATAGATCCTGCACTGACCAAATCTGCGCATCATTCTGGAGCAGTCGCATGAGTGGAATTCCCCCCTATATGTCAACTTTATTGATTAGGAAAAGGCTTTTGACAGCGTAGACAAGGCATCACTTTGGAGGCTGCTAAGATTATGGGATCCCTGAGAAAATTACCTCTATAATTAGGAATTATTATGAAGGACTCAAATGCAGAGTGATCCATAGAGGCCAATCAACAGAGGCAGGAGTGAGTCAAGGGTGCTTACTGTCGCCATTTTTGTTTCTACTGGCCATAGACTGGGTCATGAAGACATCCACATCAGATAAGCGTAATGGCATCCAGTAGACGCTATGGTCACAGCTGGACGATCTAGATTTTGCGGATGACATGGCACTACTCTCGCATACTCAGCAGCAGATGCAGGAAAAGACCAATATCGTGGCAGCAAACTCCACTCGCCTTGGCCTCAACATCCACAATGGGAAGACCTAGTTCTTTAAGGTCAACGCAGACAACACAGCACCTATCACTCTGAATGGTGAATCGCTAGAAGAAATAGAAGAATTCACCTATTTAGGCAGCATCGTCAATAAGAAGAGTGGAACCGAGGTCGATGTGAGGGCAAGAGTTGGCAAGGCCAGGACAGCCTTCCTCCAACTTAAGAACATCTGGAGCTCAAGAGACATATCCCTGAAAACAAAGATCAATATCTTCAACTCTAACGTGAAGTCTGTCTTACTTTATGATGCTGAAACGTGGCGGGCCAAAGCTACTAACACCAGGAAGATCCAGACTTTCATAATGTCATATGTCTCAGGAGAATTTTTCAGTAACGATGAGCTCTGGAGTCGCACAGGTCAACAGGCAGCCGATCTCGAGATCATGCAAAAAAAGATGGAGATGGTTGGGGCACACACTCCGCAAATCAGCTTCCGGCATCACCATACAGTCCCTATCGTGGAACCCCCAATGAAAGAAGAAGAGGGGCCGACCACGAAACAGCTGGCGCCGTGACCTGGACGTCAAGAGAACAGGTCATTCTTGTGGACAGTTGCAAAGACTCTCATAGGCCCGGGATGGCTGGAGTGCCCTTGTTGGGGCCTATGCGTCGAGAGGGGTAGAAGGCGTAAGTAAGTAGGCTAAGCTGTAGTTGAATAGTAGGCCTAATTTCAAACTCGTGTTCGAACGGTTTCTATATAATAAACTCTTATTATCATACCATTTTTAATTGGGACGTAGCCTTTAGGCCCATGACATATATTAAATTGACATAATATATATGTATAAGCTTATATTAGGCCTATAATATATATAGGCCTATATAGATCTATGGCCAACTGGATGAATATTCGCCCAATCAACATGTGGCCAAGATATAGGCTAAATATTTTCAGAATATTGTTATTGGGCCAAGATTGGGCCAAGTGCGTGCTGTGGGGGTTATAGGCCTACTAGCCTATTGTAGCCTACAACACTGCCATGGTTTTATTCTATATTTCTTTTATTAATATTTATTTTTCTGAATTTAATATTATTTCCTTTCCTTAAATTGGGGTCGGTTTCGGGTGGGGTGCTCACAAATAAATTTTAGCAAAGGCATAGGCTACCCAGGCTACCTAATAATATCCTAATAGTCCTCTATATTATAATAGAAGCATATAGGCCTAATACTTTATAGGCCTCATCATTATTATAATTACGAGCCTGATCTATTCTAATATTTTATTTTAAATTCTAGTTTTATTTGGCTACATATTTGCATGATATATGGGCCTAAATTAAAAGTTTGTAACTATAAAACTAAGTACGCCTATTCTTTTTTTTTCCTTTCTGTTTTGAGGGAGTACGAGGTGCCTTAAATATATAAGGCATCGGACAGGAAAGACGCAATAGTTGGCAGTTATTTCTACGGCTTTTTATGGTCACCTGCTGTTATGATGACACCGGCGGAAGCGATGTTAGGCGAAAGCGAAAGTTATTGTTGACGATACTGAAACAAGACGCAGTTTAAGATGGACCCCGTGACTTCTCTACCGCCTCCTTTATCAGCGAAGGATGTTAAGTAAATAAAAAGCTTCTATTTTTGTTTAAAATACGTTCGTCAGACTAATCGGACTAATCAATTGTAACTTAGACTTCAACAAACATATTGTCAGCGTTAACGTATAACAAAGTTAAGTCGCGTACTATGATTATTTATGATACACTAGACTAGATCTAGACTCTAGACTCTAGATATATGATATAGCAATATAGCAGCCTAACACTAACTACCGGTACTAACTTAGACTTAGAATAACTAGACTAGTAGTAGTAGTAGTTTAGTAGGCCTATAACTTCTATAACTCTATAACTTCGTATAACATTGCTGATTCGCCTGATTCTTATCTGATTGTCTCGATTTATCTTGTATTGCGGTTGTCATAAAAAGTTATAGTTTAGTCCGTTAGAGTATAGCTATTGCTACCAACGTTTCTAACTTTGACTTAACTTCTAATCAAATATCTATTGTCAATGATATGTCATGCAAAGTAACAGTCACATAGACTAGTTAGACTCTGTCTCTGTGTGATCTAGGCCTATTCATCTATCTGTGACTATGTCTATGATGAATAATGATGACACATTGACCTCTTTGATTTATAGGCCTAAACTAATGAGTTATGACTGAAAAAAAAAGTAAAGTATCCAAATTGATCCATAGGGCCGGTGAAACAGTGTTCACCAGTTTCTGTGGCCACAGAATACTAGGTGATTGTGTTGCCAGCACAATGTGCAGCCACTTTAATTTACCCCAGATAAAGCCAGGTACCCATCAGAGCTGGGTAGACTCGGGGATACCATTTCATTCATGGTAAAGAACTAACTCAAACTAACAATGCTAAGTATCTAGGAGTAATAATAAATGATAAGTTATCTTGGAACCCTCATACTGATGAAGTAATTAAAAATCAAACAAAACATTAGGATTCATAAAAAGGAACTTTTACAAATGTAATAAGAATATAAAACTAAAATGCTATCTCACATTAGTTAGGCCTATACTAGAATATGCTGCATCTGTATGGGACCCATCAACTAAAGAAAACATTAAAAAATTAGAACAAATTAAAAAAAGAGCTGCAAGGTTCATAACCAGTCAATATTCCCAATTAACAAGAGTAACACCATTAGTCAAATCACTAAACCTAGAAACACTAGAAGACAGAAGGGCAAAGAGTAAAGTAGTAATAATACATAAGGCATTAAACTCTAATTTAGAAATACAACCCAATAACAACCTGTTGCAAAGCTCAGATAAACATAAAGACAAAAACACTTTCCTTCTCCCTTATGCCAGAACAAATGCATATAAGTACTCCTTCTTCCCGAGTGGCATTTGGGAATGGAATAGGTTGCCTGAACAAACCAGGAAAACCAGTAACTTAACATCATTTAAAACAGTAATAAAAATGCAAGACTAGACTCGGACCACGGATGAGCGTAGGACGCAATAATCTTCTTTATAGAAGGAGCGTCGGTAATGTAGCCTATAAGATAAGATAAGATAGACCTGAGAATAAATCCTTGCCTTCACTAGGATTCAAAACCAGGACCTTCTGTACACCAGTCGAATGTCCGTGCCCCGTGTTATGACTTATAGACCTAATATATTGATATTATTATAGACTTTTAAACTTTAAAGTCTTATAAATTTATAAATTACAGAAGTTCCTTCTGGAAAAGAAGTATTAATATGCTCTTTGCACCAAACCTTCTGGAGGGCACAGGGATAGGACGTAGGCATGATTTGAACCCAGATAGTGGCTGAGTACCTGTAGGCTACCATAACCTCTATGCAGTAAATTGCTGAGGCTGAGTTTAGTGTATAGTCAGTATAAGTACTTCGATTACTGATTCATGATGAATAGTTTAAATTATAGGCCTAGTTCACAGCGTAGGACACAATAATCATCTGTAACAAATAATCATATAATAAGATTATAATAGGAACAATCTCTGACCAAAAATGATCAATTGTGTACCAAAGTGGTATGTTAGGGTTAAGGTGTATATTTAGAATTTAATATCATATGTAACCAGCATCTTTATGTAAATTATAATATAACATAAATCTAATAATGAACCAACATTTGTTTTACAGTTCTTTTGCTTATCCAACAATGAAGGATCGCATCCCTGTTATAATCTCCAAAGTAGTTGATCATTGTACCCGGCATAAAGAGAAGATACTAAAAGAACATCCTGGAGAGGTAATTTATGAGTAGAGAAATTTTATAGAAAAAAATAAATGGTTTTAAAATCAACCTATCTCCATATATTATAGTTACCGTATATACTCGCGTATAAGTCGCACTTTTTTTTACCGAAAATTTCGACAAAAAGTAGGGGTGCGACTTATACACCCAACACTGTTTTTGAAAAGTTTGAAAAACATCACTACTCTGTCATAAAGTTTACAACATAACCCGTATAGTTGATTGGAGTTGTGTAGAATTACTAGGATATGCGTAGGTATACATTTTACATTTAGAAAACTTTCGTAGGTGTAAATATGACTTTATATAACTGAAATTGAAATGGACAAATATTTTAAGTTTTTAGACCCTCACCACCACGCTTTTCTTTTGAACTTTTGGACCGATTTTGTATTTCCGAAACGTATCGTAAGTTTAAAGGCGGCATTTTCGGTAGGCTTATTGATCACAAATTACAGTATGGTATGAATCTAAATGTGTGAAAGCCTGTGTAGGCCTATAATGTAGGTAGGCATAGAAGCTTAAGATGCGTTTTATTTAGTACTTAAGGTCTAGGCAGTGTTGAGCATTCCGATAAAACCGCGCAATGTCTAGGCAATGTTTCTAAAACTACGATCGGCAGATGGACGCGTGAAATGTCAATAGTGTGTTTTATTTTCCATTAGTTGCATGTAAGAGTTGAAAAAAAAACACATCTTATTATATGTCGGTCGCGCAGACGCACTTGAAATCATTACAAACAATGTTAATGGTAGTTAGTACACATGTATAGCGCGTCATAAATGCCGCGCCTCCCAGTCTCCAGTCTAGGCGACATTGAGTCTAATGACGTACTTCAAAGACTTTTTTTTTGTGTAGTGTTACTATAGGGATAGAAACTTGAGTAGGGGAAGGGACTTTGAAGAAACAGATACCTTACTTTCTCATCTCACTAATGTCTGTAGGCCTATAGATCGGTTGTTTAAAACAAATGAAGCCTTGACTTTATTTGATTATGTTTGCCTTAGGCACAATTAAAACCATTGTTTAAGGAAACTTACCAAATTAGGGTGAATATTTAGTAACTTTTATGTTTAAAAGGTATGCATTTTTTAGATATTAAAAGGCAGTATAATCCGGGAAGTCGGGGTGCGACTTATGCGCGGGTCAATGACAACATATAAGAAAAAAAAGTCTTGAACTAGGGGTGCGACTTATACACCGGTGCGACTTATACGCGAGTATATACGGTAGGTGTTTTATAGAAGGCAGCCAGGCTGTTTCAATTATGAATGAATTTGGTAGAGTAGGAAATCCTTTATCAGTGCACCAATTTATAATGTCTCATACAAAACCGGACAAGCCTTCAGGCTCTTATGTCCAGGGCATAACGATGTATAGGGGTTAGATCATGTCTGAGACTAGTCACATTGCAGCATAGGCTGTACCCCAAAACAAAGGCTACACTCTCTGCATTCACATGCACTTCTCTACATCTTCACACCTGCGGATTTCCCCTCGGAACATTATCATGGTAATCCTGCACTGTCGCCTGGTAGCACAGATTCCAGACTATACGTCTGGATATCCAGGGCTTGGTGAGACGGGTTGTTGCGCTCGTCGCTTCCTCCCCACCATTAATCAACTTTCTGTATATATTTAAAATCTCCAATTGTGAAATACATTTCGATGCACCTCTATAAAAATGGTAATATCAAACCTCATATGTCTAAAACTAATTCATCGTTCCTTTCAGGTTTTACTTAGAAGATGATTAACTACCGTATATATTTCATTTAGTTATTGTTGAAAGCCTTGAAAATATAAATATTTACAACCTGTATACTGACTAATACTGAAACAGAATGAAAGTCAAACTATACACATTACAATAACACTAATATATCAATGTTTCAGGATTCATTCACTGAGCTGAAAACTATCATTGGTGCCATGTCTCAGCTTCGTTATGAGGTCATGACGAATAAACCCGCTTCTCCACTCAGGGATAGCCGCCAGGATGCTGCAGTTTGGAATGCAGAGCTGGATAAGGAAATGGAAAAAAACCGTGGCCCACTGAAGTGGTTCGACAGTGCTTGGCTTTGGATGGAATGCTATATGTACCGCAGAATTTGTGAATCTGTTTTTATGAGGTAAATTAATGAGGTAAACTTGTTTTTAGTGCTGGCATTTTGTCTAGTAAAGTAAAACCAGCTTAATATAGGCCGAGCGGAAGCGCGTTCGGCTGGTGAACCAAAGGTCCCGGGTTTGAATCCTGGTGAAGGCTAGGATTTTTTCTGGGTCTGGAGGGTGTCCCTGAGTTTACCCAGCTTTGATGGGTACCCAGGGTACCTAACCTTAGTTGGGGTAAAGTAAAGACGGCTGTGCATGTGCTGGCCACACAATCACCTAGTATGCCGTGGCCACAGAAACCGATGAACGCTGCTTCACCGGACCTTTGGATAAATGTTAGCTGTGTCATAAAATTAAAGCTTATGTTCTACCTAAGAAGAACAATTTTACATGGAGTAGTGGTGGACAGAAGTCAGTTATTCCATCTGAAGAATTCTCTAACCATAAAAACTCTGATAGACACGATATGACAGAAACTAACTATAGGAGAGAATTAGTCCACTAGAGTGGAGTTGTAAACCACTACGTCAGTACCTGTTGTTTTGAGGTTAAAAAGAACTTCTGCAATCTGCAGACAGTGGACCGATTGGCATAAGTATAAAATTAGTTAACGTAAACACGACAATCTCATCAAATTGAAATCTGGGAAACTGATCAAGTAAACTAGCCCAAGTTTAGTTTTGAACTTCTATATAATGCTCATCAAAACTCACTCTGTTGGCATGAGGAATCTCCCTATCTCTTATTTTGTCATCTCATATTTTTTTATTTTTTTTTGGTGATTTTGTAAATCAATGGAAGTCTCTATGAGTAGGCTACAAAAACAGTTTTAAAGATATTTATTGGAGGCAAATGTCTTCTAACAATTGTTGAGGAATTTAACAAGGTGAATCTTTTTATTTCTTTTTCATACTCTCCACAGACAATGGCTGAAAGATTTAGATGTCTTTCAAGAACAGAAGCAGCAAGCATTTTCCAATTCCTACAAGGCCATCTCAACATTAACTATGTATTTAATGGATACTTTAAGTGAACAGGAACTGACAGCTTTAGGGTTAAATACTAAAAACTATTTCACAGAATTTTTACAGGTCAGTTTCAAGTTGAGATTTGTCCTTTTCTTTTCATTTGAGATATAAAAAAAAAATCAGAAACAAATTGTTATTCATAGTTTAATTATAATATATAGAACACAATGAATGGCATGCAAATACAAGTATGCAGTAATTTTCTCTGCAGGTGTCCTTGTGGGGTAACAAATGTGATTTATCAATATCTGCTGGTCAGGACAACCATCAGGAGCATTGCCCCATTGAACAGCTGACTAAACTGAAACCATTTTTACTGATTGATGAAACAGATGCTGTCTTCATGATACTTCGTAAAGCCCTGGAGGCATGCAGTGGCCAGCCTGGTAGGCTTCATAATATAATATAATAATATCAAAAGTGACGATTGCTGTTTAAAAAAAATATTATTTTCTACTGACAGGCTTTGATCCTGATGAAGACTAATTATTATAGTTTTTTTTTATTGTTCTTAAAATGATGTGATATGCTGCTATAGTGTTATTGAAGTTATTATTATTACAATAATGTTGCATCTCTTCCTATTAGGTCAAGTGGATATAGTCCTGGATAATGCAGGCTTTGAACTGGTCACAGACTTGTGCTTGGCAGAATTTCTCATTTCCACTGGGCTGGCTTCAAAGATCTGCTTCCATGTCAAGGCCATGCCCTGGTTTGTCTCCGACGTGACAGAGACAGATTTCATGTGGACCCTCAAGCAGATGTCTTCCATGAACCACCTGGCAATCAGCAAACTCAGCCACAAATGGAAGACTTACCTGCAAGAGGGTACCTGGTGCCTGAAGGTCAACGACTTCTGGACGATGCCGAATGATTACAGCCAGATGAAGGAGTTATCTCCGAATCTATACAGCGACTTGACAGCTTCGGACTTGATTATCTTCAAAGGTGACCTGAACTACAGGAAGCTGGTGGGAGACCTTCAGTGGGACCACACGACAGAGTTCAGTGTCAGTCTCAGGGGCTTCCGCCCAGCACCTCTTTGTGTCCTGCGCACACTGAAGAGCGACGTTGTGGTCGGCCTAAGTTCGGGACAGGCGGAGGACGTTAAAAAGAAGGATGCAAACTGGATGATAAGCGGGGAGTGGGCAGTGATATCGGTTCAGAATTGTACACAAAGTGGTGCCTCTGATAACAATGTACATTAATATTTTTTTCTAATTGGCTCAAAGGTGCTTTTTTTTTTTTCACTGATTTTTACTTCCAAAAATATTTTTTTATGCCCACACCATTCAGTATACTTGCAACTAATCAAAATGTTACTGTATACACCTAGAATATGTTTTAAATAAAATATTTCTAGGAAGTTGTTTGAGCTAATATATTGAACAAATGAACTGAACTGAGCTTTGAATAGTTATGTACATGTTCATCATTCTTTACAAATAAGGAAAAAAAATATATATTAGAAGAAAAAAAAAACATTATCTAAATGTTAGATAACATATTTGTTTACAAAATTGGCCTGAACTAAACTAGGTATGGTGGGTGTGCTTGCCTATTATATTATCTATATATTAAATATATTTTTTATGCAAAACTTTTCCACTGGTTCTATTTTAAATAATTTATTTGTAAATATGTTTTCTTTTTAAAGAATTTTTTTCCCTCCTGTCTAAATTCTATGTGAAGAGTTTTCTTACAATAAAATATTATCCAAACCAAATTTGTGTTTAATTTTCTTTTGTTTTGCTTCTATATGATACATCTCAGGAGGGTGCTGAAGTAAGCATAAATAATAGTTTTTGGTGTTTTATGGAAGTTAATTCATTTATCTACAAATAGGTGAAAAAATCTTATTTGATTTATTAGTAGATCAAAAAATATGCATCATTACATAAAAAAGGTAATGGACAATGGACTTGTATCTGTGAAAAATAGGAAAATGACACCAATTTCCAATGTTTAGCATTGCTAAGGATTAGTGAATATTGATTGGATGAGTAAAAATTAATAGATTGCCATGAAATTGTGTACATGCATTGATAGTGAATCATCAATTCACATGCTAAGATTTAATTATATACAGTAAAATTATTATTTTTTTTATCAGCTGAGTTTTTTTTTAAAGTCTTTAAAACTAAATAACTGCAATTTTCAAACATTTTTGTAAAGAAATTTCTAGAAACCCTTTAAGTTGGAAATAACTTTATTACCTTGCTTAACTTTTACTTTTATATACAATTTATTGAAATGGAATTCAATGATTAAGTTTAGCCTTTTAGGAAAAATGGGCTCATTATCTTAGTATAATATAAAAGTGAAAGTTTGTTTTGTTGGTATGTACATGTTGCATAATATATTTTAATACAACAATGACATGAAATTTGGCATGAATATTGTCTGTGTTACTGCTGTGAATATACTGTCGAGGTTAAACCTTTTAAACAATGACTGCTTTAGTTATTTGAATTAAAGGTGCAATTTACAATGGACTAATAATGAGAAAAAGCCTGTCGTGATAAGATTATTTTATGACATTATTAACCTTTGTGTACCTTGAGGTGCATTCATTTTTAAAAGTCATTGTATAACTCAAAAGCTAGAGCGAAAGAATTGCAGAGGAAGACAGAGAAGTTGATATATAGGCATGGCATGGCGAAAACAACAGAAATGCTAGAGTTTAGCAGAAGAAGAAATGTGTGGAACAGAATGACATGATCGCCTACGCCAACCGGCATGTCACCATATGATGATGATACCACTGTTTTTTTAAACATATTGAACTTTATGTGTGTCGCAATAAAATATAATTATAAACATTGTCAAGCATAGTCATATATGCAAATTATTGAAAATTAAGTTTAGACTGTTTGAAGAAACAGTCACAAAATACTGAAGATAACAAGGCTTTTTTAAAACATATTTTATGTAACTGCATGACAAATATTTATTTTTCTGATGATTTATATCAGGGATCAACGACCTAAGGCAAGTTGGCACGCAGAGCTATTTTCAATGGCACGCAGAGCTATTTTCAATGGCACGCAGAGCTATTTTCAATGGCACGCAGAGCTATTTTCAATGGCACGCAGAGCTATTTTCAATGGCACGCAGAGCTATTTTCAATGGCTCGCAGAGCTATTTTCAATGGCACGCAGAGCTATTTTCAATGGCACGCAGAGCTATTTTCAATGGCACGCAGAGCTATTTTCAATGGCACGCAGAGCTATTTTCAATGGCACGCAGAGCTATTTTCAATGGCACGCAGAGCTATTTTCAATGGCACGCAGAGCTATTTTCAATGGCACGCAGAGCTATTTTCAATGGCACGCAGAGCTATTTTCAATGGCACGCAGAGCTATTTAAGAGGTTTTATGCTGATCTTCTTTAATTTAACATAAAACACAGGTTGTTTTTATTAATTTTATAAATATAAGAGACTTATTAATAGCATTATATTATGCAATTATTGTAATTAATAATGTTTAAAAGATAAACTCCTTAAGATTTAATTGGACAAACAATTAATGCATGAAATTTTTTATTTACAACTGTTTAACGTAAATTAATGTTATATAATAATTAAATCCTTTAATTGATTTATATTAAGAAATAATTACCAATAGTCAGTAAGATATGTTATATTACAAAACATAACTTGTTTGGCATCACTATTCAATCAAATTTAGTAACTTTTTTTTTTAATTAAAGGGAGATAATTAACCTGTTTTATTTGCGCTATTATTTCTATTATTGTTTTTTTTTATAAAAATAGTAAATGGCTTACAACTTTATAATGACCAATTTGAAAAGGGTAGTTGAATATTAAATAAATAGTATATGACTAAAACAATTATATATGCACATTTCTTAAACATTACATTAGCTACCCAGTTTGTATGACTACTACTTATCAATTCCTCTTAATGATAATTCATAACACCCCATCCTAAAATAAATTAAACAAAATCTCAGTTCAACTGAGAATAAAATATAATCATTGTTCACAAGTTGTTAGATCCTAATCTTGACAACCAAATGGTGATGTTTACAAAATAATTACCATAAATGTGAAAGTTTGTTAAATAAAATTTCATATTTGGTATTAAGGAAAATAAAAATGATGATAACAAAAACTTTTGTTTATTAAAAATAAAACGCTTTAAAATTTTTCTCAATAGATTTCTTTTGGTTTTGGTCATACCACAGAGTTAAATATTAATTGTCTTATAAAAAACAAACAAAAAAAAACGAGTATAATAGAGCAGGTTAACTTTTAGGCACACTGAATGATTTAGAAATCCTAGTTTGGCACACTATTAGCAAAAGGTTGCTGACCCCTGGTGTACATAATGCATGGAATTTACATCTTATGTTAATGAGTATAGTGTACTGTGTGTATATTTTGGCTGCAGCAAAATTATTGAAAACAAATAATATTTTCTACATGCATTTATATATGTGCTGATGAGCTAACATACATAGTTATTTAACTTTAAAACTACAACTATATGGTAAGCTTGAGCTAAATTCACTCATAAATATAACATTTTAAAATAACTTTAAAACAAATCAAGTTTTTCAAAATTTCTTTGCACTTTATTCAAATAGCAAAAAGCAGAGAAAGCCAACAAATTTTGTCAAGTGTATATAGGCACTGTAGAGACTCCTAGAAGTAATTTCTAGTATATCTTGTCAAGTAAAGGTTGTCCAAATTGAATACCAGTAAGTAATTAAAACAATGTAATGTTCATAGGAACTAAATAGATTCAAATTTGACAATAGTTTCAAGGGCATATATATTATATAAATATTATTATAGATAAAAAATGTTAAGGCAGCCAAGAATAATGGTAAATTTAAAAAGTAGGATCACTTTGCCTTCCAGTGACTAAAGAAGAGCCTGGAACAAAAAGAAATTTTCCCATCAGGCAGCGTGAGCGAAATAAGCAGAAAAAATAAACAACAACAAAAAAAAAAAAAACAACACAGACACACGAACACCTTTGTGCAATGTAATGGTTGGAATTGTTTTAAACAGTAAGTTTGTCATAAATCATCAAGATTGGAAAATGGCTACAGCTGCAACAGAAGAGCATAGCATCCAATTTATAACTTGCATGATCAAAAAAAAGCAACACCATCTTCATGATTCATCTCTTGGGTTTGTTAATATAAGGTGAAAGGAAGGTCTTGTATTCATAGTTATTTCTTCATTCGAGACTAAATGTTTTAGATTTTTAAAATTTCAGTCCAGGCTCTTTATGATGGTTAAGTAAGAATAAATAATTCAAAAATACTAGTGTGTTGTCAACTGCAAGTTAAGGGGATTATCAGCACATAGGCCTACAGTTTATCGGCAAACATCATACTACGTAATACTTTTATATTAAAACTGTAAAATGATATTTGGCCCTACTATAGATGTTCTCTGTACAAAAAAAAAACTTAGGCCAAAAGCTTAGACCAATATAAAAATAATATAGTGAACAAATTTCCAAAATTTTGCATTGATTTGAACTTTTAAATGTAGCCACTATATGTGTGTATGTTATTTCTGCCTTATAAAAATTGGCCAAAGCTGAGTTGAATGATGTTCCAAAACAAACAAAAAGATGGCTGTGACATTCTATTTCAGCTTGTCCAAAATGGTTTCTTCTGTCAAATCATCCAAATTTCTCAATTCCATCACCTGAAAAAAAAAAAAAAATCAAATACAAATTTAGTTGAATGCTAAATATATTTTCTAATGTGCTTGGTTGAAAATGAAACAGTTTTTAAAAAAAATACATCTTTTAGATCATTTTAATCTTAAGGGGCATAGGGAAGCAGAGCTTGCCAGTTTTGTTGAACGCCTACAAGGAGACTAGGTAGTCAGCTCCTTGTGCAGTCACCAATAGACTCAATGCTAAGGCTACCCTTTAGAACACTTTATATCTAGGATTAAAAACTGAAAGCATTAGTCTGGATGGCTTTACAGGATTCTGCAACACACAATTTAAATCTTTTATTCTACAACTTGCTGGGATTCATTTTTACTGAAATGGTAAATTTCTTTTTCTGTGTTTCCTGATCCACTAATTATTTTTCTAGGAATCAGAATTAGCAACTACAAGAAAAGCTAATTTTGTGTAGGTGGGACTTGTGTAAAAGGTTTGCTTGGACAAAATGTTAGTCTGAAAACTGAAAATAAAAGAACTTAAACAACACCACATATTAAGCCGAAACAATAATCAACATTGCATTTTGCAGCACATAGAAAACAAGCTCACTTAAAATAAATATATTTATCATACAATTTTTGTGTGTTGATTTTTCACTTAATCAATGTTTTATTTGTAGATGAAATGACATTTTTAAAAGAAACATTTTCCTTCTCATTCTTGATTTGGATAGTAACTTACAACACCATTAAATTTTTGTGGGTACCATAATTTTTGAAAAAAATTATAGGTCCCCCTATCCTTGGATACAAATACAATATTTTTTACAATTTTTGAAACATAAGAAGAGTTAAAATATGTGTTCATAAATTATTTATTTTCTAGCAGATTCAAGTAAAATGTATTCAACAGCCATTTTTTTTAATTCCTTTCCAAGAATGTTTTTAATTATTTTAAAAATTTGATTCAAATTGTTCAAGACAAAGCAGATTGAACTTCAATGCATTATAAAAACAATCAAACACAATTTTTTATTCAGCAGAAGCAATACAACAATACAACAACTAAACAATACAACAAAAAATCACAAAGACAATCTTTTTTTTTAAATACTCTTTAATTAAGTTTAATCTGTTAGTTTTCAAATAAAGTAAACAGAATATGCTTTGTTCCTCATTCTATCAGAATACACTAATGAAGTTTTAAACTGTGTCCTTAATACTATTATTTGTAGTCTGGTTCATTATAAATACTGGTATATTTTGTTTTATTTTGTAGATGTATTCACTGACAATGAATTTCCAATCCTAGAGTTATCTTATCTTTGTATCTTTTGCAAAACTGATAGCTTGAATTCATTTTTGGAAATAAAATGTGTACATGCAGCACACAGACAAGTTGTACATTGCCATTCAAAATGCAAATATGTTTGTCAATATGATGTACAGACAAACATGAAGCATAAATCTAAAAATCTGTTTGACACTTCACAGCAATAGCTTAGTGATAATAATATTATGCTTATGTTTACGATGCACATTAGACAAAAGTTTTCTGTTCTTGCATCACTAAACAGTAAGAGTCTATCTTTCTTTCATACTGGCCTTGAGCTGATACTTGATGGATTAATAGTCTGTGCACATTGGAATAAGAAGCTGAAGACCATTTAAAGTCACTCACATTTAAGCTCACTGCAAACAAATTCAGTATAAAAATAGAATGTTTCTTTTCTGCATTTAAATATTTATAAATATTTTTAAAAAAGAAATGAAAGCATAATGCACAATTACTTTTTATCACAAAATGTTCCGTATCACAACTAACAAATGAAAACAATAAATAACAAAAACACAATTAACATTTGATATATTCCAATAATTACTTGAAAAAAAAATGTATGATTGGACCAGCGAATTAAAAGTCTCATTTGATTTTAATGCTTTTAGCTTAGTCAAATTTAAAATATCTGATACTTAGCCTAATTTAATATATTCATTTGTTTCTACAAAAATTAAGCTAGACAAGCAAAAAAAATAAAATATTTAAAAAAATACATATTAAACAACCAACCTGTGTGACTGTAGATCAATTTGTTCCAAAACTCAAGTTTTGTTTTTTTTACTGAATGAATTGAAAGCTATTTAAAATTCAGACAGTTCCAAAATGTTAATGTACGATCAACAAGCTAGATAAATCCACTTATGATTTTGAAGGTCAAATAGGTTTAAATAAAATTAGTAAAACGAATAAAAATTGACATAAATTTTTTGGTCCAAGGACATTTTAGTTAACAAAATGTCGACAAGAGTATTTGTTATTATTTCTTTAAAATATCTGCAGTGTATACATTATTGATACAAAATATATTTGTATAAAAAATAAAGCGTAACAAAATCACAAAAAGTAGTACAGCTATTTCCACTGCAGTAATAAATACTACTGTAAACTACAGCTAGAAAAACTAGCCCAAGACTGAGATGCCTGGAAAGGTCTTTGTTGACTTTGCTCCAAGCGGGGGAAAACAGGCAATGAGGATGATGATATTTGATACTGTTACAATATTTGCAGCTAATTTATGTTATTGATCAATGAATGAAAATTTAATTCATTTAATGTTTACATAAAATTATTATTATTAATTTTTCATAATTTTTGTCTCATCTTTGTTTAGAAAAAAAAATTCAACTATTCAGATATGATTTTAAAAAAAGATTAAACCTTTTTTTTGTAATTGCAATAAATTATTATCTTTAAATTCAGACATGCTTTTACTTAAAGCTGTTGCACCATTAGTGAGAACCAATGTCCAACAGAATAAATATAATTTAAAAAATGTAATGAAAATAAATTCTTTCCTATAGTTATTAAGGCAGTGAATTCCCTTTAAAAGCCTACCTTGGTAAAGTCACCATCTTTAACTGCTTTAGTCTTTGATCCAGCATACATCATCTGAAGTTCTGGACTGCAACCTACACGAGAAATATATTTTGGTAATTACAGCTAAATACATACATGCTTTACATATGGAAGCATTCCGCTTGTGTGATGTGAAGTAGGGTAAATTATCTTCATCAGACCAATTTGATCTATAGAGCCTGTGAAGTAGTGTTCACAAGTTTCCCATGTCACTTGTGTGATGTACAGATAGATAATTAATTACTCATTTCAATCATAGAAAGTATTTTATATAGTATCCCTACAACCATCTTAAAATTGTTTTTGATTTTTTTTAAGTTTTTTTATGTTACAGCATTGTCACTTTATATTTTTTACAGTTTTTTTATAGAGAGAGTTTCAAAATCATAAACAATAATATTATACTGTGCTAATAAAATCCAAATCAATTTAAAGTTTTGTCTCAGCTGCTTCTTTTTATTAAATTAATTTTAATAGATTTTTTAAATAGACTATCTCTTTGAATGAATAAAAATATAAAGACATCCTTAACAGATGCCTAATAATTCAAGACATTAATATTATATTTAATTGTTAGTAAATAACCAAGAATAAAATAAAATGATGTTTCTTTTTCTACATGTATGGGATTTTGGGCAAGCTGGTCTAGCAGAAAGAAACTGAATCAGTTGCTGGTAAAAAAAAATGCGCTTCTGGGATTTTACATGGATTTGGAGGTTGCCCCTGGGTCTAGCCAGTTTGGGGAAAGTAGAGGCAGCTGAGCCAATATGGTGGCCGAAAAGTCCCCCTTGTAGGCAAATAGCAACTAATGATCTATGGAGAAAAATGGTCTGAAAGATATCCTTTACTTTTTAACTAGCGGAACTAGTTAAACTAGTTTATAAACTATAAAGAAATACACAACATACCTTGTGGAGAAATAAAGATAAAAATCAGTGGATAAGAAACCCTTCCATCGCTATGCTTGTGTACGTAGCTCAAACAGACGTATCTGGGCTGCTGGGAAGGCAGTTCATCTTGTAAATCTGATACTGATATGTCCTTTTAGGGAAAAAAATAGATATGTTTTGATAATTCAAAATAGATATATGTTTTTATTATTTAAAATAAAGAAAAATTTGAAAATTGTATAAAATCTATTGACAAAAATTTCATTGAAAACTTTAGTTTTTTTTTTATTTGACTGATCAATAGAAGAATTACATAAAACAAACAATCAGTTTTGTTAATAAGTCAGTTAAGTATTTTTGTAAAGTATGTTTGGTTCTATTTAATAAGTAAAGCATCCTGTCGAACCAAAGCAGCATTCACCAGTTTCTGTGGCATACTAGGGGATGTGTGGCCAGCGCAATGACCAACCATCTTTACTTTACCCCAAATATATTGTCATCAGAGCTGGGTAGACTCAGGGACACACTCCAGTCCAGGGAACAAATCCTAACCTTCACCATGGTATGCACATAAGACCTTTAGTACGCCAGTCGAACCAGCTGCCTCTTGGCCACCGCGCTTTGTATCAGGTAAGATACGTATTTTTTTTGTTTTATATTTAGTACTTGTGTCTAAATTTATTAAAAACATTTTTGTGAGCTTTAAATCACTGATTTTTTTTTTCTCCCTTAACCCTTTAACTACCACAGGTTTTTTTTAATATAAATATTTGTTGACTTTGCATATTTTTACCTTTTATTTATTTATTTATTTATGATGTCTATGTGGCGTCCTCTGTATTTAAGTGTACAGAAATGATGCCATCCATAGTATTTAAGGGGTTAAAATGAGCCCCTTTAACCAATTTATCCTTCTCCTGTACATTTGCAAAATGCTCAGAGCAAATAATTCTCAGCTACTGTAATAGTTGTTTTGTTAATTAATGATTTTCATAAGCAATTTAATGGTTTGAATTTCTTACATTGAACTCTTCATCCAGAACAATCTTCAGTGAAGCCTTGTCAATTTTTACTGTAAACATTAAAACATTACACTGATGAAATAAGGAATGCTTTAAGATAGAAAAAACAATGGGCTTCTTAATGGATAAAAAGATGTAATGCATCAGACAGATGCTAAAAAGTCTTAACCACAAGTAAGTATACTCACATACAATGGCAGCAATGTTTTTCTCTTTCCTGAGTTTAAATTTCTTCAACAAGTCAATGACTTCCTGTGACATATCGCAAACGCTGACGTTAGATGACTGGAATAGAAACAAAATATTCCTTTTATTTTATTGAGCTGAAACAGCAATCCTCCTGTTTCAGTTTTGGGACATTTATTACATATGATATATATAATATAATGATAGCTAACAAGTCCTATTGTAGAGAGCTGGTCCAGTAGGTTAACTTAGAATTTCCAGAGTAAGTCAAATTTTTATGAGATGTGCAGGATGTCATTAGACCAACTAACAGTAGTAAAAACAAAGAAAACCATATACAAATTGATAATAAGACCAGTGATGATTTAGGGCAATGAGACCTGGATACTAATGATAAAAGCAAAACCACCGAAAACCTATCAACTGCCTGGAAGAGTCTTCATGATAATATTTTGAGCAACAAAGGATGAAAATGGGCGGAGAATATGCATCAATAAAGAACCCCAAGATCCTATATTAGTGGCAAGATTTAAAAAAAAAGGGTAGGCTTCAGTGGACGGGTCATCTAGAGAGTGCCGAATAACAGAAGGTTGAAAAGGATGTATCACCAAAATCTTTTAAAGAAAAAGCTCACTATAGTATTCTCATTTCTTATATGTCTATTTATGTGTAAGTGATTTTTATTTTCTTCATTGACATCTTAATGGACATTACTGTTCATTAAAAAAAAACACAAAATCTGCCACTTGCAGTATCAATTTGAAATAAGTTAGATAATCATTATCACTTAAGCATTCAGCATGGAATGAGTTGCCTGAACAAACCAGGAAAAACAGTAACTTAACATCATTTAAAACATTAATAAAGATGCAAGACTAGACTTGGACCACAGATGAACGTAGGACGCAATAATCTTCTTTATAGAAGGATTGTCTGTAATAGTAATAGATATAAGAACATCAATCATCTGAGTGCAATAAAATAAGGGCATCTATGAATTTATATTATGGTGCACAGTGGCATATAGCCACATAGTGACATAGTTATAGAGTTATAGATGATAGGGTAGGGTCATACATAGTTACCATATAGTCATATTCATATAGGCTACAAATTACTAGATTAGGCTAATTCATTGGTTTTTTCTTCTTCCTTGTTCTTGTTACACACTCACTATCTAGCTAAGAGCTAGTAAACTACTAGTAGCCTACACTCATACACCAGTTAATATAATATACACTGGAGCTCTAAACCTAAAGTTTGGCCTCAATGGTAATGATTAATGTATTATTCATTTATTATTCCATTATAAAATATCAAATAGTTGAAATAGCCTATCTTTCGTCGACTTTCGGTTCGTATTTTTAAGTAGGAAAATAGAACACCGCAGATTTACTTACCATTTTGAATATTACCGTAAATGTTTCGTTTTTAATTTATTCAGCATTAATAAATATTCTCTTTTAACTATTCCCGTTGTTCTTTTTCTCATAAAACGATATTTGGTTACTGTTTAAATTCAATATTTACAAATCTGTCTGACTCAAAATAACTGTAAATAGTGTAAAATTTGACACTCCCCCTTATCAATCCGGAAATTCGAAGGCCGGCTATCGACTAATAACTTTATTATTATTTTGTAAAACTATCATTGCACAATGAAATGCAGTCAAAAGGAGTCAAAAGAGACAAAGCTAGTCTAAACTTTTTTTTTCGGTAAAGAATTTAGTGTTTTTTTTTAATGCCCCGCTTTTGTAGTTAACGCGTTTTGAAAATATTTCAAGCCTAGCAAAGAACTTGAAAGAAGGACTCATACACCCAGCATTGCAAACAAAAATAAAAAATGTTTCCATTTTATTGTTCATTTTTTCTAAAACGAATAATTGTTTTTGAGGCGTTAATCTAAAAGACAATTAAATTGGCCTACGTGGGACCACTGATCAGCGCGTGAGACACGGTTAACATTTTTATAGTCATTTAAAAAACACTTGGCATTTACATTAATTAGTAGGCTGTGATTTTATATAATAGCCTAATATTTTTCTATTAAAATTTATGCCGTGGAAACTTTGGCTTTCCGTAGAAATAGACTGTAATGCGTCACTGTTTTGACTAGACTCTAGACTAGAGCATAGGTTCTCAACCTTTTTCGGCTCACCGCCCCCTTTTACAATTTTTTTCCGCTCACCGCCCCCTCCCCCTTCCGCCCATCTGGACTATAGTTTCCGCAATTTTTTTAGGCGGACTAGACTTTTTTGTTTGATTAATTATATTTAAAAAACTGAAAAGGAAACATATTGTAATAATTAATAGTTCAAAAAATTTCCTTAACAAAAGGTTTAAATAAATCAATGCGAATCGATATCGTTTGCCTGGTGTGTTGCTAGCAATTTGTTTATTTGTGTATCGATTTTGGTTGCAAAAGCCGTAGGTCTAATAATCAGTATTATTTGTTATATTACAAAACATAACTTATTCGGCATCATTATTGAATCAAATGTGGAAAAAAAAAATTGTTAAAGGGAGATAATTAGCCCGTTTTATTTGAGCTAACATTTTTTTTTTTTTTTTTTTTTTTTTTTTTTTTTTTGAAATAAATGGTTTGCAATTAATAATTTGGAAATGATCAAACTGTACAAACTATTGGAAAATTATATAAATATTATATGACTAAAGTTTAAAATACATTAAGGACATCTCGGTTAAACTGAGATCAAAATATCATTAATATGAGCAGATGTTAGGGTGACAGTGATCTGTCAGCAGGGTTGACAGTCCGGTGAACCAACCACAGGACCAGCTGGCCGCACACTATATTTGCCAAATACAGAACCCTACTTCATCGAAAAGTCACTGCGATTCCTATTTCTTATTAATATAATAATATTTTGGCATACTGTTGTGGGATATCAGATATTTAGGGGCACTTGTGTTTACATCACATTTTATCCTCCAAAAACTAATCGATTCATATAGCTGAGGTGTTAAAATATATCAGGTACGTTTGTACCGCCCACTTGCCCTTCACCGCCCCCCAATCGCCCCCGGGAATGTCAGCGCCCCCCTAAAGCTTCTTACCGCCCCCGAGGGGGGGGGCGATATCACCCACGTTGAGAACCTACGCTCTAGAGTGATTGCGAAATGATAATTAAAAACAAAGACTATATTATATATCTAGCTAGTCTAGTAAGCCTATAGTCTTGGTTAAAACTTTGAAAAATGTGTGCACAAGTTTACAATTAATTCCTCCTGTTATTGCCCTTTCTTACCTTTCACCATTTGCCCGCCCTTTTTTTTTCGCTACAGTGCACGACTCCCCCACCCCCTCTCCACAGACCCCCCACCGCACTATTTGCACCCACTCCTTACACTAATTAATTTAAAAATAATAACATTTTGATGAAATTGGCTACGAGTTCAACACTTTTCCTGCCCTAAGCTCAAAACTAAGCCTACTACCACTCTTGTAGGCCTACAAACCCTTACTCTACTTGCCCTTTTCCTTCCCCGAGTTATAAGGTATCTTTCAAAAAGAAAACGGACGAGCCCAAAAGGCACTTTTGTCCAGGGCGCAACGATAGGTCTGAGCTAAGTGGGAGCACTCCAAAGCTCTGTCCGGGCTCAAGCCACCCCACGTCACACCTAAGGCGTGGCGTGCCTTGTAGCAGCTAGGTTTCCCACTGCGGTTCCCCTAAGGATCATTATCGTGGTGGCTCACCCCGTATACCTACACTGTCACCTGCATGGTAGCACAAATCCTATACCATAACTTAATTAGGTATAGACATCCAGGCACCGGGAGGTTATCGAGACGGGGTTGCAGCGTCCATTGCTTCCTCGGTTCCCACCGAGACCCCGTGGCCTCTCGCCAATGCAATGTATCTCGGTTGTGCTGCGGGAACTGTCCACCATGCGTTTGCCCGCGGTTTATTCTTAACGGGAACGTATCGGCGGTTTACAAACTTCGCCAGTCTTTGAGGCCCATGGGTACCAGGTTTGACCTCCACATCTCAACGAGATTGCGAGCCGAGATTACTCTCTTAGGGCTCGGAGAACGAATTTTGCTGTGTCACGTAGCTGTGACAAACTCCCATATAGGGTCGGCGCAAACGGTTGGCCGTCCCTATCCACTCTGAACTCCTGCAAGGCGGGGCAACTTGCAAGCACGTGATCGACCGTCTCCACCGCCTCTCTGCAGTTTCTACACCGCGAATCTTCTAGGGGTCTCAACCTGTTAAAGTAGGCCCCTACTGGACAGTGTCCCGTGCGGAACTGTGCAATCGTTTAAGACTCTCCCCTGCGGAGTTTCCACCACGGATCGGCTCGGTTGGGTCTATTCAGTTGTTTCCACACACCTCGGCCCTTGTCAGAGTTATCCCAACTACTATACCACTGGTCGGTTTCCCAATCCCGAATCAGTCGTATTGCGCTCTCAATCGATATTGGTTCGTCTAGCACTGGTACCTGCAGGGACCCCCTCTTGGCTAGGGAGTCCGCTATCTCATTTCCAGGGACCCCTGCATGACTTGGGATCCAGTGGAGCGTGACCTTCACTCCGTGCCTAGCGATCAGGTCCGAGATAGCCTTTAGCGTTCGGAAGAGTCGTTCGGGCCACGTCCCCAGGCCGTCGATGGCCTGAAGAACAGAGAGCGCATCAGTAAAGACAACGATGTCGGCTGTCGCCTCCGACTCGTCATCAAACCTTGTCCCGATTGCCGTAATGGCGTGTCTGATGGCCTCCATTTCTGCCTCGTAGCTGCAGATTGCCCCACAGGGCCCTTGCAACTCTTCTCTTCGGGTACCCACCCCTTGGTACAGCACAAGTCCTCCGTACCCGGCCCGCTTCTCGGTGCCACCGGTGGCGCTGCGATCAGTGAACACTTTGATGCAGTCCTGGTAGGAGTGTACCGTCTCCAGGGCGGTAGCGAGCTTCTCAGCCAAGCTGCTGTTTTTCCCGACTTTGGGGTCGGTCAAATGCATTCGTACCTCTGGAAGAAAGGGGGACATGTGCGGAGGAAAGCTGGCTCCCATGCCCAGGGGCATGCGGTCCCCCGGGAGCCCGATCTCTGAGAATAGGCTCGTAATAGCTTGATGCATGAACGACTGCATCGTGATCCTACGTCTAGCCACCCACGAATCGACCATGATTCTGTGTGGCGAGCTCTCCTCTAGCCGCTTATACCGCTCGTAAGCAGTGATAACGGCTCTCTTTCTTCTCGTTCCGAGCGGAGGTACGTTTGCCATGATTTCTCCCGCAGCCGTTGGGGCTGTCCTGAAAGTTCCACATATCAGTCTGAGGGCTTGGTTCTGTACCGAATCTAGCGTCCCAAAAGCGGTTTTTGAGGCGTAGATTTGTACAGGGGGGCTGTAATCTATCTGTGACCTTACCGCTCCTAGGTAGAGGGTCCTTAGCACATTCGCCTTCGCGCCCCAGCTCGTACTGGCCAGTCTCTTGACGATGTTCAGCTTGGAAGAGGCATTCTCTCGAACTATCCTTGTGCCCATGGGTACAGAAGTGCCTTTCCTTCCCCAACCCCACTGCCACGTTTATTTATTTTTTTTGACGTCACATTGTTTTAACACCACTATTATAACCAACACCCTTTACATTCGTCCCGTACACAGAGGCCTATATCGTCACAACGACAAATTATAATATGTTTTTCCCCCTTTCACACACACGCTTTTTCTGTTAGGTGCATATTACTAAGTAGAAATTGGCATATAAAGATAACCGAATCACACACACGAAATCTGGGAAACTGATCTGAAAGGCTACTCAGAAAATACAACCCTTTTTAAAGTGCTAATAGACAGTATCCACGTTGACCACTGGAGTGCGAATAGCTTTTGAGAAATCGGGAAAACACGCGGTAATGTTTACAATTTACAATACCAAAAGGGTGAATGGTTGTGTTACTAAGTGTATTATCATAATCATAAAGAACTCTCATGTTTAAATAATTTAAGTACGTATTATAGGGTCTATTTATACTATATATATACTATAATATAGTTACATAGGTCTACGCACTACGCCTATGTTACACATATTTCACATATTGATCATATAAATATATCACTATACTATACTATATATAATACTACTATATATATCACATATATTGAAGCCGGTTGGTCCAGCGGTTAGTTCACCGGAATGGCAACCAAAAACCAACTGACACGTCGCGGGTTCTATTACTGCCACCGACAGGAGTTTTGGGCCTAGTGGACGTAATAATCATCCAATTCATCCATCTAGAAGGAACGTCTGTAAACTTATAAGATATTGAATCGTATTGTATTTTTATGATTGTCTTAAAAGGCTTAAAATTAAAAGCCAATTCTTTTATAACATTAGGCCTACATAGTGTTACATTTTACATTTACATAGGTCTAGAGTCTAGTCATTTATTTATTTTTAGTTATTACATTTACATAGTCCATAGTGGACCATAGCTTCATAGGCCGCATAGTTAGGCTACCATGCCATAGTGATTTAAAACATCAATAAAAATGCAAGACTAGACTCGGACCACGGATGAGTGTAGGATGCAAAAATCTTCTTTATAGAAAGGAGCGTCTGTAATGTATAAGACATAAGATAAGATAAGTAGCTGTAGTAAGGCCTAATTATTTATTTACTAAACTTATAAATTAGGCTAGGCCTAGTAGAAGTTTAAATAAATATTTTATTTTTAAAGTCTAAGTAGGCCTAAACTCTAAAAAAAGTTTTTTGTATTTGTATTTTTCATTTTAATTTGTAATCATATTCATTCATACTAGGCTATTCATTCATTATAATTCATACATACACTTCCTACATGGTCATTGAGCATATATATAATATATATATATATATTGTTTTTTTCTTTCAGAGGATCAGGTCCTTTTGAAAATACTTTATTTATTTATAAATGGGCTGTGATATGAGGCTATAACTATGATGTGGGCAGTTGTGGGGCATGGTGGCCTTGGGTCAGCTGGCCTACTGAAGCCGGAGGTTCTGGGTTTGAATTCTGATGATGGTTAGTTGTGTGAAGGTGGAAACTGGCTGGAAATTGTGCTAGCCACACAATCCCTTTGTATTTCAAGGCCACGTCAACCTGTGAATTCTTTACTGAAACTATAGATCAACTTGGTCTGACAGAAATACTTTACTCTTTTAAAGTTTTTCTATGACTATGATATTCCATGACTTGTGCATCTATGACTATGATATTCCATGACTTGTGCATGTATGACTATGATATTCCATGACTTGTGCATGTATGACTATGATATTCCATGACTTGTGCATGTATGACTATGATATTCCATGACTTGTGCATGTATGACTATGATATTCCATGACTTGTGCATGTATGACTATGATATTCCATGACTTGTGCAGGTATGACTGATATTCCATGACTTGTGCATGTATGACTATGATATTCCATGACTTGTGCATGTATGACTATGATATTCCATGACTTGTGCATGTATGACTATGATATTCCATGACTTGTGCATGTATGACTATGATATTCCATGACTTGTGCATGTATGACTATGATATTCCATGACTTGTGCAGGTATGACTGATATTCCATGACTTGTGCATGTATGACTATGATATTCCATGACTTGTGCTTGTATGACTATGATATTCCATGACTTATGCATGTATGACTATGATATTCCATGACTTGTGCATGTATGACTATAGATGATATTTCATGACTTGTGCATGTATGACTGTATGCTATTTTTATCACACATTAAAATTTTTTTAAATACAATTACTTATCTAATAAAATTTTCTTATAAAATTATTTTTAAGGAAGTTGTTAATTAATGGTAGCGGCTACTCTGGTCAAGTGAGAAATGATTCAACAGTTCCCTTACAAAGTGGTCATTGACTACATAACTACACCGTTGCGTCAAAAGCTTCAGGATTCAACAAACACAGACATCAACATAAAGGAACATGTGCAAGTATTAAATACTCTTGTCCAGTTTATTTCTTCATTGAAAGACCTGGATGATAAAGAAAATGTAAGAAAAGATGGACATTATATTGACGCACTGCAAGAGACACTACTCTGTTTAGTCAAAGAGGTTTGTTTTCCTTTGATCTATTACATGCAACAGGGGCCTAGCTCTGAGAAAGTCAAACAGGAAAGAAGCAGGTTCCTGGCATTGATCATACAGTTGGTCTTGACATGCGCAGAGTACTTGGAAGGAAAGCAATTTGTAACCATGATTAATCAGTTGTTTGTTCCATTATTTTCTCATAACAATGATAAGCTCACGGGCAGCAAGGTGCTAGAGTCCAAGGTGGATTGCTATCATATTGCTTTAAATGAATCTCTGAACGAACTTTCCAGTTTAGAAATGATTTCTCCACTTCTGAGCAGTCAAGGTTTGTTCACAAAATTTCTGAACAATGTTGACGACTTAGACAGGTGGTTAGGGGAATTATTCAAAGCTATCACCCACCTTTCTTTAGAAGACACAGCGTTTTGTAAATCTTTCACATTAAGCGCCAAATTGTTTTCCTACTGCCCAACGCCTTTGAGAAAGAAGTTTGAGGATGAGGTGTGGGTCCGCTATACAGAACCAAGCAATGCGAGTTTAGACAGCAATTTCAACTGGAGATGTTTGTATGTTTTCTATTGCCTGAAGGACTACTTTTTCCCAGTGGAGGAATCTGAGAAAGAAAAGCTGTCATCTAAAGTCTGCAGTGATAGCTTTTGGGTTATAGTGCAGTCCGGTTTGGTAAGTCAAGATCCCAGCCATCGGAAGCTTTCCATGTATCTTGTCAAGAGATTGGTAGACACATGCGGCAAGAACTCGTGTACGCTGAACATTCCGACCGCAGGCAAGGAGCCCTGTCAAAACCAACCTCTGTTTTGGTGGTCGCCTTTTCTAAAACAGCAGCTGACCTCTGTATGGGACGACTTCTTCTTGATCATTGAAACTCTGGAAGAGAAGCAGGTGAGGTTTTATTGCTTTGTGACCTGTTCATTTACATCAGTGGTCTCACTAAGTAGAATTTAATGGCATTTGTTGTTAGCTATGGGAGTCTAACATGAAATGTGCTTGTGCATTGTGCAATCAATTTAGTTGATGGAAATGTCTACAAAAAATATGGAAACTCTCTTCTATATTTTAGAAATGTAACAGAAAGGAAAAAGTTTCTTTAATAGATTTTTCCTTTCCATGCATTATTGAGGGTTTGCAAGCTGAGTACATTGTTTCTCTCTCTTCTCCACTGTGTAGTTTGCAAGCTGAGTACATTGTTTCTCTCTCTTCTCCACTGTGTAGTTTGCAAGCTAAGTACATTGTTTCTCTCTCTTCTCCACTGTGTAGTTTGCAAGCTAAGTACATTGTTTCTCTCTCTTCTCCACTGTGTAGTTTGCAAGCTAAGTACATTGTTTCTCTCTCTTCTCCACTGTGTAGTTTGCAAGCTAAGTACATTGTTTCTCTCTCTTCTCCACTGTGTAGTTTGCAAGCTAAGTACATTGTTTCTCTCTCTTCTCCACTGTGTAGTTTGCAAGCTAAGTACATTGTTTCTCTCTCTTCTCCACTGTGTAGTTTGCAAGCTAAGTACATTGTTTCTCTCTCTTCTCCACTGTGTAGTTTGCAAGCTAAGTACATCGTTTCTATCTCTTCTCCACTGTGTAGTTTGCAAGCTGAGTACATTGTTTCTCTCTCTTCTCCACTGTGTAGTTTGCAAGCTAAGTACATTGTTTCTCTCTCTTCTCCACTGTGTAGTTTGCAAGCTAAGTACATTGTTTCTCCTCCTTCTCCACTGAAATTTTAAAAACATATAAATATGAAAGTAAAAGAGAATTCCCTTTGCAGACCATACAGCCTATGGGGCTAGTGAAGAAGTGTTTACCAGTTTCTGTAGCCAGCTTAACACCAAGCTAGGTTTAATTTACCCAATGGATGTTGAGCACCCATTAGAGCTGGGCATAATTTTTGCCATTGTAGTAATCTTATACATTTATATAAGCTCTCCTAACATGTACTACTGTTTGTAAACTATCTACCACACATTCACTATAAATTAAAGCACTTCCCTTTTCAGGGGTAATGTTTTCACCTTTCTCTGAAATCTTAACTATAAACATACAATTTTCCAACCACACTGGCCATTAGGATGTTTATTCTCTATATTTTTTGTCTAAACTTGTTTCTTAAACCTATTGCCTTAGTGACTATTGTCTGAGAATTTTTTGGCTGTATATTTATTCTTCAGATTTTTTAAAATTTGAATAATCCTAACCGTTTGTTATGCTTTATGTATATATTCAACTGATACTATTTTCACTCTTGTGTTTTAGGTTCATGTCATCAAGCCATTACTGCCCCGAATGCAAAAACTAATTGATGCCTGTGCTGTTACAACCAGCGATGGTAGGGTTGAACATTTCTATAAATTCTTGTCCATCTTTGTGGCTGTCAATTTATAACACAGTGGCTCTAAGTTACAAAAAACAACAACATTTGAACAAATAATGCCTTAAAGCATTTAGCAGCTTTAAAGTAAATGATGCTAATTGAAAAGCAATAACCTAGGTGTAATCCATGTGCATTGATAAATATTTTGTCTTTCTTATCCGCAGGTCTTCATTTGCTGCACTCGTCATGGCTGGTGACAATTATTACTCGCTGCTTCCACCACGACAGCCATTTTATGTCCCGCTGGGGTGCCCAGACCTTGTTGACTTTGGATTTCCAGAAAGTTCCCTTGATCAAACACCAACAATTAAAGGCATGCTTGGAGCTTTGTTTATCTTTTTGTTTTAGCAGAAGAAAAAAAAATTAGCTTATTTATATTAACGTTTAAACAATTCGATTTTGTTTTAATTTCTATCTACTCTGTTCATAGTGATCATTCTTGTACAGTTCTTTGAATAAGTATCATTTTCTTGGCATGTATTTCTGATTCTTAGACTAGTACGCATCAGATGTGCTTGAGTTTATATTTTTGTTGACTTTATGTATTCTGTTCACAGTTTTTATCAAATGATCTTTTGATGTATTTACAAGAAAACAAATTGTATAGCAGGTCACCACTTTATTATTTTCAGTAGTTTTTTTACTTTATGGAATTAATGTTTAAACTTTTACATTAATGCTTTGATTTTAAATTCATTCAAAGATAATTATTAAAATCTTAATCTATAAAATAAGCAAATAAATGTATTTGAGTGAGCTGTAAAACAGTACCGTATATAATCTTATAATTGTCTTATATATTATCTATTATCTTAACAGATATGATGGAACAGAACTAGGCATGTGCTCACCAGTAGGCCAAGCCCTGAAAATATTTTTTCATAATTTGTTTTCTACACTGACAAAAGCTGAGAAAAGTAAGTAAAGTTACTGAACAACAAGTTTTAAGATTTGGTAGCAGAACTATTCAGGGAGGGAGGTGGGGGGGGGGGGGGTCTAGTTACAGTGTGCTGGGTAGCCAATTGGTAGGACTCTTGCAGATGCTAATACCCATCTCTTTTAAATTACAGAAGGTTTTGTTTTTCCTATGTCTGTAAATGTCTGTCCATTAGTCTGCTTATCTCTTGTTTCTCTCAAACTGTTAATGAAATAAAAATGCAATCATCTTTGCCTTTTAATTGGCAACACGTTGATTTCTATGCTGTGGCCTAATGAGATTGGTCAACTCAAGCTCAGTAGTTCTGTAGAGAAAAAGATCTGTCCAGTACTGGAACTTTACTTGCTGGTCAGCAAGTGTAGGAAAAAAGTAAAGAATTCTTCTTGCTAGGTCAAAAGACCAATTCCTGAATCTGACCAAGCTAGGCAATTTTTCTCTTCATATACTCATTATGTCACTGCCAATGGTTATGTTGTTGGGCATTGTGCTGCCCACACAGACATTCTTATCATATCTTTTGAAATTCATTCAAGCCCTCTACTGGGAAAAATTGCAAAACATTCAAAAATGGAAATAGTCACTCTGACTAGCCATTGCTTTGCAATTGTCTCAAGACTTGGCACTTTCCATTGGTTAGCATTGTGCAGACCACACATAGCATGGTTAAAACCTGTTCTCTACAAGGCAAGCTAAATGTTTCAAAAATTGCACTTTCAATCACATTGTTTCATTTCACTTTTATTAAAAGGCCTTCAATATTAACCAATAATGTGGAATTATAAAGGGAAGTAATTTAGAAGTCCTTTGCTTAAGCCAAGAGTAACTGTAATAAATTATTTCCCCTTGTATCTACAGTGGAGTACATGAAAAATCTACTTCAGATTGTGTATGACAACAGCTGGGGATCAATTCCTTTAGTCTTCATCTTTCAAGGTTTAAGTCATATCTCCACCGAGCCGTTTGTCGACACTGGACTGCTACATTTGATGAGGTCAGGGTTCTTGAACTTTAAAACCTTTTTACACAGCACATAGACTGAATGTTATAATTCTAATTGAATTAACATGTCCGATTGCAATTTTTCCCAACTTTGAGCTTCTGATACCCTAAAATACAACATTGTTTTGTTACATATGAAATTTGTGAGGAATGTATTAATTTGATCTGATAGGTCTGATCTCTATTTATATATTGAATATCAACATACAGATGTACCTAGTAGTTAAGATCTAGAAAAAAAAATACAGCCATTTAAAGTTAATCTGACAGTGCAGTCAGAAAAGTGAAAAAGCAATCATCATATTGATTTATATTTTTAAGAAAATCTGAGCCATGGAAAAATAATCTTTACTTAAAAATAATGGAATCATCCATTTTTTCTTTTAAATGGATTTAGTTTAGGTCACCAGCAATTTTTTCTTTTCATTTGTACAAAACAAATTCTCAACATGTTTCAAGCTTGTCAAACATGCCCCATAAATATCCACTTAGAGACAAATAAGCTTGCCATACATATTCTCTAATCAATGAATGTATCATTACCACATCATTACACAACAAACTCATTTTCTCCCCACAGACAACTTCTTCAGTCATGTTTGGCTAGTATTGAGACTGTCACAAGGGGAGCAATTCAGTGTTTTATTTGTCAACTAATCCTCAATGTTGTTGATTTGGTAAGTCCCACTGCTTTTTATTTCAATTAATTATTTTTCTTTAAGAATTCCCAAAATTTGTCTTAGAACTACATTTACATTAAAAAAATATATATATTTCTGTCTTGCTATATACATGTTCTTTATATGGCCATACTTGATACTTTATTCCTATTTGATTTTTATTATGTCGCTTGTTGCAGTTAAACAGTTTATTAAGTTAGTAACTTTTTTGGGCAGAGTGCCCAGGTAAAGATTATTTCACCAGTTTCAGCGGCTTATAAGCAAACATGGTGTGCCCAGCACAAAACCTGGCCACCTTCCATTCTTGAAATCTCAGGTGCTCATCAGTGCTTGGCAGACTAATGGACACACTCTCCAAGCTTGGAAGAAAAAAAGCCAGATTTGAACCAAGACCTTAGGAATAGCAATCCAACTCTCTAACACATATATTTATTGCTTATCTTAGAAATATTTGCGCTGTGTAATTTGCTGTGTGTGAATGCCATTTAATCCTTGACAGAGCTGCACAAGTCTAAGTGAACTATTCAACACATTGGCTTTTTTGAACAGAGAAGAGAGTTTACAAAGAGGCACTACATTGTGGAAGTCTGTTGTCCATTGGATCAATTCAAAATCTGTCACTTTGATTGGTCAGGAGAAGCTTGTCCTTTCCATGGTCATGGATTATCTGGAGGCCAAAAATGAAGGCAAGTTTAAGGAAAACTAATTTTCTACAAGAAATTTCTGAAATATGAAATATAGCTAACAAAATATTTCATAATATAAAAATATTACACCTTTTATAAAATCTTTTATTTTTATACACATAGACTTGTCATAAAAACTTAGATATAGATTTTACATATCAGATAAACTTTTTGTATAGACTTCACATATAGGCTCTTCATATAGACGTAACATTACATTTGTTGTATTGTTTGTTCTTTATTTTATTAGGAGAAAACTGTTCTGTGGTAGTTGATGGATACAGAGTTGTTGGCCTTGCCAGGATGCTGATGCTGTTGGCTGACGCTGAGGTGGAGAACTCGCAACAGGCTGACGGTGAAATAAAGAAAATACTGCTGGCCTCGCCCCTAGGCAGCGCCCTGGCTGAAGTGTCTGCAATCTTGCAGGACCTGCGAACCAGAGCCTATGTAAACACTGACAAAGTAAAACGATGTCTGTCGCTGGTTTATAATTTGGTGATGGAAGCAGGAAGTAAGTCGATGTAAACTATTAATAGATTGTTGACAAGGTAAAAGGGACGCTACATATGCTATTTCACTGTTAAAATGCAAGTCTATGTGCTATAAAACTGTGAATGAAATAATACACATTCTTATTTAGTTTTTTAGTTGTCATCACTTTTTAAAGGCTTCCAACAATAACCTTTTAAGATTCTGCGGTAAAGTTGAAAACAAATGAGGTGGGAACAGTTGGACCACTCAGCTTGGTTGAGGAGTGTGTCATTTTTATTGAGAAAGATTAATTTGTTCTTGTTGGCCACACAATGCTTCTGTTAGTTGATTGTGAATAAGTTGTGTTTTTTTTTAAAAGTAAATATAATTACATACTGGGCTTGCTCAATAGCTGTTTCATTTAATTAATCTCTAGGTAATCAGAATAATGAAGTTGATTTTCTCCTGTGGAAACAATTGGGACAACACTTTCATGAAGTTTCCTTTTTTATGATGACCAGATTATTGAATGAACTTGTCAAGGTAAACATTACACCTTCCCTCACTCTTGTCTCTTCTCTCCCCCTACAAATGTTCTTGTGATGTTATCAAGTTAAGCTTTAGCTTAATCTGTTATGTTTCTTTTTAAAATATATAATATCTGGAAAGTGGGCGCTGTGGTCTAATGGAGTTGTGTTCGTCTGGGGTCCCAAAGATCCTGGGTTTGAATCCTAGTGAAGGCCAGGATATGTAAGGTGTCCCTGAGTATCCAGCTCTGAAGGGTGCTTGACATTAATTAGGGCAAAGTAAAGGCGGCTGGACGTTGTGATGGCCACACAATCCTCTAGTAAGCAGTGGCCTGAAAAACTGGTTAACGCTTCTTCACCAGGCCTATGGATCAATTTTGTCCAACAGGATTACTTGACTACTGCTTACTTAATGTCTGGAAGCTGATAGATTGAATGAAAATCTCTGTCCATAATATAGACTCATGTTTCTACTTTATCTGTTTCCTTTTCAGTTAACCAACAACTATTGTCAATTACAAAGTCTTATGACAGTTTTTTCCCACTTTGTTTTACTTGGCCTATGTCTACCATATATGATATTATAACCTATCTATATATATAAAGTAGTCTGTGTTCAACCAATCATATTAGTAAATTTAAAGACGTGTAACCTTACTGTCTGATATTATACTTTTGCGATTTCACTTTGGACATGTGTCTTTGCTAGCTAAGTGGTTATGCGGGCGGCCCGGGTTTGATTATCCAGCTAGTCTATACCTTTTTTTTTAACAATTTCTTTTATTTCAATTAATATTATTTTAAAAGAAAGCTTTCACTTCATTGTAATTTATTTATTTTTTATCTGTTGCTTATACAAGTCTGTTTTACACCCCCCCCCCCCCATGCAACGTCAAAGAATTGAGCTCATTGTACTATTCATTACTTAGTGTTTTAACCTTACCTGATACATTCTATTAATAATGGGATCGCCTCTGTTCTTTTTGTTGATAAGCCTGATGACATAGATGACATTGAGTTCTACATGGATGCTCTCCTGTGTTTTGGGGTCAGAGGTCACGGTTTTCAGCATGAGCTCCTGGCTCTGTTGGACTATGTGGGAAAGATTTTTGCAGCGTCTCTCAAAGCTGGTTCTGGTGATCAAGTTAGTTTCATCACAATTTTTTTTTACATTTATTTTTAATGTCAACTTTTTTTATGATTAGGTCAAATTATTATAAAATAATTTACAAGCTTATGTTAGAAAAAATACTATGTACATCTATGGTCTTTTTTTAGTCTTGTATTTTGAGAATAATATTTTAAATTTCTGACCAGTTCGGCTGGTGTATCAAAGGTACTGGTGAAGGCCAAGATTTGTTCCCAGGTCTAGAGGGTGGCCCAGTCCATCCAGGTCTAGAGGGTGGCCCAGAGTCCATCCAGGTCTAGAGGGTGGCCCAGTCCATCCAGGTCTAGAGGGTGGCCCAGTCCATCCAGGTCTAGAGGGTGGCCCAGTCCATCCAGGTCTAGAGGGTGGCCCAGTCCATCCAGTTCTAGAGGGTGGCCCAGAGTCCATCCAGGTCTAGAGGGTGGCCCAGTCCATCCAGTTCTAGAGGTGGCCCAGAGTCCATCCAGGTCTAGAGGGTGGCCCAGTCCATCCAGGTCTAGAGGGTGGCCCAGAGTCCATCCAGGTCTAGAGGGTGGCCCAGTCCATCCAGGTCTAGAGGGTGGCCCAGTCCATCCAGGTCTAGAGGTGGCCCAGAGTCCATCCAGGTCTAGAGGTGGCCCAGAGTCCATCCAGTTCTAGAGGTGGCCCAGAGTCCACCCAGGTCTAGAGGGTGGCCCAGTCCATCCAGGTCTAGAGGGTGGCCCAGAGTCCATCCAGTTCTAGAGGGTGGCCCAGTCCATCCAGTTCTAGAGGGTGGCCCAGTCCATCCAGGTCTAGAGGGTGGCCCAGAGTCCATCCAGTTCTAGAGGGTGGCCCAGTCCATCCAGGTCTAGAGAGTGGCCCAGAGTCCATCCAGTTCTAGAGGGTGGCCCAGTCCATCCAGGTCTAGAGGGTGGCCCAGAGTCCATCCAGTTCTAGAGGGTGGCCCAGTCCATCCAGTTCTAGAGGGTGGCCCAGTCCATCCAGGTCTAGAGGGTGGCCCAGAGTCCATCCAGTTCTAGAGGGTGGCCCAGTCCATCCAGGTCTAGAGGGTGGCCCAGAGTCCATCCAGTTCTAGAGGGTGGCCCAGTCCATCCAGTTCTAGAGGGTGGCCCAGTCCATCCAGGTCTAGAGGGTGGCCCAGTCCATCCAGTTCTAGAGGGTGGCCCAGTCCATCCAGGTCTAGAGGGTGGCCCAGTCCATCCAGTTCTAGAGGGTGGCCCAGTCCATCCAGGTCTAGAGGGTGGCCCAGAGTCCATCCAGTTCTAGAGGGTGGCCCAGAGTCCATCCAGGTCTAGAGAGTGGCCCAGAGTCCATCCAGTTCTAGAGGGTGGCCCAGAGTCCATCCAGGTCTAGAGGGTGGCCCAGAGTCCATCCAGGTCTAGAGGGTGGCCCAGAGTCCATCCAGGTCTAGAGGGTGGCCCAGTCCATCCAGTTCTAGAGGGTGGCCCAGAGTCCATCCAGGTCTAGAGGGTGGCCCAGAGTCCATCCAGGTCTAGAGGGTGGCCCAGAGTCCATCCAGGTCTAGAGGGTGGCCCAGAGTCCATCCAGGTCTAGAGGGTGGCCCAGAGTCCATCCAGGTCTAGAGGGTGGCCCAGTCCATCCAGTTCTAGAGGGTGGCCCAGTCCATCCAGGTCTAGAGGGTGGCCCAGTCCATCCAGGTCTAGAGGGTGGCCCAGTCCATCCAGTTCTAGAGGGTGGCCCAGTCCATCCAGTTCTAGAGGGTGGCCCAGTCCATCCAGGTCTAGAGGGTGGCCCAGTCCATCCAGTTCTAGAGGGTGGCCCAGAGTCCATCCAGGTCTAGAGGGTGGCCCAGAGTCCATCCAGGTCTAGAGGGTGGCCCAGTCCATCCAGTTCTAGAGGGTGGCCCAGAGTCCATCCAGGTCTAGAGGGTGGCCCAGAGTCCATCCAGGTCTAGAGGTGGCCCAGAGTCCATCCAGTTCTAGAGAGTGGCCCAGAGTCCATCCAGGTCTAGAGGTGGCCCAGAGTCCATCCAGGTCTAGAGAGTGGCCCAGAGTCCATCCAGGTCTAGAGGGTGGCCCAGAGTCCATCCAGTTCTAGAGAGTGGCCCAGAGTCCATCCAGGTCTAGAGGTGGCCCAGAGTCCATCCACATCTAGAGGGTGGCCCAGAGTCCATCCACATCTAGAGGGTGGCCCAGAGTCCATCCACATCTAGAGGGTGGCCCAGAGTCCATCCAGTTCTAGAGGGTGGCCCAGAGTCCATCCAGGTCTAGAGGTGGCCCAGAGTCCATCCAGTTCTAGAGGGTGGCCCAGAGTCCATCCACATCTAGAGGGTGGCCCAGAGTCCATCCAGTTCTAGAGGGTGGCCCAGAGTCCATCCACATCTAGAGGGTGGCCCAGTCCATCCAGGTCTAGAGGGTGGCCCAGAGTCCATCCAGGTCTAGAGGGTGGCCCAGAGTCCATCCACATCTAGAGGGTGGCCCAGTCCATCCAGGTCTAGAGGGTGGCCCAGTCCATCCAGGTCTAGAGGGTGGCCCAGAGTCCATCCAGGTCTAGAGGGTGGCCCAGTCCATCCAGGTCTAGAGGGTGGCCCAGTCCATCCAGGTCTAGAGGTGGCCCAGAGTCCATCCAGGTCTAGAGGTGGCCCAGAGTCCATCCAGTTCTAGAGGTGGCCCAGAGTCCACCCAGGTCTAGAGGGTGGCCCAGTCCATCCAGGTCTAGAGGGTGGCCCAGAGTCCATCCAGGTCTAGAGGGTGGCCCAGAGTCCATCCAGGTCTAGAGGGTGGCCCAGAGTCCATCCAGGTCTAGAGGGTGGCCCAGAGTCCATCCAGTTCTAGAGGGTGGCCCAGAGTCCATCCAGTTCTAGAGGGTGGCCCAGAGTCCATCCAGGTCTAGAGGGTGGCCCAGAGTCCATCCAGTTCTAGAGGGTGGCCCAGTCCATCCAGGTCTAGAGGGTGGCCCAGTCCATCCAGTTCTAGAGGGTGGCCCAGTCCATCCAGTTCTAGAGGTGGCCCAGAGTCCATCCAGTTCTAGAGGGTGGCCCAGTCCATCCAGGTCTAGAGGGTGGCCCAGAGTCCATCCAGGTCTAGAGGGTGGCCCAGAGTCCATCCAGGTCTAGAGGGTGGCCCAGAGTCCATCCAGGTCTAGAGGGTGGCCCAGAGTCCATCCAGTTCTAGAGGGTGGCCCAGAGTCCATCCAGGTCTAGAGGGTGGCCCAGTCCATCCAGGTCTAGAGGGTGGCCCAGTCCATCCAGGTCTAGAGGGTGGCCCAGTCCATCCAGTTCTAGAGGGTGGCCCAGAGTCCATCCAGGTCTAGAGGGTGGCCCAGAGTCCATCCAGGTCTAGAGGGTGGCCCAGAGTCCATCCAGGTCTAGAGGGTGGCCCAGAGTCCATCCAGTTCTGATGGGTACCTGACTTTAGTTGGGGTAAAATAAAAGCCCCTGGGCATTGACTGGTCACACAATCTCCTAGTATCGATGCTTCACCGGCCTCATGAATCAAATGGTTCGACGGGATACTACTACTGACCCATATAATGTTGTAAGACACATGTAGATTATTTTAAATGTATACATGAAGCCAAAGCAAACTATTTTCTTTTTCAATTAGAACCTAGATGTCTGTGACCTCCAGAGTACTTCTGCAATGAAACTACTTGCTGTATCTTTGGAGATTGTTAAAAGTCAAACCAAGAATTTCAAGCTGTGCACTGCGGAGATTGCCAGCGCTATCTTCAGCATGACAAGGATGTCTGAAGTGCCTTTACCGTTCACTCGTAAGAGAAACAAGTAAGTTGATAAAAAAAAGACACTAAAAAATCAACTTCATTTGTTGTTCATATCTATTGATTCAAAGCATTCATTATGTCCTTATGCAAAAGTAAGTTATTGCTTGTACTATGGCCTGTACAGTTGTTTTTTTTAAATATTTTCATTGTAAAGTAGAACTGAACAAAATTTACTATTTGAACCACAGAGTTATTGTCCCTTTTTTTTTTCACATCTGTTGCAAATTTGCAGTGTGCTACTCTCTAAGATACTAAAGACTTATTTGAATATGACAATTTATTTAAACATTACAGTAGCAATAAAAGTAATAAGCATTTAGTCACTAACATATACAATGGAACCTCAGAATACGTCCGTAATCCATCTGAGATCCATTGATGTCTACCAATAATGACCAATGCAAAATTATTTTCATAAAGAAATAAAGAGAAAATGATTAATCTGTTCCCAAACAAATCCTATTCTATTCCAAACAAAGGTTGTATACTTGTTCTCAGCCTTAGAGGGCCTATATAGTTGGATGTATTTTAAAGCTGTCGTATACCAACGTTCTACTGTGTAGTTCAATATCTCATACTAACTGATTCCTTTTTTTCCTTTTGATGAACTGCAAACAGTTTTTCAATTTTAAGTTTCTGTAGCACTCAAAATAGTCTCTATTATAATAAAGATACATTTCAGGGTTTTCAGTTATTTCCTTGTAAAAATCTATGGTGAAATATGCACACACACAAATAATTAAAACATTCTGCATTTTTTTGTTTCTTACTTCATAACTTTATGCTGCCTGGTGACCAAATAGTTGATAATATTTCACCTTTTGCAGCACCGACAATGTCCCCAAATCCCAGGTCGGCAGGCTAATCAGCTTCTTCATCTCATGCAAATGGAGGTGCCAAAAGTTTGTGGAAGAGCTGAGAATGATCCTGCCTGCAAGTAGTGACCCCAAGAGCAACCATAGTTCTTATTTGGTTGATCTCCTGGAGGAAGCGATGGGCGACATGGGGGTTGGATCTGGTGCATCTGACGTTGAGATACTGCAGACTCTAGAAATAGTCATGAGCCAGGTGAAGAAGTAAAAATAGATATGTCAAGTTTTTTTAAAGTAAAAATAATTCCATGATAGTCAATTCAGGTAATGCAGAAGAAGTTAGGTTGAAATTGTTATGATGTTATAAGCACATTGAATGGGAAACAGTGGGTTTTTGGCTGGCATACCAAACAAAGGTCATGGGTTCAAATCATGGTGAAGGCTAGGGTCTTAAGAGTGCCCCTGAGTCTACCCAACTGAGAACTCTGATGGGGACCTGACATTAGTTAGGGAAACGTAAAGGTGGTTGGACATTGTACTGGCCACACAAATCTCCTAGTATGCCGTGGCCACAGAAAACTTGTGAACCCTGCTTCACAGACCCTATGGATCAAATTGGTCTTACAGGGATACTTTATAAAGCACGTAAAAAAGTGTTTTTTTTCAGTCAAGATGTTATTAATATACATCCCAGTAGACAATTAGATTGACATTCCACTGAAGGTGTATATCTCTCCTTCATCTAAATTTGTCCTTCTCTTCAACTTTCAGCTTGCAGACAAAACTGAGGCAGCTTCTAGTTTGTCCAAAATGCTGAAGCTGGGCTGGTGCAATGTGGTGGAAGAGAAAAAGAATATCTACTTCTGGAAGAAGATGAAAGGTTTCCTGCCTGTCCTGCTCCATCAGGCAGTTCTAGCGCAAAGCAATTCCACCCTTGAAACCACAGTGACAGAGGTAGTCTTATTACAATTTTAGTTCAATGCAATTACTTTGTCCTATGCTCTGAGTAAATTTCAAACAGGAGGCATGGTGGCTGAGCGACAGCGTGTTTGTCTAGCGTACCGAAAGGCATGGATTCAGATTCTGGTGAAAGCTTGGATTTGTTCCCAGGTATAAAGTGTGTCCCTGAGTCTCCCCAGCTCTGATGGGTACCTGACATTAGTTGGGGCAAAGTAAAGGCGGCTGGGCCTTGTGCTGGTCAGACAATCCCCTGGTATGCCACAGAAACTGGTTGACGCTGCTTCACATGCCCTGCATGGATCAATTTGATCAGATTGGTTCTCCATGGGCACAGTGTACAAGGCAGAGGCAGCATGATGCCCAGCCACCTTTACTTTTTGCCTACTAATGCCAGTATCAGAGCTGGGTGAGACACTGTGACCTCTTGGCAGCACATTGGTTTGTCATTCCAATGACCTCTGGTATCAATACCAGGTACAAACACCTTGATTTTTTTACAGGGGTCTTGAAGGTCTCCCTTTAACCCTTGAACTTTGTCCTTTAAATGGGAACGTGTGTTGTTGTATTTTCAGCTGATGGACAAACTGAGTGACATGAGCGTGGATAAGACTGGTATCATGTACTTGGTATTTGACCATCTGTGTCAGTTCACCTTAAAGAATGACACTGACAGGCAGATGGCTACAAAACTCATCCCCTTCCTTGTTGAAGGCTGCTACACTGGCAATTTGAATAAAAGAGGTGAAAGGTTAGTACAGCAGTTTGTCTACCTGTTCAAATATTTCTACTCTTTGTTCACAAACAGCAATATTCAGTAACAGAATATAGCAAAGGAAAAGTTTTAAACCCCCAGCCTCTTCCATGAACCTTCCTTCTTTTTTCAAAACCAAGTTGCTGTTTTTTACTTTTTGAGAGACGGGGGTAGGATAAAAAGTTAATAATAATAATTATATTATTATTATATTATATTAGGTTATATTGAATTAGATTGAACAGTTATATTTGCAATCACATTATTATAATACCTTTAAAACATATTGTTCTATATGTGATGCAACCCCACGGAATGGTACTGAAGTCGGCAATAAAGATATTAAGTTTAAGGTGTTGAATAAAATCTAGTTCATTTATCTATACAGTGGAGAAAAAATTTCTAAAATCAATTGATTAGTTCAAAAGTTATTCAAAATAATAAAAATAATAAATATAAAAAAATAAATAATAAAGGTAAAAAAATGTCGTTTGGAGAAAAATGAAAAGAAAAACAGGACCGATTTTTTCACCGTTTAGCACTTTAACAGATAATTAAATATTACCAGGATGAACAAATATTAACCAATCGCCATGAAATTAAGCAAACACTTTTATAATGAGTCAATACACAAGCTGTTAAAGTTTTAAACATTTTAAATAATATTTAGTTAACTTATAAACAATTTCATCTTTAGAAGACATTTCGTTTGATTTTATATAAAAGCTGCATAAGTACACATTAAAAAAAAACAACTTCCAAAAAGAATTTTAGATTGAAAATTTCACAGCTATAAGTTAAGGCATTGAACATTAAAAATCAATAATAATCCTAAAAATTACCTAGGACCCATTTTACACATTATTTTGCATTTATTGAAAAATCAGTTTTACCGACTTCCGTTCCAGTTTGTTCGGTAGCATCACATATGTTTTTATGTTTACCTATTGTGCTATTATTGTATGGCCATTTTATGCTGTTTTTAATTGGGATAACTTTTGCTTTCCTTAGAAATATATTTGAACGTGCTGCATTAAAGTTTTGAATAGCTGTGTGCTGTTAAATGTAATAATGCCCTTGTTCAGAATGGATCTGCTAGTGCCCCCTTCTCTACCTAGCAGTATTCATGCACCCGCCTCCCCCATCTTGAAATCCTGACTTTGCCACAAGCTTGGGTTTTAAATATAACAAATGTCCAATAAATGAAACTTGCATGGAAAATAATGTTTCTTAGTAAACGACTCCTAAACATAACTAAAGCTATGTTAAGTTAAGAAAGGCAGATTTGGTGTCTGCAAACTGCCTTTTAAAAAAAAAAAATTACATAAATAAGGACTTAATATTTTATAGTTTGTTGTGTTATGCAGATTTTTTTTTTAAAGCTGAGTTGTCAACACTGTAGTTATCAATATTTCCCTCTTTAGATAAATATAGACAAATCTTAAATGTTATCACAAAAGTAAATTTTTAGCACTCTCTGTTCATGTCATATGTTTTACAACAATTTCAGAGTTTGGCTTGATGTGTGTACTTATATTGAGAGCCTTGGGTCAGGCTGCTCTGTTAATGAAATTGCTTCCAGGTAAACGCCATAAAAAGCTAAATTCCTCCATTGAATATGTGTAACCCTTAATCATACTATAAAAAGATTATTTCCTAAACATGTATAAACATTTAAAAAGATTGCAGAGTCTAAATATATTTTCAGTATGTCAAAAAATGACCTGTTTACTCGAGTCATTATCCTGAATTGGCTGTCCACCCTGAGGCCAGAGGTTGTCACTGACCATGATTTTGTGGTCAAGTTTTTGGGTGCCCTGAAAAGGAAATACATGGAACTGGCTGCCATGACGACGTACAAACAATTCTCTAATGCTCTCAGCCACAGACAGAAGCATCGCATGTCACTGGTGCTCCTCCTGATGACAGACTTCATCACACAGGTTAGCCATTGAAACGCTTTAGTTAGTCTTATTTGTTAATTCACAAAATAAAGTTATTTAAAATTGAGTTCAGCTGATTCAGTGACCACACGAGTATTGTGTGGCAAGCATTCTTGCTTCTTTATTTCTCAGGTATTGTCTGGTACTCTGTTAGTTCTCTGTGTTAAATTATTGCTTCTTTGTTTCTCAGGAATTGTCTGGTACTCTGTTAGTTCTCTGTGTTTAATTATTGCTTCTTTATTTCTCAGGAATTGTCTGGTACTCTGTTAGTTCTCTGTGTTAAATTATTGCTTCTTTATTTCTCAGGAATTGTCTGGTACTCTGTTAGTTCTCTGTGTTAAATTATTGCTTCTTTATTTCTCAGGAAATGTCTGGTACTCTGTTAGTTCTGTGTGTTAAATTATTGCTTCTTAATTTCTCAGGAATTGTCTGGTACTCTGTTAGTTCTCTGTGTTAAATTATTGCTTCTTTATTTCTCAGGAATTGTCTGGTACTCTGTTAGTTCTCTGTGTTAAATTATTGCTTCTTTATTTCTCAGGAATTGTCTGGTACTCTGTTAGTTCTCTGTGTTAAATTATTGCTTCTTTATTTCTCAGGAATTGTCTGGTACTCTGTTAGTTCTCTGTGTTAAATTATTGCTTCTTTGTTTCTCAGGAATTGTCTGGTACTCTGTTAGTTCTCTGTGTTAAATTATTGCTTCTTTATTTCTCAGGAATTGTCTGGTACTCTGTTAGTTCTCTGTGTTAAATTATTGCTTCTTTATTTCTCAGGAATTGTCTGGTACTCTGTTAGTTCTCTGTGTTAAATTATTGCTTCTTTGTTTCTCAGGAATTGTCTGGTACTCTGTTAGTTCTCTGTGTTAAATTATTGCTTCTTTATTTCTCAGGAATTGTCTGGTACTCTGTTAGTTCTCTGTGTTAAATTCTTGCTTATTTTTTTCTCAGGAAATGTCTGGTACTCTGTTAGTTCTGTGTGTTAAATTTTTGCTTCTTAATTTCTCAGGAATTGTCTGGTACTCTGTTAGTTCTCTGTGTTAAATTATTGCTTCTTTATTTCTCAGGAATTGTCTGGTACTCTGTTAGTTCTCTGTGTTAAATTCTTGCTTATTTCTTTCTCAGGAAATGTCTGGTACTCTGTTAGTTCTGTGTGTTAAATTTTTGCTTATTTATTTCTCAGGAAATGTCCTGTACTCTGTTAGTTCTGTGTGTTAAATTCTTGCTTATTTATTTCTCAGGAAATGTCTGGTACTCTGTTAGTTCTGTGTGTTAAATTTTTGCTTCTTTATTTCTCAGGAAATGTCTGGGTCTTGGTTACCTGAACTGTGGCTTGCGTTGGAGCTAGAGTGCCATCCGTCAGTTCGTCAGAACATAGAGTGGCTGATTATGCTGCTGGTTATAAGGTACCCGGACAACGTGCCTGGCATCTGGGACATTATTGTCAAGGTTGGTACCAAGCCATTCAGTACAAGTTGAGTTAACTGTTACATCATTGGACATGTGTATGTTTGACTCAGAACACTAATCATCAACTGGTATATGAACTGTTTACTATTTTATCTAATCCCAGTATAAGGACAAACGAAGTGTGTGTGTCTGCTCATTGTTCCTAATTCTATCTCAACTTGGGCCTAAATTACCAGAACATATGCAGGTAATAACAGTTCTTTTTTATTTTATTTTTGTGGCTTTCTTTATGCAACATTTAATTTCTTGCTTACAATTTATTACTAATCCTCATGAACTATTTCTTGACTTAAAATCACTTTTTTTTTCATTATGCCAGTATATGTATTTATTTATCTACATAATATACCCATGTGTGTGTATATATATAAGATATAAATATAACAGCTGCTTTTTTTTATTGCTATAACTAATACTGTGGTTATTTTCCAGGCATTGTACTTTAGGAAAGCCATGTCAACAGTCCTCCCATGGACAATGGCACATCATTACAATACTAGAATGTTTGCCCAGGCAGCAATGGTCAGACTCCTGGAACAGATTCAAGGTGGTCATCTTCAGGATGTTGAACAGGAATTTCACATTCTCCATGAATCTGTGCATTTCCTTTTTAAAAACAGGTACAGCTCTCTCTATATATATTTATTTAAAATGTGTAGTAAATTCGTATGACGTGTGTAAAATTCTATACTTTTTAAATGATATAATACAGGATAAAGATCCATAAGGATATATAATATAATAAATACATTGAATGATAAACAGCTTTGCAAATATTATTTTTGATAACTTGGGTTTTGCTTTGTAACAACATCTCTCATGGTGTCTTTCATTCATTAAATTCAAAGAAAGTTTTTTTCTTTTGTTCTATCTAGTAATGCTAGTGACACAGTTCAGAAGCTGCTCAAAAACTATATCTACAGTGGTTTTGATCCAGTTAGAGATTTTAGTATGGAGGTAAGAATGTTTGATGTATGCTAAGGTCACACTGCTTGATATTGTTTCTAACTTAGTACTGCTTATAAACTGTTCTTGTTTTGGACTACTTTCTCAGCTTTGAATTTTAATTTTTCACAGCTTGCAATGCTGTGATGTAGCTTAAAAAACAAATTGACAATTACAAGAAAAATAAATAAGTTTATTAGAAATTAAAGATTAAACTATGGGAAATGGTTTAATAAAGCCGCTAATTTTTTTAACAATGCCCCCATGGTTGTATCCTGGTTTTTAAAAAGGTCTGTAGAAGTGCCATATCAGAAATCACAATCTTCTGAAGTGTTGCGTCAACAAGAGAAACTTACTGCCCTACTCTATAGTCTATAGGTCATTGGTTATGCACTGTATAGACCAAATTTAATAAATAGACAAAAATAAATCAAAATGTTTTTGTCAAGACCAGTGTATCATGTTTAATTTACAATTATACTATTATACCCACAATTTTTTTCTAACTCTGCAGTAATCAAGCAACTGAAAACTGTTTTGTTTGTTTTAACTTTAGACTATATTCTACACGCTGCCAAGGTTAGCCTGTATAGCCGATGACGAGTGGATCCCAGCGGAATATTTTGTGCGGCGGGACGCCAGGTGGCGAGGGGATGACACAAAACATCTAATTCGACTCGTAAACCCAACGGATCATCTGGCAATGTGCAAAAAGGGCCCATGGAGAACAAAAGCCCAAGGTTGATATGCACTTTTTTATTTTGAATTGTACAACATTCTACAAAACTTCATAGTTTTTTTTATGAATAACATTATTTTTCATGTCTTTCTTCTGTATTGGACATTTGTTTTATTTAAAACACAACAACAGTTGAACACAACTATACATATCTACAGATCATTATTGATCATATTTATGAAAATATAACATTTTGGTCTTTGGTCAATAGCTTTTCATCAAAATGAGCTATTCACACAATTAGTTTGTTACTGTCAGTTTCATTGCTGTCTAAGATTGAAGTTTAATGCAAAGAAATAAAACGGTTCAATTCTTTTGCAAACTCTAAAGCTGAGAATGAAGACGACATAGTGGAATCAGCCGATGGAGATGTTCAGAAGAAGATCATGCCATGGAGACAGATGTCACCAGATCAAGAAACTGAGGCTGAGCTGGACCTGCAGCGGCACAAACATGCAGGTCGCCTTGTGTTGGTTACCTCCCTTATTGACAAAATACCAAACCTGGGAGGTAAATATAGTCTTGGTCTTTTTAAAACTTAAGATATTTCTTTATTTGTATTCTTGGTCTTTTAAAAAATGTAGATATTTCTTTATTTGTATTCTTGGTCTTTTAAAAAATTTAGATATTTCTTTATTTGTATTCTTGGTCTTTTAAAAAATGTAGATATTTCTTTATTTGTATTCTTGGTCTTTTAAAAAATGTAGATATTTCTTTATTTGTATTCTTGGTCTTTTAAAAAATGTAGATATTTCTTTATTTGTATTCTTGGTCTTTTAAAAAATGTAGATATTTCTTTATTTGTATTCTTGGTCTTTTAAAAAATGTAGATATTTCTTTATTTGTATTCTTGGTCTTTTAAAAAATGTAGATATTTCTTTATTTGTATTCTTGGTCTTTTAAAAAATGTAGATATTTCTTTATTTGTATTCTTGGTCTTTTAAAAAATGTAGATATTTCTTTATTTGTATTCTTGGTCTTTTAAAAAATGTAGATATTTCTTTATTTGTATTCTTGGTCTTTTAAAAAATGTAGATATTTCTTTATTTGTATTCTTGGTCTTTTTAAAACTTAAGATATTTCTTTATTTGTATTCTTGGTCTTTTAAAAAATGTAGATATTTCTTTATTTGTATTCTTGGTCTTTTAAAAAATGTAGATATTTCTTTATTTGTATTCTTGGTCTTTTAAAAAATGTAGATATTTCTTTATTTGTATTCTTGGTCTTTTAAAAAATTTAGATATTTCTGTATTTGTATTCTTGGTCTTTTAAAAAATGTAGATATTTCTTTATTTGTATTCTTGGTCTTTTAAAAAATGTAGATATTTCTTTATTTGTATTCTTGGTCTTTTTAAAACTTAAGATATTTCTTTATTTGTATTCTTGGTCTTTTAAAAAATGTAGATATTTCTTTATTTGTATTCTTGGTCTTTTAAAAAATGTAGATATTTCTTTATTTGTATTCTTGGTCTTTTAAAAAATGTAGATATTTCTTTATTTGTATTCTTGGTCTTTTAAAAAATGTAGATATTTCTTTATTTGTATTCTTGGTCTTTTAAAAAATGTAGATATTTCTTTATTTGTATTCTTGGTCTTTTAAAAACTTAAGATATTTCTTTATTTGTATTCTTGGTCTTTTAAAAACTTAAGATATTTCTTTATTTGTATTCTTGGTCTTTTAAAAACTTAAGATATTTCTTTATTTGTATTCTTGGTCTTTTAAAAACTTAAGATATTTCTTTATTTGTATTCTTGGTCTTTTAAAAAATGTAGATATTTCTTTATTTGTATTCTTTTATTATAAATGTTTTTCACATTTATTTATTAGAGCATATCTTTCACTGAAATCAAAGTAGTGTAAAAGTGAAAAATATTTATTCTAAATTTTGTTTCAAATGAAAAACTATGTAGTTCAGTTTAGGAGTCCTCATCGTGTTAAATTCTATAGGTACTTTTAAACCCACACACACAATTTTATATTGGACTACCTATAGACTCTTATATACGACCAGACATTTAAGTATTTCACACAAATCGGTTAGTAGATTTTGTGAAAATTTTGGGAATTGTTTTTGTTAAGTTTTTAGAGAAATAAGTCTATTTTCCATCTCTTTCACCAAATATGTTGGTTTGAGTACAACTGAAGTTTTTTTTAAAGAAATAGAAGGAATGCAAAGTTGAATAAAATATAATTTGTTTTTAACTTTAAAGGATTGTGTCGAACAAGTGAAATATTTGGTGTATCAGAATTTGTTATTGGCAACTTGACTCACGTAGAAGATAGGATGTTCCAAAATTTGAGTGTGTCAGCTCAGAAGTGGATAACAATCATTGAGGTAAAACTTTCACAATCTAACTTGTGTGGTAAACATTTTTATTCTAATGTCTGTGTGTTACCTAAGTAAGCGAAGAAATGTAAAAAAAAAAAAAAACTACAGGTTTTGAACTGTATACATTGTCTGTTTACACCACAAATTACAGGTGATGAGACCAAAACTGTTGACCTACTTAGAGGAGAAAAAAGTCCAGGGCTACACTTTGGTTGGGGTTGAGCAAACTGCCAACAGTGTTAGTCTTCAGAATTACAAGTTTCCAGAGAAAACACTGTTGTTGTTAGGGTAAGTAAGACATTAGCTTTTTTTTGTAAATCTTTAGTTTGTCTGATTCTATTTCAAACTGTTATGGTCTATATGGCAGGAGGTGTAAGGTACAAAAGAAAAAAAATGCACTATTTGGGTACAAGGCTGGTAAAGCAGAATTGACATTCTTTGGCAAAGATTTAAAAGGCAGAACAACCCATTGACCTTTACTTACAGGGATCATACGGTCAGAATAGTTTGTGAAAATTGACCAAAGTTGGAGAATTTGTACTAAAATTGACATCGCCGAGTGAAACATTTTCTTAAAATAATAATGTAATTAATCAGATTAGGTTGTTTTTTTGTTTTTTTTTATTATACAAGAGCTGTTACTAGAAGTTCAATGAGTAATGAACTTCAAGACAGTAAACTTTTGTGATCTATGTGAAGATGGTAAACTTTTGTTTTGTGATCTATGTGAAGACAGTAAACTTTTATTTTGGAGCTTGACGATAAAGGACAATATTTGATGATAAAAGATAATATTTGTTTTTCCAACTTTAGGAATGAAAGAGAGGGCATCCCAGTGGAAATAATTCAGTCTCTTGATGTGTGTGTGGAGATTCCACAGCAAGGTGTCATCAGATCACTTAATGTGCACGTGTGTGGTGCACTGATTGTTTGGGAATACACCAGGCAGCATATGCAGCATTCAGACAGACCTCAGGGAGCCCAGGTCACCACTGGATGATTTCAGGGTTTACCATATTATATTATACAAGTCTAGTTGTATACATCCAATCAAAACACAAGGTTTAATTAAAATAAATGTATCATAAATAAAGGAAAGGAATGTAGTTTTATTGCATACAAATATAATTACATTTAATAGTTTTGTCATTTTTGTACATCAAATAAAAGATTTAAATTAATAACAAAACTACTTATAACAACATTCTTCAACATTAAAAATCATGAAATGTCTAAATCAAATGATAGTGAAGTCTGCTCAATGCTAGGATGATGAGTACATGGACCAACCTACATACACCAGGCCTAGTATCATAACTGAAACAATCATACTTTTTCCATTCTCCCACCGTAAATTTTTCAGCTGTTTTTCTGTAGAGAAAAAAAAGAACCACTGGTCCAGTTTCATCCTTAACGACTGCCTTAAAAAAAAAACATTTACATCAAGACTTTGTAAACTTTTAGCATTATGATTTGAAAAGCCTTTAATGCAGAGAGATTTATACTACATTTTTAAATGTATTTATTTATTCAAACTATTTATTCTGATTATAAAAGTTTTTGCCAAAAAAAAATTAAAATGTGTTCATTGTTTTGAATTATTTTATTCTCTATCTACTCCAGTTGTCTTGTTGTTTTATTTTAAACTTTAAGTGTTCAATTAGATCTAGATCAAAACTGATTATTGTGTGAAGAGTTTTTAAGTAGGTGCAACAGGTATAGCAAAACAAAAATAGACATTAAGTGTATGTAGAACAAAAATAAATTGGGCCTACTATTGTCAACAATTTTTTGCTCCAACAGCCTCTGCTCTTGTTCTAACTCAGATCTGTGAAATACAGATAAGAATTGAACATGAATGTATAGTTCTGCTGCATTAAAAGATCTATAATTTAAAAAAAAAATGACCCATCTCCCTTTTATCATAAAATTATATCTGAGAAAAAAAAGAAATTTTGTAATAAGCTTTCAAATTGTCATAAGCTTAAGATGTTAAGTTGGTCTGTTTAAATGTACCTTTTCTCATCTGTCATTTTGGTCAACCGTTGTAATCTTTCAATGACATCCAACCTTTGCTCAGATTCTGCAATTCTTTTTTCTACATCTTCAATCTAAGAAAACACAATTTTGCACAAATGTAACAGCTTTTTATATTTAAAAAACAAGATTTTCTCCTGTCATGTTAAATTGTAATGTCATATTGGATACCAGTCAGCAGTAAAATATAGATGAGGAGGATGTTGAAGGGTTGTATAAAAGGATTCAGGCATTCTAAGGTAAGAAGGTGTTAAACACAAGAGATCAGTATCTACCTAGATATAAACAGCTGGTGTAGGAAAATGTGTTTTAATATAGAGCAAGATGGGTCATGTATTTTGTGCACACAAAAATGATGGGGGGTCTGGAAGGAACTGGTTTTGAAAGTGTGTAATATGTGTTTAAAATAAACCCATATCTTGCTGGCGTCCTTATTTAAGGACACTTCGTAAAATGCGATTTAAGACATGAAATTAAGTTAATAGTATGCATTTTTTTCAATGAATGTAAAGAATATGCTGATCTATCTAATTATTATCTTTATTTGTCTGCTTTTAGATTATTTTGCGCTCAAAACAAATTTATATCGCGAGTTTGATAAAATTGAGGAAAAAAAGTCAAGTCTGAAAAAGTGAGACTTTTTTTTAAAGAAAATGATAAAAATTTACTTAAGCTTTAACATAAATTTGTTAATTAATGTTCGTAGAAGGCATAAACATAGATACTTAGTTTAAAATAATAATAATAATTACACAGAGGTGTTAAAACGAATTGTCCTTTTTTAAGGACGCCAGCAAGAAATGATACCGTGACATGAAATTTAGTTTTTTAGTGTTTTCTTTGCTAAAACATAGAAAAACTTTATTTTTTTGGATTTCTTTTGGAATATTTTTGGGAGTCTTTAACATTTGAAGCAAGTTGAGTAGGAATGATATTATGTTTGTCCATATTAACTAGTTTTAAAACAACATTGTACATTTATATACATAAATATACATTATTATACTACTTCTAGGATATATTTCAATTATATTCTCATAATTTGTCACAACCTTTACTCAATTCAACATGCTATTACTTAAGTAGAAGATGAAGATTATATAATACACTCAATATATTGATTCAGCCGCCATGCATGTAATAAATATGATGTAACTAAAGACATTCTAGTGAATTTCTAGATTCTAGCTCTCCTAATTATGTAAAAACAAATACAAATAATGTTGAATCTGAGATAAGACTATTCAGCTTTGCAGATTGTTTTAAGCAAATTTATGTTGACCAAATTCTAGAATACATCATACAGCCGACAAAGAAAGGGTTCTCCTTTTCTTAAGCTGGTTACTCTTTTTCTATTACAATAGGATCGACACAAACCTTTTTTGTTTGTTTTTTTTTGCTGGCTCCGATACATTGCCCAAAAGACAAAAGATGCTTATAAGATTATTCGCCACCCATAACACCAATATAATGTCCAAACAATTGTTGCCCATAAAATCTGTCAAATGCCCTGAACACAAATCCTCTTCCAAGAAGACAAATCAGCTGCCCAAAATACAAATATGATGCCCTAAAATGCGCCGTCGTTAAACTTAAACCTATCCTCTACACATGATAAGACCAATCCAGTGCCCATTAGACCTATCTGATGCCCATAACATCAATATGTTGCCCACAAGGCATCTGCTGCCCAGAAGACGAGACAGCTACCCAAACAATGAATCTGCTGCCCAGAAGACCTGTCTGCTACACGGAAGACTAATATGTGGTGTAGAAACTGCATGGAGGCGTTGGAGACGGTCGAACATGTGCTTGTCGAGTGCCCCGCTCTGCAGGGTCTCAGAGTGGAGGGGGGAGGTCAACCGTTTGTGCCGACCCTTTATGGGGATTATCACATCTGCGTAATATCGCAAATTTCGTTCTCCGGGCCCTAAGAGAGTAAATCTCGGTCCGCTTTATCGTCGAGAAGAGGGGTTCAGATCTGATGCCCACAAGAGCACTTTGTTGCCCAGCAAACCATTTTGTTGCCCTGAAGACCTATCCGATGCCCAAAATACAAATCCGCTGCCCAGAATACCAATCGGTTGCCCAGAAGACCTATCCGACGCCCAGAATACCAATACGAAATAGGATATTTACAATGCAATAAGATGAAAACAATTCGAGGAGACGCCATCACAGAATATATTTCTTTGTACCATATAATGCATTATCGGAAAGAATATCAGATATCGTTATAAGTAATGAGTGATATCAACTATATATATAGTGTTGGCTCAGCAGCCTAATATATATATATATATATATTTATCTAGGTGCTTACGCCGAGTATCACAATATCTACAGCATATTATGCAAACAACAAAGATATTATTAGGCCCTATATAAAGCATACTTTAAAAAAATTAAATATGGTTAAAATATTCTTATATTATATATTACACACGCTACTTCTGTAAAAAATATTATTGCGTCCTACGCTTATCTGTGGTTAGAATCTTACATTTTTATTAGAGTTTTAAATGATGTTAGTGGTTTTTCTGGTTTGTTCTGTTAACCCATTCCGTGCCCGGATGCCACTCGAATGCCAATGTTTTATTACACTATTTTCTTATCTTATTGTTTTAAAAAGCTATAAATTAAAAATTCTAACTTAAATTGATAAAAATATATGTATTTATCCTTGAAATAAGAGGGCCTGTTTCTATTGCAAACATGCAATGTCACGGTATCATTTGTTGCTGGCGTCCTTTTTTAAGGACACTTCAAAAAAATTTAATATTTCAATAAAAAAATAAAATGTTCAAAAAATAACTTTCATTTGTTTGTTATATCATCACTTTCTATTACATATGTAAAAATCACGAAAAAATAAAACCTCAGCAAGATATGGGTTAATATTTTTTTTTTCTATTATTATTATTATTCATGACCCTAAATATTGCCACTAGCGCTATATTGGCTGCTATAATAAACTTCCTTTCAATAATCTTATATTGGCTTTAACTTAACTATTAAATAAGATTACCTGCAGTCATAAACTTATAATTTATACAGTTACAAAAATGCCTTTTAAGTTTAAATAGACTTTTAGCCTACAATGCTACATCTTACCCGTGACTTGTGTTATTTATTCAGTTTTTCTGACTAGCTCAGTCAATTCTTTCACAAATAAATACACTTGTAAATTGAGAAAACTAGACTAATAAATTATTAATATATACACACCCCATAAGCCAGGACCATTAACCGTCTTAAAAATATTTTTACTTTATAGTCCAGCCTAGGCTGCTGCACAGAGATACCAGTAAAACCTAAAGTTAAGTTCATGGTTTAAATTATAAAGGACCTAACCCAAACTAGAAATGCAAAGTACTAAGAAGTAATAATACAATTAATGATAAGTTATCTTGGAATCAACATATTGATGAAGTTATTAAAAATCCAACAAAACATTAGGCTTCATAAGAAGGAACGTTTATTGATGTAATAAGAACATAAAACTAAAATGCTATTTCACATTAGTTAAAATCTATACTAGAATACTGTATTGGACCCATCAACTAAAGAAAACATTAAAAAATTAGAACGAATTCAGAAAAGAGCTGCAAGGTTCATTACTAGCCAATATTCACAACTGACAAGAGTAACACCAACAGTTAAATCAATAAACCTAGAAACACAAAGAGTAAAATAGTAATAATACATAAAAGGCATTAAATTATAATTTAGAAATATACAACACAAAGACAATCTGTCACAATGCTCAGATAAACATAAGGACAAAAACACTTTTCTTATGCTAGAATAAATGCATTTAAGTACTCTTTCTTCCCAAATGGCATCCGGGCATGGAATGGGTTACCTGAACAAACCAGGAAAACCATCAACTTAACATCATGTAAAACACTAATACTAATACTGCAGGACTAGACTCAAACCACGGATGTGTGTATGAGTATGACGCAAAAATCTTCTTTATAGAAGGAACACCTGTAATGTATTGTATAAGACAAGATAGAGAGGCCGGCTGGTCCTGCAGTTAGTTCATCGGACTGTCAAACGACGTGTTGCAGTTTCTATCCCTGCGCTCTGCAGGAGTTTTGGGCCTAGTGGATGTAATAAACTTCTATCTAGAAGGAACGTCTGTAAAGCTTATGATATAATTAATATAATATTTATCTAATGGATGGCGCGGTAGCATCAATATTGGATATTGAATATTAAAAATATTACAAATGTTCTGAATCTTGTCTTTTTATTTCTTAAATTATTCCACTTTATTGTGTTTGTGTTGTATTTCAAAGTTATATGTTTTATGAATGATAAAGTTAAAGACCAAAGAACAATCCCGTGGGCCAGTTCTTCTAAAGAATCGCCTTGTTTTCTTCTCTAACAAATTGTCATTCGTTCGATCTCAAACCTTGATGTTTACCTGGATACCTGTGCCAATAAAATCATTGGGCATTGGGGGGGGTCATTGGGCCGCATTGGCTATGAATACTATGATTGATTATTAGTAGCCTTAGACTGGCTTAGACCTTATAACTTATGTCCTATCATTATGACTATGTATTATTATTTTTCATTGCAACTTAAACAAGCTACTAAAAAGCAAAACTGGTGAGTAGCCACCAGTCATACAGCAGTGTAAACTATGACACATGTTAAAGAAATAAAAGTTTTACCGCAGTTACTATTGTTTTCATGTTTGTTGAGTTGAGCAACAAAAGAATGTTTATGTTCGAAAAAAGCTGATGAAAAATAAATCTACTTTCACTTTTCTACGTGTCCACGATATATTAAAAAATTCTGATTATTTATGCTATTTAACGAAACAACAGACTTTTGTCCCTGATTTGGGCGAATAACAACTGTCTACAGTTATATATAGACATATATAGACATGAATATTTACACAATCAATGCGTTTACTTTTTGGGATATACAATTAATATTTTAATATATCAGACGGTAGCAATAAATATACATTCTAAATACAAATTTTTTAATGCGCAAGCTTTTTAGCCCATCCCACTGATCTACAACGCCCCTCTTTTTATACAATAGACTCGCCCATTTTAAGAAACCAGGTCAGGTCAGGCTTAAAGTTCAGACATGAGGTTTTGTTATGGTTGAACTTGTCAAATTTGTAATGTAGAAGCCACGGATGTAGGCATTCCGAATTCGATTGGGTGAATGGGCAAGGGTTAAAAGGTGGATATTGGATATTTTCATACTATCATTATTTAATGGTCGTAAACACTAAGTAAGTTATATCTAAATATATTTCATTTATTCTAAAATAATATCCTTGTGATATGAATAATTAGTAAAAATATATTTTATTAATGATAGGCCTAAGTTAACGGTAAGAGCACATGCAGGTAAACTAGTTTTTTTGTAGGCCTAACTAACATTTTTAGACTAAAACTAAGTGTCACTGCAGAAGACTAGGACTTAATATGCGTCTAAAATAGATCTAAACCAATCTATAAATAAGTAACACGGTAGTTCAAATTAACCGCTTATTCACAATTAATATGGTAGCCTAAGTTAATTGTAGCCTATTTCAAAGTTGGATGTAATGAATGTAATGTTTTATGAATGCTTTGTAATATAGATCTAGATCTTATAGTTAGTTATAGTTATAGTATAACTTATAGTGATGAAAATGAAAAGATATTTCATAAAAGATATGATAAAATAGGCTATCTCATAAAACGTCATAAATCTAATGCCTCTCGTTAAAAAAAAACAACTAACTAAGCTTAATAAGCATAGGCCTACCTGTCCTGTATTTATTGTATCCCGGTCTGTCTTAAAAAAAAAAGTAGCCTAGGGCCTATATATTATTTACATAGGGAGCTTCGTTTAGAATACTTTAGATGTTAGATCCATAAGTTATTATGTCTAATGACTAATGACATTATAGTAAATCAAATAGAAGTTACAATTGTGCCAATACAAACCCTTCTTTCCCCGCCTCTACTATTTGTCTAATAGCTTAACATATATAGGCCTACTTATCAAAGTCTATAAGTTTTAGAGACCTTTATAGACTATTGACTATAAGCAGTCCTTTAATTTACAATGTAAAACCTGAACTAAACTACTGGTATCTCTGTGCAGTGGCCTATAGGCAGGCTATAAAGTAAACATATTTGGAAGACTGTTAATGGTCCAGGCCTAGAGCAAGGTGTTTATATAAGTATAAGTATAAGCAATTTAAACCCTTTGCATCAGTTTCTTCAACTTCAATGCAACGAATAGGGTTGTGGGTCCCAGTTATTTATAAAGCTTACCCGGCAGTAAAAAAAAAAAAAAGAAGGTTGTTGGGAGTTCAAAGTTGTGACCTAATATAACAGGTAAACATAATCATACCTGGTCACGTTTTAACGTTGACCTGTGGATCAGCATCTAGAATTATCGTTAGAAAAAGTCATATTTACTGAGGTGACGTAAGATGTGAGACAACTTGGACTAAAATATATTTTTAAAAGATATTTCATCGTTATTATTTAAAGCAGGCTTATTATATAGACACATTTGGGATAGGTCATTGGCAAATATAGTCTATGGACACTGCAGTGTAGGGCTGTCTATATTAGATATTTTAGGTCAAGACTCGATCTGCTTTAGATAATTTTAAACATATAGTGCTAGCATTGTGTGCGTTGTATTTATAATGTGTTTGTTTAGTTTAGGCATATTACACGGAGCCAGTAGGCCTACATGTTGGCCGTAGGCCTATATTTCTTTGGCAAAATAATAGGCCTATATCTGATACTGGCACTGACATACCGGTAGCCTACATCTAAATCAAGCATCCGAATTATTACTCCCTTTCTATTAACTCGTACTGTCTGTCTGCGTGCGTTCTTGTAAAACTTTGCATCGATTTTTTTCGACCACTTCCCGTCGTCCAACTGAGCTGAAACTTGGGCAGCAGGCTTGTGGCGACTAAGAATACATTCTATAAAATTTATAAAAGCTAGAAGAAAAAAAAAGGAAGCGCACAATTTTAGTGTTGAAATTCATAAGGTATGATATTACTTATATTTATTTTAATCTATCAAAATATAAATTAAATATAAACTTAGTTTACAAAGAAAGGGAGTATAGTAAAATTTTTTTTTTTTTGGGTTAGTTTATTTTATGTTTTCTTTACCGAGATAACCTTTATTCAAAGTTCTGAGTGTCTAGCCTGGTTGTAAATAATGTCTGCAATGAATAGGGAGGTATAGGCCTATACCACATCATGCCCATGTACTATACTGGTAGAAAGGTATACTAGGCTAACTAGGCTGTCATTCAAACTGAAACGAAACAGGTCATGCATGGTTGATTAATTTCTTTCTGTTATTAAACAGTCATTGCTATGTGTGTCGATCGTTTAAGCCTGCTGAAACTCCAAAATGTAAAGTAGGCCTAGCTCTACGTGTAGGCCTTTCCTTTTACTTATAAGTTTTACAGACGTTCCTTCTAAATAGAAGATTAGTAGGTCCACTGGGCCCAAAACTCCTGCAGGGCGGCAGGAATCGGTCGGCTTTTGCTTTAAATTAACTCTTTCCATACGTAAAATCAAACCGAGCCATAATGTTACGGCATACAGTATGGCAAAACGTATAGAAAGAGTTAAACTTTTGAATGAACTTCTTTACCACCATATCCCTCCAAACTTATATACAATCAATAACTGGTGGCAGCAACGAATCACATAACTAAAGACTTCTTATTGTGAAAGACGAAATTAGCAGTTTATTTGCAGCCTCTGATATATTAGTAGGGGGCAAGTTTGGCTGACGTACCGAAGGTCCGGGGGTTCAAATCCTGGTGAAGGCTAGGATTTGTTCCCGGGACTGGAAGGTGTCCCTGAGACTGTCCAGCTCTGATGGGCACCTGACATTAGTTAGGGTAAAATATAAAAGGCTGGTGGGCATTGTGCTGGCCACACAATCCCCCTTGAATGCCGTGGCCACAAAAACTGGGGAACGCTGCTTCACTGGGCCCTATGGGTCAATTTAGTCCGACGGGATAGTACTATGATATTAGTAGAGGAACCCTCCCCCTCGCCGGATGATTTTACAATATAAACTTGTCAAAATAGCTCCTATTAAATTCTTCTTAAATTTAATTACATACTCACTACTGTATATCTTGACAATAAATTTTGTTTGTTTTAATATTTGTATTCGTGGATAGATATAATCTATGCAAAAATGTTTTTAAAAAAAAATTGCTTCGAACCCCCTGCAAAACTTCTGCGGACTCCCATGGCGGTACTGTACATTTGATTGTAACTTTTTCTATTTCCTTAGACTCATAATTTATGTCTCCAACAAAAAGAAATATTTTCGGCAAGATGACGTTTTACTTAATCATTTATGATTTTGGAAGTATAAATTTTGTCTATCAAATTGTAGGCTATTATAATATTTATTTATAGCGTGATCCTATTTATAGTATTGGACTTGGGGTTTCTTCCATTGGCATAATACATTCACGCACACTGAATTAAGGCGGTACTTACTATTAAGGCGGTAAACGGCTAATGAGGTTTGCATGGACATGTAGAGGCCCAATAGGTTACCAATAGATCCACACTGGGACCCTAATTAATTGATTCCAGAAGTTTTGTTTTTTTTTCAAAAATATTGAAAAAAAAATAATTAAAATTAATAATAGTCTTTTGTTGTTTTTTATTTGCCCAGAGCCGATGGCGCCCTTGTGGAAACGAGGGCCCCTCCCCTCCCTGGCGTCCTTGTGGAAGTGAGGGCCCCTCCCCGCCCTGGCGTCCTTGTGGAAGTGAGGGCTCCTCCCCTCCCTGGCGTCCTTGTGGAAGTGAGGGCCCCTCCCCGCCCTGGCGTCCTTGTGGAAGTGAGGGCTCCTCCCCTCCCTGGCGTCCTTGTGGAAGTGAGGGCCCCTCCCCTCCCTGGCGTCCTTGTGGAAGTGAGGGCCCCTCCCCTCCCTGGCGTCCTTGTGGAAGTGAGGGCCCCTCCCCTCCCTGGCGTCCTTGTGGAAGTGAGGTCCCCTCCCCTCCCTGGCGTCCTTGTGGAAGTGAGGGCCCCTCCCCTCCCTGGCGTCCTTGTGGAAGTGAGGGCCCCTCCCCTCCCTGGCGTTCTTGTGGAAGTGAGGGCCCTTCCCCTCCCTGGCATCATTGTGGAAGTGAGGGCCCCTCCCCTCCCTGGCGTCCTTGTGGAAGTGAGGGCCCCTCCCCTCCCTGGCGTCCTTGTGGAAATGAGGGCTCCTCCCCTCCCTGGCGTCCTTGTGGAAGTGAGGGCCCCTCCCCTCGCTGGCGTCCTTGTGGAAGTGAGGGCCCCAGCCCTCCCTGGCGTCCTTGTGGAAGTGAGGGCCCCTCCCCCCGAATATACTTTTTAGAATGTCAAGCTATATGGAAATATAGCCATAATTCATAATATTAAAAAAAATTGGCTTGCCCATTTAAGACACACACATACACACCTCTAGCTAGATCTAATCAAAAGTTATTTACATATAGTTCTGCCCCCCCCCCTTTTTTTTTTCACCCTGGCAAAATTGTTTAAGGACGTGAATGGGCGAGGTCCCTGTAGTATTACTTACGGTAGTTTAAATTATTTATCTACAACATAATATATATATATATATATATATATATATATATATATATATATATATATATATATATATATAATGGCCTATTTTATGGTGTCGGGATTACTTAGTCATATTTATTAGAAACACACAGTGAAGTGTATATTTATCAGAGGTAAACATTTTAAAGTGTAAACAAAATAATAATCTGAAAAGTGCAAACGATGTTCTAACAAGGGAGCTAGATAGCACCAGTCGTAACAAAGTCCCAAAAAAGTTTGACATTGTCCATTTTGGAAGGAAGAAAGCGGGGAGGGAAGAGAGGGGAACACACACACAAAGAGAAGCATGTCGGATGAAAGAGAATCATTAGGCTATAATTGGTGTGTGGGAGAGGTAGGGTAGTACGGTAGTAGTTCTCAGTTCGCTGTCGTATTTGTCATAGTCAGAAGTTGAATGTTTGTTATCTGACTTTGAAGAGCCATCGAGAAGATATAACAAGTAGGCCACGGGAATATTAGTTCTGTATTGTCCTATACTTTACCACTAAGTGTTGATCTTCTGTTTAACTTCCTGGATAGGGAGAGATGTAGGTCTACTATAGTTGTAGTTTTATGAAAACACTTTCAACATAACAATAGACTGCAATTATTGTTGTTTTATTTCATTTTGTGTGTTTGTTTCCAATATTGGTGTTTGGAAATTTAAGCTCTTAGACTATTGTTGGCACATTTGTTTATATTTTGAATTTCCAGCTATTTTCATCCAAGGAATATTGGTATACAGCGCTCACACACATTGTCTAATGAGAAGAAGTTCAACTTATTGGAGATATATTATTTGTGATTTATAAAACAACACGTGTCTGTTGTAGGCCAAACGTCTTCAGTTCAAACCCAGGTTAAAGGTCAATTGTTGTTTATTTCGAGGGACTGAAAATTGTCCCTGAGTCTACCTGGCTCCGGTACCTGATATTTGTTAACTAAAGTAATGGGGCTGGTCATTGTGTTTTAGAATTTTTAAAGAAAGGTTAAGTAATATTATTAATAATTATATATGTCAGGGTTCATAATAAATATTGCGGTTTGATATAATGAAAGTGGGCCATTGTTACATAGATATGTCAACATTCTGTGCGGCTAGGATATTACCTTTATTCTGCAGTTAGATCACTATGGAATAATGCACTATTCTAAAAGAGCACACTTGAAACAAACAAAGAGATATTAGGCCTATATTGACTAATGACTATAATGACATCCGTCATTCAAAAAAACAAGTAGGCCTAGTTGATAGTTGATTACTTAATTCTGACTTAGGCTATTGTTGTTTAGTTCTCAGCATGACATCATCGGATGCCGAGACTCTAGAGCTAACTACAAGTCTCACAACGAGCAAAGTGTCGAGTGACATAAACACCGAGGAGACTTTCATTAGGAATAATACTGGCGCCAGGAAACCAGATGGACAAAGGTCAAGCTATCTGATTGTGAGTAGACCCTCCTTCTTTTTATTTTGTTTAAATCCATTTTAAATCACATTTTAATTACACCAAGCAAGTGCCATCCCCAAAAGTGTAATCCATATCTTTAGAAACACTCCAGAAACGAAAAATAAGTTGTTACATAAAACGAAAAATGATTGAAATACTCAGACATGCTAAGATTTTAAAAAAATAATTAAGACTGTTCTTTTTGCATACCAGACAAAAATGTATAATCTTTTCCACTTCCCGAGTGGCATCCAGGCATTCTTTATAATTTCGAATTCTTTATAAGGCCCAATGACCAATGGTGTTTGTTGCACACTCCTGATAGAATGCTTTGTTCTGTGTGTGTAGGGTTGCCAGACGTCCGGCACAAGGAGGACATATCCTCCTTTTTAGACTCTTGTGCTATGTCCGGCTGGCAAAGCTCAAAATCTATAATATGTCCGGCTTTTGTTAATAATTTATGTTTTGTAGACCAACATTTAAAAAAAATAGTATTAACATGTTAAGAATATAATTAATAAACATGCAAGTGATTATTTGTATAAGAAAAGAATGATCCGTTTTTTTTTAAAGACTCTTGCATGAGCTGTACAAATATTTTTTTTCAAAGCTGCCTAAATTCAAGCTACGTTTCAGCCTACAGTAAATTTATATGTTATTTTGAACAAAACAGTTTCTTGCTCAGTTTACCGATACACTGTTAAACTTAATGGCAGCTTTTGTAATACAATTATACTTCTTCTTTTTCTTCATATTACTGTGGACCGAGGAAAGAGTCCACAATTGAACTAAACATAACATAAAAAACCATCACCAACAATTGCGGGTTTAATGCAAAACTTATCCAATTGAAATACAATGCCCTCCTTTGTCCTCCTTTTTTCTCTCGATGTCCTTCTTTTGACACTTATGTGTCTGGGAACTCTATGTGTGTAAGACCTATCGAGGAATATTTCCCTATTTACAAAATATTTTTTTGTTAAATGTAAATGTAATGCGTTTGTTAAATGATAAACATAATATCATTCTGTGTCTTTTGATAAATCTTTGTATATCAGAGTTTTCCTTATTTAAAACAAATATAATCACATATTCATGTACGTTTTTTTTTGTTAATTATTTCATGACTTCTTATTGTCTATCTCATTGTCAGTCTTTCTGTCATTCTAATTGTATGTCTCTCTAACTGTCTCTCTAACTGTCTCTCTAACTGTCTCTCTAACTGTCTCTCTAACTGATGTCTAACTGCAGTACATAAAATGTATACACAAAAAAAAAAGATATAATGTTTAAAGATGTGCATAATGCACAAATACAATGTTGAATGTTTTATTGAGTGGCCTTGGTTTGTTCGCTTTGACAGTCGCCATATTAATAAGTTTGTCATGTTTAAATTTTCTGTACACTTAATTTAAGTTCACGAAGGACGAGAAAAAAACAACTCACATCCCAAATCTGCTGATATGTTTTGGGGAATGGAGAAAAGGGGAGGGGGTGTTAAATCTCGTGGTAAAGGGGAGAGGTGTATGTCATAACTAACATGTTAGTACGTTTTAATTTGTATTTGAAAAAAGAAGAAAAAAAGACCCCAATCGGGCAAGGGGCGGGGCGAGGTTAATGATTGTCTCTTTTGACCTCTCCGGTCGCCGCCCATGGTCGAAAATGATGAATCAAATAATACATTGGAACCTACGGGGAAGTAGATTGTCACGTGATGCACTCACAACAGTGTCACGTGACTTTTTGTGACAATGTAATTAAACAAGGGTATTGTGTACTTAGAATATGATGGTGAGACGTTTCATCTTGACCATCTATCTATCTATCTACCTATCTATCTATCTATCTATCTATCTATCTATCTATCTATCTATCTATCTATCTATCTCTCTCTCTCTCTCTATAAATAAATCTATATATCTAACGATCTATATATATATATATATATGTATTTATCTATCTATGTATCTATCTATCTATCAATTTATCTATCTATGTTTCTATCTATGTATGTATCTATATATCCATATAAATATTTGTCAGTCTATCTATCTATGTGCCTGTCTTTCTTTCTATCTACTCATATTATGTTTAGAGAAAAGAGAGAGAGAGAGAGATATCCATTTATCCACCCGTGTACTCATCTATCCATCCACCTCAACCACCCGCAATTCTTTAGTCTTATATATATATATATATATATTACGCTGAAACCCAGACCCTTTCATACTATCAATAATATTCCTACGATTTGACCAAGAAAATATTGAAACATTTCATTGCAAAAAAAAACAAAAACAAAGGTCATGACAGTTATGAAAAATAAAACACGCACCAATTCTAAATGAATTTAGTCAGAAACAAAGACGAATATAAAACTAAATATCCATTGTTAAATTCAACGTATTGTCACACGATCTAAAAATAAATGTGAATCACGCCCTGAGTGCATTGGGAAAGTGTATCATTACTGTACACTAAAGTAGACTATTAAACGTATTGTTTTTAGGTTCGCAAGTATATCCACTTAACTAGAGAATATATATAGAGCTTAGACAGTAAGCCAATTACTGTACTTGAAGATTTTTCCGAAAATTTGTTATTTTTCTCTCTTGTGGAATTCTATTGTTGCTTTATTTACTTTTACTTATTGACACACTTTTACTTATTGACAAAAAGTAAGATACCGGTGAATTAACCTGAGTTTCATTCCTATGTTGGAAAAGAGAGAGAGAAAGAGTGTGTCTGAGAGAGAGAGAGAGAGTGGAAGTAGGAGATACAGGGGGAGAAAGCCAACGAGTCAGTAACATCAATGTTTACTGGTGACTTACCGATTTATACAAATTTGCCGTAAGTTCTGGAGATAAAACTCCAACACAACAAATATACAAATCGGTGTGGCATGATATCTTCTTAATCTAACCAATCCATTCCACATAGCTTTCATAATATATATATATCATCATTGGCTCCATAGTCTCGAAAGACGATTAGATTTGCGCTCCTGTGATTTGGCCAGCCCTGCAAAATTGACTGTGTCTGTGGAGACCTATCCTTGAGAGACAGGCTCTATCGCATCTCTGGCGCTTGAAAGCTGGACGTTGGAGATTGTTAGGGGCAGCCTACTTTTCTTCGCTGCTCGTTTAGTCTCCGCCATAAGGCGAAGTTATATATATATAACATACAGACGAAGGGCTGGATTAACCATCAAAAAAAAAATCATATGCTTTAGGACAGGGGTCGGCAACCTACGGCACGCTTGCCAGACTTGGCACGCCTAGGGGTTTTCAATGGCACGCAGAAAAGGCCCCCATAATGTCTATTCAAGTCTCTTCTACAAGAACTTTAGGATAACTTTAAAGCTGTTGGCACGCTGAATGAATTATAAATCATACTTTAGCACACTGATATCAAAAGTTTGCCGACCCATGCTTTAGCAACATCAAGGGAAGTGGGGGCACTACAGACATTTCCCTTACCTGGAAATGCAAATGTTAATTACTTCTAATGAATAACTTTAAAAATTCAGAATTTCATTTGGGATTAATACTTGTTGCACACCAGTCCGGAATCAGTCCATCTCGAATTATGTCTCGTCTCCCTTTTTATCAACAGACGTTTTCATAACCCTGTCTGACCTTGAGAAAGTAAATATTTATTGTTCTAATCTAGGGGTCGGCAACCTTTTGCAAATAGTGTACCAAACTAGGATTTCTAAATCATTCAGCGTACCAAACTAGGATTTCTAAATCATTCAGCGCACCAAACTAGGATTTCTAAATCATTCAGCGTACCAAACTAGGATTTCTAAATCATTCAGCGCACCAAACTAGGATTTCTAAATCATTCAGCGTACCAAACTAGGATTTCTATATCATTCAGCGCACCAAACTAGGATTTCTAAATCATTCAGCGTACCAAACTAGGATTTCTAAATCATTCAGCGCACCAAACTAGGATTTCTAAATCATTCAGCGTACCAAACTAGGATTTCTAAATCATTCAGCGCACCAAACTAGGATTTCTAAATCATTCAGCGTACCAAACTAGGATTTCTAAATCATTCAGTGTACCAAAATAGGATTTCTAAATCATTCAGCGCACCAAACTAGGATTTCTAAATCATTCAGCGTACCAAACTAGGATTTCTAAATCATTCAGTGTACCAAACTAGGATTTCTAAATCATTCAGCGCACCAAACTAGGATTTCTAAATCATTCAGCGTACCAAACTAGGATTTCTAAATCATTCAGTGTGCCAAACTTGGATTTCTAAATCATTCAGCGTACCAATCTAGGATTTCTAAATCATTCAGTGTACCAAACTAGGATTTCTAAATCATTCAGCGTGCCAAACTTGGATTTCTAAATCATTCAGCGTACCAAACTAGGATTTCTAAATCATTCAGCGTACCAAACTTGGATTTCTAAATCAGTCAGCGTACCAATCTAGGATTTCTAACTCATTCAGCATACCAAACTAGGATTTCTAAATCATTCAGCGTACCAAACTATGATTTCTAAATCATTCAGCGTACCAAACTAGGATTTCTATATCATTCAGCGTACCAAACTAGGATTTCTAAATCATTCAGCGTACCAAACTAGGATTTCTAAATCATTCAGCGTACCAAACTAGGATTTCTAAATCATTCAGCGTACCAAACTAGGATTTCTATATCATTCAGCGTACCAAACTAGGATTTCTAAATCATTCAGTTTACCAAACTAGGATTTCTAAATCATTCAGCTTACCAAACTAGGATTTCTAAATCATTCAGCGTACCAAACTAGGATTTCTAAATCATTCAGTGTACCAAACTAGGATTTCTAAATCATTCAGCGTGCCAAACTTGGATTTCTAAATCATTCAGCGTACCAATCTAGGATTTCTAAATCATTCAGTGTACCAAACTAGGATTTCTAAATCATTCAGCGTGCCAAACTTGGATTTCTAAATCATTCGGCGTACCAAACTAGGATTTCTAAATCATTCAGCGTGCCAAACTTGGATTTCTAAATCATTCAGCGTACCAAACTAGGATTTCTAAATCATTCAGCGTGCCAAACTTGGATTTCTAAATCATTCAGCGTACCAAACTAGGATTTCTAAATCATTCAGCGTGCCAAACTTGGATTTATAAATCATTCAGCGTACCAAACTAGGATTTCTAAATCATTCAGCGTACCAAACTAGGATTTCTAAATCATTCAGCGTGCCAAACTTGGATTTTTAAATCATTCAGAGTGCCAAACTAGGATTTCTAAATCATTCAGCGTATCAAACTAGGATTTCTAAATCATTTAGCGTCAAAACTAGGATTTCTAAATCATTCAGCGTGCCAAACGAGGATTTCTAAATCATTCAGCGATCCAAACTAGGATTTCTAACTCATTCAGCGTCCCAAACTAGGATTTTTAAATCATTCAGCGTTTCAAACTAGGATTTCCAAATCATTCACCGTGCTCTACTATATTTATTATTCATTTTATAATAAACTTTATTTATCGCCACTGGGCAAGAAATGCGTTAAATTATTATCTATCTTTTTTTTTTTTTTTTTTTTTTTTTTTTTTTTTTTTTTTTTTTTGCCGTAATAGAAAATAATTTTTTTTTTTTTTACTAAACTTTCAAATCTAAGGTTAATGTCTGTAATTGTAATATAGTGGCCAAGATTTCATTCCAGCGCCTGCTTAAATTTCATTGTACTGTAACGAATATTTATAATTCCAAGACCAGCGCCACACTACAATGAAGCGGAATTGATTCATAGTAATCATACATAGTGGGTAGTTAGTGTAATGTTTAAAATGTACATATACATTTTTCAGTCATATAATATTAATCTAATTTTCAACTATGTCTTATAAATTAATCATTTTAAAGCTATAAATGTACACTTCTTAATTTTGTTTTTAAAAGAAAAAAAAAAAGAAAAACATTTAGAAATATTAACGCAAATAAAACGGGTTAATTATTTCCCTTTAATAAAGTTTCCGAATATTATTTTATTGTGATGCCAAACAAGTGATGTTTTTCAATATTATAACTAATATTACTTGTTAATTATTATTTCTTTATGAAAATCTAGCATTATGGTAGTTATGTTAACTGGTAATAAGAGTTATAACATTCTTTTACGTTAAACAGTTGTAAATAAACATTTCCTGCTTTATTAATTTTTTTATTATATTTCAGGAGGAATTTTTCAAACATAATAATTACAACAATTGCATAACATACTTCTAGTTTATAAGGTTGTTTTCTTCTATAAGTTCATCCAAATCTTTATTTCTGAAGGTCTCAGTTTTGTTGCACAAAATTCTCAATGCAGACAACCTCGTCTGGGTCATTGTTCTTTTTAATTGATTTTTTTTATTTTTAAGTCTTGAAAATTACCTTTCCCCAGTACAATTAGTTACTATTAAACTGAGAAACAGTCGTTAGATTGATTCCTCATTACTCATTGGGGAAGGCCACTTGAATATTTTCTTTGAATATTATTTGATACAAGTCTGTATGAGACAATGTAGAATTTTTTGAAGGCCTATGCATTTGTCTCACATATGTGTGGAAATGAAATAGTTCTTTAGTAGGATTGTAGGATTTTGGTTGACATCTTCTGGGTATTCTTGCATTTACAGCTCAACACCTCTCTGGAGTTCTACCTTTGATAATGTAAGATCGGCAAGAAAGGAAAATATTTTTACTACATCATCATAAACAGAAGCTCTTTTTCATAAATTTGATTCGAGTGTATCTAATATAGGAATTAATGATTTGAATCAAAATTTATCCCTTGAAGAGAGTTCGTAAGGCATCACCAGAGTCAGATGAATTTTCGTAATTCCCTTGCCTTTTACTTCTTTTTATCCTTCTGGCAGTTCTATATTCAGTATTTGGCAACGCGTTTTTTGCTTGTTGCTCAAGTGCATTAAAATCTTCCCTAATTTCACGTAAAATATCAAAAAATGTGACCGGTATCAATCTGCACAACTACTAAGTAAAATATTAGGGCTTTGAAGAATTTCATTTACTCTTGAAAAATGTCTCAAGTATTCGATTCCAGAAATGGAGCATAAACACGAATTCAAATTCTTCCATATTATCTAAAAGATTGTTGGACCTCAATCTAGTAGGCCCTATCACCCTTTGTATTATTATCTGACTGTAAATAATTGAGTGCATCGGTGATATCATTGTAATTTTCTAAAATAGCTTATGTAGCTTTTGAGTGTGCCTTCCACCTAGTTTCTGATATATATTTAAGCACTTAAGAATGATGTTTCAAATATGATTTCAGAACTTTAGAACTTTATTTCTCCTATTTTCGTTCCAGTGTTTTAGTGTTCACTGTTTTTAGAATAGTGTAATTTTAATTTTTTTTAACAATTTGAATGTAGACCTTCTTGATCTTGAGGCCCCTCTTGATCTTGCGGCCCTAGGCTGAAGCCTTGATAGCCTATAGGAAAATCAGGCCCTGGGCCTAAACTAGAAATCTTGTCAATATACGTCCACCCATCATATGATGAGCACATATGAATCCTAGGCGTAAACATTTTTCATGAATGCATGAATATTTCCTTTGGATATTTCATTCTGAAAATTGAAGATCCTAGAGAGTTAGAATTTCCCTGAAAGTATTTTTGGACAGTGTTGGGATATTTTTCAAATAGTTTGGGATAACAATCTTTCATTAAAAAAATGCAGTTTGACAAGTGCCCATAGTTTTTTTAGTTATCCACTTAGTGGTGTCCGAAAACAAAACAATAAAAAAACGAACACCACCATGACATACATTAAACAAAAAGCACAAAAAAAAAAACAAAAAAAAAACACAAAAACACGACAAGTGTTTTTTTTTTATAGAACTAGCAAGTACCTGTATTAGGTTTAAGCCCCTTGATAAGCTTAAAGTGCTATTAAACCTAAAAAAAAAAAGTGCAAATTTTAAAGAGAAAAAAAAAGGGATTTACGGACAGGCTGTATCTATGAAGACTGGTAAAGGTAAAGTTCTCTCTTCCCCCCCCCCCCCCCCTTACCCGTTTGTGTCTCGTCGCAATGATAAACAAAGCCTTCCTCCATCGGCCGAAACCTTGTTTAAAACTATTTTAGAATGTTATTGTCGTTTCGTTTTTGTGAGCGCGCTGAGCATGCTTGCATTAGCATGGAGTGAGGCGCGATATAAATGTCCAATTATTAATTATTAATTATTATTGCGCGAGGAGTCACTGGTTCTCAAACTGGGGGACCTTCTAGGTCTAATATTTTTAAATGTATGTTCATACATGACATTGTGTGTTCGACCGTACATAAAATGACTTTATATTACGACCTATATTACCTTGTGATTGTGACCTTACGCTATGAGTCATGATAGTCTGACCCTATATGACTTCGTGCGCTTGGTCTTACGCTATGTGACCTGATAGTGTGTTCTTATATGACCGTGTGCGTCTCACCTTAGTTATATAATCCAAGAGTCTAGCCTTTGTGACTTTCTTTGTTGGGCATATCGTTTATAATAAACCTTACTTTGTATTTATTTACACTTTCTAGAAAATAACTTTTTTTTGGCACTGTGAACTATGGCACACGTCAGTAGCGTAGCTAGGGAAGGGGGAGTGTCCAAATTCAAAAGTCCGCCCGAGCCCTTACTTAAGGAGGGCCCCAAAAGGAGTGTCCGAATTTTGTTTTTATCATGTCATAATGTCGAATGTCAAAATGTAGAGGCCCCAAAGAGGCCAAGCCCCCCGGCCCCCAAATTCCTAGCAACGGCATTGGCACACGTGTAGCATTGTACGGAGACAACCAACAATTATATAACAGGTTTTTATATATATATAATCTTCAATCTTTTAGTCAAATTGTATTTACTACATATTACATAGTCAAAATAAAGGCAACAAAATTAACAAATAAAATGGTATGATATTAAATCGTGTAAAGAATTACACCATTATGCACCTTATTATACAGCTTACTCAAATATTCCTTTCTCACAATTCACTAAATGCACTTAACGTATCCAACAATTTGATTTCTCTTTTACACACAAACACACACACATTATATATATCGGGCCTTCAATTCGGTTAAAACTAAAAACCCATTGGCAGCTTAAAATAATCGACGATTACTTATCGTTCTATCTTTCACAAATGTAATCGAGTACTAGATCTAAGAATTACAAAAAAGAGAGAGAAATAATTAGAAAAATTGAAAACAAACAAAAAATGGGGGTGGGGAAAGTGGGACCTATCGGTGAGTTTTTTTTACGATTACGAACATTACTGTCTTTTTATCAACATACGTTTTCATAACCCTGTCTGACCTTGAGAAAGTAATAATTTATTGTTCTAATCTAAGGATCGGCAACCTTATGCAAATAGTGTCCCAAACTAGGATTTCTAAATCATTCAGCGTGCCAAACTAGGATTTCTAAATCATTCAGCGTGCCAAACTAGAATTTCTAAATCATTCAGTGCACCAAACTAGGATTTCTAAATCATTCAGTGTGCCAAACTAGGATTTCTAAATCATTCAGCGTGCCAAACTAGGATTTCTAAATCATTTAGCGTGCCAAACTAGGATTTCTAAATCATTTAGCATGCCAAACTAGGATTTCTAAATCATTCAGCGTGCCAAACTAGGATTTCTAAATCATTCAGCGTGCCAAACTAGGATTTCTAAATCATTCAGCGTGCCAAACTAGGATTTCTAAATTATTCAGCGTCCTAAACTAGGATTTCTAAATCATTCAGCGCGCCAAACTAGGATTTCTAAATTATTCAGCGTCAAAACTAGGATTTCTAAATCATTTAGCGTGCCAAACTAGGATTTCTAAATCATTTAGCGTGCCAAACTAGGATTTCTAAATCATTTAGCATGCCAAACTAAAATTTCTAAATCATTTAGCGTGCCAAACTAGGATTTCTAAATCATTTAGCGAGCCAAACTAGGATTTCTAAATCATTTAGCATGCCAAACTGGGATTTCTTAATCATTCAGCGTGCCAAACTAGGATTTCTAAATCATTCAGCATGCCAAACTAGGATTTCTAAATCATTCAGCGTGCCAAACTAGACTTTCTAAATCATTCATCCATCGTCCCAAACTAGGATTTCTAAATCATTTAGCGTGCCAAACTAGGATTTCTAAATCATTCAGCGTGCCAAACAAGGATTTCTAAATCATTCAGCGTGCCAAACTAGGATTTCTAAATCATTTAGCGTGCAAAACTAGGATTTCTATATCATTTAGCATGCCAAACTAGGATTTCTAAATCATTCAGCGTTCCAAACTAGGATTTCTAAATCATTTAGCGTGCCAAACTAGGATTTCTAAATCATTCAGCGTGCCAAACTAGACTTTCTTAATCATTCATCCATCGTCCCAAACTAGGATTTCTTAAATCATTTAGCGTGCCAAACTAGAATTTCTAAATCATTCAGCGCGCCAAACTAGGATTTCTAAATTATTCAGCGTCAAAACTAGGATTTCTAAATCATTTAGCGTGCCAAACTAGGATTTCTAAATCATTTAGCGTGCCAAACTAGGATTTCTAAATCATTTAGCATGCCAAACTAGGATTTCTAAATCATTTAGCGTGCCAAACTAGGATTTCTAAATCATTTAGCGTGCCAAACTAGGATTTCTAAATCATTTAGCATGCCAAACTAGGATTTCTAAATCATTTAGCGTGCCAAACTAGGATTTCTAAATCATTTAGCGTGCCAAACTAGGATTTCTAAATCATTTAGCATGCCAAACTAGGATTTCTAAATCATTCAGCGTGCCAAACTAGGATTTCTAAATCATTCAGCATGCCAAACTAGGATTTCTAAATCATTCAGCGTGCCAAACTAGACTTTCTAAATCATTCATCCATCGTCCCAAACTAGGATAAATCATTTAGCGTGCCAAACTAGGATTTCTAAATCATTCAGCGTGCCAAACAAGGATTTCTAAATCATTCAGCGTGCCAAACTAGCATTTCTAAATTATTCAGCGTGCTAAACTAGGATTTCTAAATCATTCAGCGTGCCAAACAAGGATTTCTAAATCATTCAGCGTGCCAAACTAGCATTTCTAAATTATTCAGCGTGCTAAACTAGGATTTCTAAATCATTCAGCGTGCCAAACTAGGATTTCTAAATCATTCAGCGTGCCAAACAAGGATTTCTAAATCATTCAGCGTGCCAAACTAGCATTTCTAAATTATTCAGCGTGCTAAACTAGGATTTCTAAATCATTCAGCGTGCCAAACTAGGATTTCTAAATTATTCAGCGTGCCAAACTAGGATTTCTAAATAATTCACCGTGCTCTACTATATTTATTATTCATTTTATACAAAAAAAATTTTAGCGCCGCTGGGAAAGAAATGCGTTAAATTATTATCTATCCTTTTTTTTTGCAGTAATAGAAAATAAACAATTTTATTACTAAACTTTTACATCTATGGTCAATGTCTGAAAATGTAATATAGTGGCTAAGATTTAATTCCAGCGCCTGCTTAAAATTCATTGTACTGTGCTCTTTCTGAGAGTTTTATTAAATATTTATAATTTCAAGACCATTTTAAGGGCCATAATAATATTACAATGAAGCGGAATTGATACATAGTAATCATACATAGTGGGTAGTTAGTGTAATCTTTAAAATGTACATATACATTTTTCAGTCATATAATTTTGTATCTATTTTTCAACTATCTCTTATAAATTAATCATTTTAAAGCTATAAATGTACGCTACTTATTTTTGTTTTATAAAGAAAATATGAAGAAAACATTTTAGAAATATTAACGCAAATAAAACGGGTTTATTATTTCCCTTTAATAAAGTTTCCGAATATTATTTTATAGTGATGCCAAACAAGTGATGTTTTTTTAAATATTATAACTAATATTACTTGTTAATTATTATTTCTTTATATAAATCTAGCATTATGGTATTTATTTCAACTGGTAATTAGAGTTGTAACATTCTTTTACGTTAAACAGTTGTAAATAAACATTTCCTGCTTTAATTTTTTTAATAGATTTTTAGGAGGAATTTAAAACATAATAATTACAACAATTAGATCTACAAAACATACTTCTAGTATATAAGTTTTGATATTTATTGAAATAAAAAATAATAAAAAATTGTTTTAGTATTAATTATATTTATGCTTAATAATTAAAGAAGATTAGCAAAAAAACACAACTATTTTGAATGTATCAATTAATGAGCGCCTAGTACTTGAATGCTCTTTGCTAATTGTTCAATGTCAGGTAAATATTAAGCTACTTCTAACTATAAATGACCTCTGTGTGTGCTTAAAACAGCTTTCATGTGCGATAAATGTGTTCACTCATTAAAAGTACCCTTCGGACCAAATTGATCATAGGGCCGGTGAAGCAGCGTTCACCAGTTTCTGTTACTTGACCCCAACTAAAGGTCAGGTGCCCACACTGATCTATAAAAAGAGTGGATTGCTTAATAAATTGCTTTTAGCAAAGTGACGACAGAGAAATCAAAAAATGTCCACCGCACTCATCGATATAAACAAAATTTTGTCCAAAACTTACTACGCTACTGATCTATCAATAGATCGGAACGGAGTCTATGTTGCTACCATTTTACAAAATATGCATATGAATTGTTGCTGTCAAGCTTTTGACTTCTTATTAATAATATAAAACTAACAATAATACTATCAAAAGGAAAAAAAGAAAACAATTACCAAACAATAAAAAAAGTAGATAGCAATATTTTGCAGTACGGGAAAACCCGGTCCCGAAACACACTATTTTTGAAAGCATTTCAAAGGGACATCATTTGGAAATGGCGCCTGTTTTATAACCTTAACATACGGTAATTAGTAATAGGTATAAGTTTATTTAAAAAAATAAATTAGCGAATTAAGCAATATTGTTGATAAAATAAACGTTTCTTTTGGAGCACGTTTCCAATGTATACATTTAACTTTTAACCCGATTATTCAAACGGCTTAGGAGACTATTGAGAGGAAACAAACATCTAAATAAATAAACAAACTCACGGTAATTTATAAATTGATCAGTGACAGTAGAAACAAAATGGTGGACATTTCTTCAAGGATGTTTCTTTCGTGCATAATCCATTCTTTTTATAGATCAGTGAGTGCCCATCAGAGCTGGGTAGACACAGGGACACCCTCAAGTCCCTAGCCTTCGGAACGCCAGTCGAGCGCGCTTCCGCTCGTCCACCGTGCCCCACACGTGTAGCTAATTTTTGAATTAATTATTGATTATTAATGTTAACTTAAACTCTCTATAGCTGTGAAATTTTTACAACTCAAATTATTTTTGTAAATTACTTTAAAATGTATTGTATGCAGCTTTTGTATAAAATCAAACAAAATGTCCTAATCAAATAAAAATATTTCAAAGTTAACTTAATATTATTGAAAATATTTACAATTGTAACAGTTTGTGTATTGACTCAATATGAGTGCATTTGATAAATTTCATGGCGATTAGTTAATATTTATTCATACTGATAATATTTTATTGTCCTTTGCAATGCTTAATTGTAAAAAATTGGTACTGTTTTCTTTTTCATTTTTTCTCAAAAAGGACTTCTCTAACTTTACTTAAGTAATTTTCAATACTTTTACACTAATTTATCGATTTTAGAGACGTTTCACCAATTTATAGATGAATGAATTAACGTCCATAAAACCCCGTTAACTAAATATGTTTTTTATCTACTTCAGTACAATTCTGTGGGGTTGCATCTATCTTAGTGTGCCTTAAATAAGGGAAGATATGTCGAGTTTTAATGCAAATTCATTGCAATGGTCTAACAGTCCAAGTGATTTTCGACCCCGTCCTAGTAAATGCAAGTTTAACGCTTAGAAATGTGTCGCTATGTCTTTCAAAAACATTGACTCCAACAGAGATTTAAGACCGGGGAAAAACCCCCATTAATTTCATGAATTGCTTCCTAACAAGAAATGAATCTATCAAAAGTCAACCTCGTCTAAGGCAACGAACATTGGGTGCAAGAGTAGATCTTTATATTTTGTATTACTTTCTTGTGGAAGTGACTTGAATTGCCTGTAAAGAAATAAAAGTTGACTATTGTAAAAATATATTCAATCACAGTTACAATGTTAATGATGCAATATTGGCATACAAACTTTCCTGAACCTTTGCATTCAACATCAAGCGTGATTATCATGTAGTTTGTATAAAAACATCTTCTTGGAGGTCTCTCGCGTGCCACAAAAAATCACTCTGCGTGCCAAGTTTGGCACGCTTGCCTTTGGTTACCGACCCCTGTTCTAATCTTATGTCTGGTCGAGCGCTTTTTTTAATTTCTTAAATTGTCAATTAGGACTATATAGGACTATACATGTGTGTGTACATGTTTATACGAGAACCCTTTATCCCTCCCCTTAAGCAACCGTATGCAAAATCCGCCCCCCCTCCCCCCGGATTGCGTACGCAATATATGGATAGGGCCTAAACTAGAAATCTTGACAACAAACGTCCACCTATTATATGATCAGCACAGAAAAATCCTAGGCGTAAACATTTTGCATGAATACAATTTGAACCAAACAAAAAAGTGTTATTAAATAAACCGTAAATACAATTTTTGAAAAACGAAAATCCATTAGCCTTTAAAAGGTCACATACAAAAGGAATCGAACTATTTTTGTTAAAATATTTTGTTAAAATAAAAGATTGTATTTTAGAAGTGCACTATAAAAACATTCTAACCATGTTCACAATGAAAGACATTTCAAATACTTTACTTTAAAATAATTAACATGGTGGACACAATTTTACTTTCGTTTTCTCTATCAAACTGATTGGCTGGTTGATTAAAAATGGTTTAACACAACGAGTAATGCACCAATCAATGGTGTTGTAATTCTATTGTAAAGGTGGAATCTGGCAATCATGTATCCACTTTACGAAGATTGAAATTAATTTAGCGACTCCTGAAACTAGCTTGTTGTAACATAAGCATCCATTTATTTCTCATCGAATTCGAAAGTGTTCTAATTTTAGAACGGCTAAGAGTAGGCCTAAAGTAGTTGTAGTACAAAAGGCATAAGGCATTAAATTATAATTTAGAAATACAACACAAAAACAATATGTTACAATGTTCAGATACACGTAAGGACAAAAACACTTTTCGTATCCCAGATGCGAGAACAAATGCATATAAGTACTCTTGCATCCGGGCATGTAATGGGTTGCCTGAACAAACCAGGAAAACCAGAAACTTTAAAACACTAATCAAAATGCAAGACTAGACTTAGACCACGGATGAGCGCAAGACGCAATAATCGTTATAGAAGGAGCGTCGGTAATATATAAGATAAGATTTTTTTAAAAAAGTAGTAGGATGTTTTAGTGCACTTTTTAAATATTTCCTTTGGATATTTACTTCTGATAATTGATCGATCGCATTCTATATATTTCACGTAGAGACCTAGAATTACCCTAGAAGTATTTTGGACAGTGTTGCGATTTTTTTTCACAGAGTTCGGGATAATAAATTTTCATTTTAAAAAAATGCAGTTCGCCAAAAACTAATAGTTTTTGAGTTATCCACTTAAATGGTGTCCAAAAGCAAAAACCAAAAAAATAAACGAACACCATAACCAAATTTTCAACAAAACTAAAAGACAAAAGCACACATGTTTTATTTTGTTTTTATTAAAAAACCAGCAAGTACCTGTATTAGGTTTAAGCCCCTTGATAAGCTTAAAGTGCTATTAAACCTAAAAAAAGGTGCAAATTTAAAAGAGAAAAAAAAGGGATTTACGGACAGGCTGTAGCTATGCAGGTAAAGTTCTCTCCCCCCCCCCCCTTCCCCCCCCCCCCCCCAACTCTTTTGTTTCTCGTCGCAATGATAAACAAAGCATTATTGCGCGAGGAGTCACTGGTTCTCAAACTGGGAGACCTTCTAGATTTTAAATTTTTTAATGTATGTTCGTACATACATGACATTGTGTGTTCGACCTTACTTAAAATGACTTTTTATTACGACCTATATTACCTTGTGCTTGTGACCTTACGCTATGAGTCATGATAGTCTGCCCTTATATGACTTCGTACGCTTGGTCTTACGTTATGTATGACCTGATAGTGTGACCTTATATTACTTTCGTACGTTTTCACCTTACAATATGTGACCTGATAGTCTGACCTTATATGACCGTGTGCGTCTCACCTTACGTTATGTAATCCAAGAGTCTAGCCTTTGGGACTCTCTGTGTTGGGCATAACGTTTATAATAAACCTTAATTTGTATTTATTTACACTTTCTAGAACATAACTTTTTTTTGGCACTGTGAACAATGGCACACGTCAGTGGCGTAGCTAGGGAAGGAAGGGGGGGGGGGCAGAATTAGAAAGTACCCCGGGCCCCTACTTCAGGGGGGCCCCCAAAGGAGTGTCCGAATTTTGTTTTTATCATGTCATAATGTCGAATGTCAAAATGCAGGGGCCCCTGTAGAGGCCAAGCCCCCCGGGCCCCCAAATTCCTAGCAACGGCATTGGCACACGTGTAGCATTGTAGGGAGACAACCAACAATTATATATGTATATATATATAATATTCAATCTTTTAGTCAAATTGTATTTACGACATATTAAATAATCAAAGTAAAGGCTCACAAAATTAACAAATAAAATGGTAAGTTTTTAAATCGTGTAAAGAATACAGAAATTACACCATTATGCACGTTATTATACGACTTAGACAAATATTCCTTCTCATAATTAACTATATGCACTCAGTAATTTTATCTGGTTCTATTCTCTTATATACACACAAACGCACACACATTATATATATATATAGGGCTTGCTATTCGGTTAAAACTTAAGACCCACGGGCAGCTTAAAATGATCGACGATTACTTATGGTTCTACCTAATCACAAACGTAATCGAGTACTAGATCTAAGATTTTAAAAAATAAAAGAGAGAAATAATTAGAGAAATAGAAAACAAACAAAAAGTGGGGCCTATGGGTGAGGTAATTCTACGATTACGAACATTACTGTCCCAACAAGAATGAGAGCTGGCGTTACATATTATGTATGGGGGGTGGAGCTTGGTGTGTCCAAAACCATAGGGGTTTAGAACCGCTGGCCAAAGTGTTCTAGGAATGCCTGGCTTGTGGAAAAGCCTGTATACATTCGAGCTTATATCCCTCTCCCCCACCCCTCACTCCCCACACCTTGTCCCAAAATCCGTGTACGGTATGCCATAAAGACGCTTTCTCCCTCCCTCCCTCCCTCCCTCCCTCCCTCCCTTCCTCCCTCCCTCCCCACCCCTTAAACCTTCTTTATTTTCTTCTTTAACGCCAAATGACTCGTTTTGTTTTTGTACAACGTCATCATTAAATTAAGTTGTCTAAAATCTAAACTTTAAACTCTAAACCAAGTCTGGTGTGTCAGCAGAATTTTGTTTTCGTGGGTTAGATTTGAGATGTGGAAAGAGGGGGGGGGTATTGAAATGTATTTTATTTTTGTGTGTGTTAGATCTAATAAAATTTAATAAAATTTTAATAATCAGAAAGACAGAGATAGAAAAAAAAATTCTTTATTTGTTTATTTGCATGTGAAAAACTCGTTGTGGATTCTCGTTTTTTTTTCTGGACTGGCATTTGGGCATGAAATGGGTTGCCTGATCAGGTCAACTTAACATCATTTTAAATCTATATAATAATAGCCCAAAGAAATGTATCATTCCGGAACGCTTAGCGACTTGGTTTTGAGAGTACAGACAGATGACGTAATATCAAGGACTTTATTAAGAGGACGGCTTGCACTATTTTTATAGCTCAATGAATCGTGTTTTTCGGTGCGCATCAAATAACGCGTAGGGGCCTACTCTAAAAGACTTCCACTGTATGAAACTTTCTATTTTATCTTAAATTAGAGTTTTAATCTGATATAGATAACAGACGATCATTCTATAAAATATTATTCTACAATTTCTACATGAGAAGTAATGAAACGAAGAAATTGACAAACTAAAACATTTACTTATACAAATACTCTTGACATTATTTAATAGTTTTAATTGACATCTAGGGGAGAGCGGGGAGAAGTGGGACGCGGGAGAAGTGGGACACCGCCAAATTTCACAAAAGGAGTGTCGCCTAATTGCCATTATCTAATGTAAACAAACACATTTCCCATGTTCTTTTTAGCAGACTACCTTTTGTTTCTTTACATGTGCCAGAAACCCCATTTTTGAAAAGTACCCCCAAAAAGTATTTTTTGATCACAGCTTGTAACTCATGTAAGTATAAATCTTTGACTTTTTAGCAAACTTTGTATATTGCATAAAGAAATAGACTTATCAATTAATTTTCTAGTACTTAAACGAGTTTTGTAACTTTAATTGTTTGACTGTAATTTTAGTTTTATTTAGGAAACCCTACTTAGGGGTGAAGTGGGACAGAAAAAAATATCAATGTCCCACTTCTCCCCATCACTTCTGCATTCTCTTTACCTTAATCATTTTAAAGCTAAAAGGACTTCAATTATAAAATGACATGCTTACAAATGTATTTAAATGATTAAGTACAATATAATTCTTACGTTATGAATCAGAAAAAAATTTAGAAATAACTCTTACGTTATAAATTTTTTTTTTTTTTTTATTTTTTAACAAATTCAATTTCCTTTATATTTTAGCTCATGTTTAGATATTGCAAAGTACAAAGTAGGTAAATGTTTCAGGGAATGAGCACATTCAACTGGCAAATCAAAATCTGCACTTCATATAATTTGAAAAAAGATAGATCTAGATCAATATCAAAATACAAAGCTTTAACCAAATTATTCACAACCTATTAATATTCTCTGTTGCACGACACAACTCACTATGCCCTTACCTAAATCCCTGCTCCCAGATGTTCTATTGTATTAAAACAATTGAAGAAAGCGTTAGCCTTTGAAACGGCTTAAGGTAACTAAATAAATTGCCCCTTGACTTGGGTAGAACGAAAGATGGCTGGTCGAAATTGGTTAACAAGTTTTTTTAAAATGAAATATGGAACTATCTGTGAGGAAGTCAGAGGGAACTTCACTTGCCAGAGCGTCTACATTTAATCATTATAACATTAATATTATTTCAACATGTAAAAAGAAGCTATTGCCCAGACCAAATAGAAAAATGTGGATCTACATTGTCTTACAGATAGAAATGAGCCTCAAGATATTCAAGGATTAGCAATGACATAAAAGCAGTTTCGTTTCAACCAATTGTTAGAGGAACAACATGTAGAACAAAAGCTGAAACCCTTTTTCAAATTGACTTTGACACTTTGAATGTGAAATATCTTCATGCAAAAGAGTTTCTAAAATGTGTATACCAACTAAGAAAGTTTAAGTCATTATTGATACTAAGTAGGCCCTATGTAATTTTGAATGTAACAATGCAATATATAATTTTGTATCGTTGAATAAACATAATGAAAATATAATAAGTTTGCTTGGATCGATTTTTGACTTGTTTAAGAGTTATTTTTATATTGTCCCACTTCTCCCCAAAATGTCCCACTTCTCCCACTCTCTTGTCCCACTTCACCCACACTTGTCCCACTTCACCCCCAATAGCATGGTTTCTCTAAACTCACAAAATTAATACTTTATTATACTTAGATATTAAAACAAATTAAGTGAATCAATGCCCTGATGGATGCTTTATTTGTTAAGACTTGTTTGGTTCAATACATACAATATATAAAAAAGATATTAAAATTCACGTAGTAGGTATTTTTAATGTCCCACTTCTCCCCGCTCTCCCCTATTCATCGGCATTTGACGTCTATAATATTCCTTTAAATTATCCGACAATAACTGGTAACTGGGATAAGTATTAGTTTATAGTTTTCCATTCTAAAATGAAAGCGAATTTATTAAACGCTAGGTCTATAATTCCGTTTGTGATCGTAAATTCCGAAACAGAAGTTTACGAGTAATCAAATAGCAGAAATATTTAAAGCAAGCGGTCCATCTTATTACAGTCTTTGGAAATATCTAAACAATATTAATATGCCCCGAGGGCCTACATGTGTATGTCTACACTTTTTTTGTATAAGGCCCCTAGATTTGGCTATTTCAGCTTAATTTTTTTAAATTGTATAGCGATTAGGTTTTAAGAGTATGCAAATCTTGCATTGAAAAATGAAGATGACGTTCAACCTTAGCATTTTAATAGGTCTCTACTAAATAAATCCTCTTCCTTTCTATCTGTCTGCCTCACTTACACATACATACACACAAACACACGCAAACACACAAACATATATGCAAGATTAGAACAAAACATACTTTTTAGAAAATATAAAACGTCTATTAATAAAATCTCTAAAGTTCGATTCCTAACTCTATACTTTATTATCTCTTTTATTCTTGTATCTATCAATGTATCAAATATGAAACTAAGCTTTTATTACTAATACATTTTGGTGTTTATATAGGCAATTTCTATTTTTTTCTTTCACCCAATCATTTCTCCATAAACTTTGACAATTCTTTGAAATTTGTGTTCAGAAATTAAAACCTTAAAACATTTAGGTTTTCTACTTTTGTAAAACAAAGTATTTAGAAAGAGTAATATAATTAGCTTTATAACTGTCTTTAGAATTATCAACTTAATATAATCTAATTCCCACTTTCCCAGCATAAAACAAATATTGATTTTGAAAAAAAAAAGGTGGGGAGGGGGTTATTGGATGAATTGTACAGATATTTAAATCATTGAAAAAGGAAACACAACAGTTTAAAAACAATAATAACGTGGTATATAATGAATATTGTTGTGCATGTACACATTTTAGCCTATATATTAGTCTTGCTCCCCCCCCCCCGACACACACATACACCCATTTCCCTATGATTATAATGACTGGCCTCACGCGAGTAGTAGTAAAGTATCCCCGTTAGACCAATTTGATCCATAGGGACCGTGAGGCAGTGTTCACAAGTTTCTATGGCCGCGGAATACTAGGAGATTGTATGACCAGCACAAAGCCTACAGCCCCCAGTCCCCTTTACTTTTCCCTAACGAATGTCAAGTACACACCAGAGCTCGGTAGGATTAGAGACACCCTTCAGAGCCGGGAAAAACGTTAGCCTTTATCAGGATTCATACTCAGAACTTTTGGTTAAGTCACCCCAACGATCGAGCTCACAATGTCTGGTATCAAACTAAATGTAATACTGTCTTACACCAAACGAGACTCTTAGGAGACATCAATAAAAAAAAAATTTAATCATTGTGCTTTTGAGAAATCCTAATCCGAAGATTATCTTTGCAACGGCTGTTGATTCATTGCAAAGGAAATACATATCAATTTGAACACTTCAGAAATCTTCTCAGAATGCAATAGCTAAATTAAAATTTATCAACTTGGTTCTTCAACACTAAACACTACCCTCTGATCTATGACGTCAACAATTTCCAATAATTCTTGCTTTTGTGATAGCAATTAACACATTATATTAACAGACATTCAATCATATCGAAGGTCTCACCTATAGTCCTTTTTTTTGTAGCTTTTTAACGTCAAAAAGTCCCAAACATGTAGAAAATAACACTCAACAGACAAATAGGCCCGACTCATGGTTAACAAGAGATAACACTTAATATTGCTTTTAATGAAAATTGTCATTTGAATTTAATTTATTGCAGTGAAAAAAGACAGTTAAATCAAACCATGTTTAATTTTGTATTTATCTCAATCGTTAGATAAAAATGTAAATATTCTCAATTAGAATCGTCATTTCTTAAAATTAAAACCATGACTTAGGACCTGTTGAATTCCAGCTCCTGTTTCTTGACTTTGGAAAAAGCAAAACAAAAATTAAATATAATCACAATTCTACAAATAATAAAAACACATAAAACAAAATTATTTCCTCCCGTGGTTTCCCCACGGGCTATTTCTAGTATTATAATAATATTATATTATTTCATGACGACACAAACCACCGAGAAACTACCATCTCATGTTAAGTTTAGGCCAACAACTAGGCCTTAATGTTTGAGTCTGACCTTATCTGACCTTGGGCGTTAGGCCTTACCATTCTGTGACCTGTGAGTACTGGCAATACATTTTATGACATTACTGACACATCTTACGTTTCGTGTTTGAACTTTAACGCATGCGCAGTAATGCACGGAATAACGACAAAAGGATCCCATTGAATATTTAACTGCAGTCTATGGACAATTATTGTGCATGCACAAATATCAATTACACAGTTATAAATACCCGCACAATGTGTCTATCAAATTTCATAACACAATAGGCCTAGATATTTTGACAAAATTAATTGTATGTGATAGTTTATGTGAAATTATATGTGTCTATTTGTATTGTACTTTTGTCACATATCGTCGTGTGGCTAATCTTACAGTAAAATGGCATTGTGTGGCTGATAGTGTACCAAGAGTAAAAAGAAAACCATTAGCAGCTCGTTCATGCAGCGTCGTAGCACCTCTGTGGTGGAATGAACTTCCGAACATAATATTAAACAAGCCGACAATATTATAGACATTTTAAAAACAAAATTAAAAACACACTGTTTCGATTTAATTTAATAACACATGGTAGGCCTAAATGTAAAGCGCATTCGACGACTTTCTTATGAATAGCGCTAGGCCTATAAAAATGTGTAATTTGTAGTGCATTAAAATGACACATGTGGCTGATAGTGCATTAGCAAGACATTGTGTGTCTGATCGTTTATTAAAATGGCATGGCGTGGCTGCTCTAACATGAAATCACATTGCTGGACCTGATATAGCATGTACTAACATAGCCTATATATGGAGCGCCAGGCCTACTTGTATGACAATCACTCCATCTCTCAACGCCATAATTAAGTGATTCAATTAAAACAGCTCAATGACATTATCATTAATTACTTGTCCAACTGAATGAAGTTGTCGATTGAGGCCAGGCGGGTCAAGGGTTAATTTTTTTTATATTAATTATGTTGTTGTTGTTTTTTTTTGTTTTAAAATTATATTAGGTCACGGATGAGCCACCAATGCGCCACCCACTGGAACCGGTCAAGTGATGGCAGAAGCGGATCTTCGACAATGACAAGGGGAACCATAGCCCATAAAAAAAAGAAGATGTTGGTAATTTGTGTTTAGTAATTGAGAAGTTAGGAATAAAAAGCACTAATACTTCGACGCTTAATTTGGACTACATGATCGTATGGTGTCAAAAGCGTGGTTAAATCTTCAATAAGTGAATTAACCCTTGATCTTTTTTCTTGAAGTTTAGGCCCTACGTTTTAAATCCTTTATATGCTTTTTTAATTGAGCACTAGCCTTCCGAAAATGTTTCTATTTGTCACCTAGTCTACTAAAATAAACGAAATTAACCCTTACAGTCCCGGGCGCGTATATAGCGGAACTGAAGGCAGCATAGATAGAAGTAGGTCGGTACGGGAAGGGTTAACAAAAGCTAAGTTACCGGTAATAGAAATATTACAAGGCCTAAATTTTTAGCGATTCAAAAATATTCTCAATTTGCATTCACGTCTGTTCAATAAGGATTTAACAATGTGCATCATGAAAAACAGTTAAAAACTGATTTTTGTGTGTTGGCGCGGGGGGGGGGGGGGGTTGATGAGGTTTAAAATGTAAAAGAATCTGGTGTCACGAGATCAACGTCTATGTGCCAAGTTTCAGCTTGTAAGGATGACGGAAAGTATAATTTTTACCGTTTTTCCCCCAGCCTACGTTTAACTATATAATTATACCAAATTGTAATATCGTTTATCGAACATTTCTCTACTTAACGGCTATATAATTATCTCCCCCTGTTGAGCCATTGAAAGCCCGTAGAGGGAGATAATTCTGGCAAACAGTGTAACACCCGGTGTCTCCAGGCG
>OX421495.1:41671559-41866559 GCA_949126835.1 Anisus vortex
AATTAGCCCTCTGTATGATTTAGTTACTCAGAGTTTAATTTTAATGCGCCCTGAGCTTACACTATGTTTGTTGGCAGCGCAGTATAAATAAACTTATAATTATTATTACAAAGAGAACACACACAAAAATAAGTTTTATACAGGGTGTAACACAAGTCGCGTACAATATTATACTAATTTAAAAAAAAATATTTTTGTTTCAAATTTAATCCGATATGGGTGAGAAACTAACAGTACAAGATAGATTTAAATTGGTTTTTATGTTTGGAAGAGATGGGGCGACATACCGCTCTGTAGCTCAAGAATTCAACCGCACTCATCCTAAGCGAGACCAACCATTGAGCCATACCACTGTCTGCCGATTGATCCAACGCTTCCAAGAAACTGGCTCAGTTGCTGACCGTGAGAGATGTGCTCGACGAAAGAGTGCAACTGATGGAGAAACATCCACCATGGTTTTTGGCGAATGTTGCTAGAAGCCTTGTGAAATAAGGAAAATAAGCCAGGCGCTAACGATTAGTAAATCATCAGTACATCGTATTCTTAAAACACGCAAAATTGTATCCGTCCACGCATTCTTGATGATTTGAAAGTGTCAAAGGATCAACATTGAAACTCTCAAAAAATAGTAAAAGACAGTTTTATAAAGAGAATTGATGCAATAATGAGAGAGGTGAACAATTTAAACATCTGTTATGATTATGATCAATAAAATTGAATATTTTTTATAAAATCTGGATGGTGCTCGATTTTTGGGACACACGCATAGTGATAAACATTGTGCTCCCCCCCCCTACTTTTGTTTTATCCATGATAATCACTGATCAATAAAAAAAATTTTTGGCACGGAAACAATATTCTTGATGCAAAAGATGCCCGCCATTATTGCATGCTATCTATAAAATTATATTTCCTAAACACTGACCTATATTATATAAGTGGTCATGTTGCCTCAATTCTGATTCATTCAGTAAGGGGATTTGCGATACAAACATGTCAGTGTATGTGTGTATATAGTAGTATATGTGTGTATCCTTTTTTTTGTTTTGATTATAGATGGTTTATTCATTTTACTCGTTTATATGGATAAGTGAAAGTGTATAAAGTGTATAAAATGTATAAAGTGTATGCAGTGTATAAAGTGTATAAAGTGTATAAAGTGTATAAAGTGTATAAAATGTATAGTGTATAAAGTGTATAAAGTGTATAAAGTGTATAAAGTGTATAAAGTGTATAAAGTGTATAAAGTGTATAAAAACTGTAGGCTTCCGCTTGCATCAATAAGTACAAACATTTATTAAAGAGTGTGTTTTTTCTCCATTTTTTCGTTTGTTATAGATCAGTGGCTATAAGCAATGCATAATTTGCCCGATCTAGTTCTTCTACATCATCATTGCATAATCCACTCGGAGATGAGGAAATGTTGCCTTCATTCTGATTCATTAGGTAGAGATTCACGTTACAACTATGTCTGTGTGTGTGTGTATACTAGTGTAGGCTATGAGTGTGTGTATTTATACTCGCATATATGTGTGTGGAATAGCTGTTTACTGCTTCACTGACTAATTGTGACTTACATTACATTGGCCGACATTTTCAGCTCTACTTCATCATGAACTTTGTAGTCTCTGGTGTTGCGGGAGGTAGATGGATGGGTAAAATGTGTGGGTGGGGGTAGGGAGTGCAGGTATAATGCTGTAATAAAAGAGGGGCGATAATATCACGGCAACAAAAACTGCACCAATTAGAATACACTCCATTTGAAAGTCCCTCGAGCGAATTCAGGAAAGAGCCTTTTATAACAGGTGTGTGCAAAAAAAATTTTTTTGTCATTAGACTGTATAAGGAATCGGGTGGCTAATTATAAAAATCTTTTTATATTTTCAATACAGTGAAGGAAAAAAAAAAATCCCACAAATACTGTCGCTAGAAGCGATGTGGAGGACCACACTGTAAAGTATATGTTTCATACCGCTGGTTTTGTAACAAGTTGATATTCACTTACACTAAACGAGACGTGGGCTAGTGCAATCACTCCGTTTTGAAACATTTCAGGAAAGAACTTTGAAAAAAACAACGCAAAATGTGTAGTTCTAATAATACATGAATTAAATGTAAATCTAGATGTACAGAACAACCACTGATCTCTAGGATGAAAATACTCCGAAAGATCAAGGTGTAAAAATAAAAAAACAATCATTTTTTTTAGTGGCCGACCGAAATCAAATTTTTGGTTTCGGACGAAAACGTAACCATACCGAAAGTTATAATTTGACTTTCGGTCGAAACCGAAAGCAAACCAAAAGCTAACGGTTTTTTGCTTCAGCCGAAACCGAGACTACGCCGAAAGGGGCATTTGCATACGTTCGTCGCTGAAACCGCAACCGAATTTCGGTCAGCCTCTAATCCTTTTCCTATTTCATATACATGGAACAATTCAGATAAATACTTGTTTTTCCTCTAGTGGCATTTGGCCGAGAGGTAGCGCGTTGGGCTAAAGTGCCGAAACTCCTGGGTTCAAATCCTGGTGAAGGTTAGGATTTTTTTTTCTCAGATCTGGAGGGTGTTCATGAATCTACACAGCTGTGATGGGTACCTGAGATGAAAAAAAAAAAGTAAATTCGGCTGGGCGTTGGGCTGGTAACACAATCCCTTAGTATGTCGTGGCCACGTAACTATGTGAACGCTGCTACAATCTGACCGGGCCGTTAGGATTACCCTACTTTTAAAGCATCATAGAAAGCGCAGAGTAACACACAGGTGGCTTAGGGCAATGCGCAAAAAAACATGGATAAGCGCAGAACGTATTATGGTTAGTAGCGTCTTTAGCACATACTATTATATTCTGACTTTCCAACCCTAACCCAAACCTCTAGCAATGAAAACTTTTGTTAAAAAGTATAGGCATGCCCTCCCCCCCCCACCCCATCCCTACACGTTTTTTCTTCTTTAAATATCTTTCATTGGTCTTTGAAAAAAAAAATTCTTCTTACACCTATGACGATAAAAAAAAACTTACAAGAAAAAATTTTTCTAGTTGAACGTTTAGATGTTTTGCAAGAACAATTATGGGATTATTACAGACCTCCTGTAGTATTAAATTTAAATTAAGTGGTCTCGTTAAAGAGGTTGTAATAAATAACAAACAATATTAATTATTTGTAGCTAACTTAATTAATAAAAATTAAAATAATTTATTTAATAACACAACACTTCAGACGATACCAATTTTAAAACAATTTATTTACTAAGTCAAATTAATATCAAAAGAAAAATAGAAAAGAAAAATCAACTCACGAATATCCTTACAACAGAATAAAACAACAATGTAATAATGCGTACAGGTACATAAAAGATACAATACAGCTCTGCCACTGATGCGCTTACAATATGCTTAAACCAAGACTCAAGAATACTACATCGATGTAAAAACTTCCCTTCTATCACGCGAATCTCCTATATTTTTACTATACATTTTAGAGATTTCTGGAATAAAAGTAGGCTAAGAATATCTCACAAAAATTGTCAACATCTCTTTCTAACATATTCCAGAGGTACACTCTAGTAAACAACAATTATGGACGCAACAGTAGCAGAGTTCAACTAGAGGTCAGGACTAAGGCCCTGGCAGTGGTGCAGTTAGTTACATAGGAGGGAAACAAGAAATAATCTAAACACATAACAGGATACGTGCAACATATTATGTTCACTGAATAAATACAGACTAATGAATAGGCTTTCGTTTTGTTTTAATGCAGGCACAGACCTGGAAGTGTGAGACGATAAAGAAATATGCCTAGCAGCCTAGGCCAATTTACAGTTCATTTACAGCTAATTTACAGTTTACTTACAGCGGATGAATAATAATCTGTTCTGTCGTTGTTGTTTTTCTCACCCCTATCTTTTTAAAATCACTTTGTGTAACCTTTTTTCCCCCTTTTTTGTCTATTAAACTTTCTTCAATGTGTAAATGTGTTATTTTTTTCTGCAGTTTCCGGTTCTACAATGTTGGAGTGTGAACTCTACGATGTTCATAATTTAACATTGTGAGCATAGTCTTTCACTGGCTTTGTCCTCAAAGTCCTAGAACTGACTTCATTACCATATTGGTTGCGCTTTTCTGATACACTTCAGCATGTATGTGTTTTTGTATGTGTTGTTTTGTAAATTTATTGATGTATGTTAGTTGTATTATGTCTAATGTTGTATACTTTTTGTTCTTCTGATTTTTAAATTTAGGATTCTCTTCGATCAAAAGCATTTACATAGACTTGCCCCTGCCTGCCTCCCACCCTTCCCACCACATTCATTCTGAACATGTCAACGACGAAGTACAAACTAAATTAATCTACCGCATTTATTGTAGATATGCCCTCCTCTCCCCCACCCCTACACCCCCCCCCCTCTACACGTGAGTAACTCATCAGCCTGTGGGAACAAACAAAAAAAAGAGATAAAGAGAGGGAGAGAGAGGGAGTGAGCGAGAGGGCGGGAGGGAGAGAGAGAGGAAGATCGTTTAACAGCGTGAGTTAAATGTCTGGTCACAGCTGGTGCCCCCCACTGACTAGGGGTTCGATTCTATATCCCTGTCGACGGCTGTATCTGACCACGAGGGCGTCATATGATAGACCTGTCGAAGGAGAAGGGGGCTGATTCTCGTACCGAGGCGAATTGTGGCGTTGGGTGTAGCCGTGTTGCTTGCACGTTTCATCGTATCCCCGTGTATGTGTATATATTAGCGTGTGTTTAAGTGAGTGTGTGTATGTGTATATATTAGTGTGTGTATAAGTGAGTGTGTGTAAGTGTTTATTAGTGCGTGTGTGTATATATATGTCACTATGACGACAGTGTCATATGAATGTGACTCCCCTCATGACTGTGACAATGATAATTAGCCTCTTATGGATGATGCGTCCTCTAACTGTTCGTTTGAATGCTGAATTGAAAAAAAGTATTCACCTGCTGTTGCCCGCTCTTATTTTTCTAAACGTACTCTGCACGCTATATCTCTACCGTGCACTATATCCCGCACTGTCCACACTATTTCGCACAGATGCTCATCTTTTTACCTTATCGTTAAGTCCCATGTTTGTGACATTTAGTCTTGAAGAATGAGAGAGTTGCCCTTATACGTTTCAGCGACGCCCCTTCTAAATAGAAGATTATTACGTCCACATGCCAATTCTTAATTCGTCTAGATCTAGTCAAAAGTGCTAAAAGTGTGTGTGTGTGTGTGGGGGGGGGGGCTAAGCCACTGGTAGTTTCTTGTTCAATATGTGTGCTAGTATGCACTAACATGGTCAAAGGGAAATGACTCAGTAAATAGTCAATAGTCAATAGTATAGTACAAGAGTTATGGGGACTGGGAAGAATGTGAATATCACAAATCTAGTTGGTTCTACTGCGTCGTAGCTATACAAAGCATGCTTTCCACGTTTTACATGTCTGAGTCTGATCACGGGGTTTTAGATGTCTCAGTCTGATCACGGGGGGTAAAGGACCGGAGAATAGTCAGTTGAATTGAATATCCAGCAGCGTTTAGACGTATACGCTAGACTCGGAATTATATCACATTTTATCAGAATACTATTTCATTCTTGGACTTATATTATATTATATGATTGTTGGATGTACTGTGAATAATGTATTGTGAGTATTAATAAATAGATATATATATTGCTGCAAAGATTTGAATTATCAAGTGTGTTAAACATACTGTGAAAATAGTATTAAAGAAACATTTAACTCAACTCAAGCAACTCAATCAACTCATGATTCTATTAGCCTACGAAGAACAATAATAATTAAAATAGAATCAATAACAGTGGTGGCAGCGATAAACGGTAACGGTAAGCGGCAGCGGTGAACGGCAGCGGTGTACGGCAAATACTAAACTACAACATAATGAAATGCTTCCACAAAACCAAATCTTAGAAGGTAAAGTCTGATTTTCAAATTGTCAACTCTCTCATGCAAACTATTCAGCAAACTATTCAACCAGTCAACCTGGTCATAAAATCGTTAGAGAGAACGCTAAAACATCTCTCAGAAAATATATGATTTGCTGGTGGATGGCAGAATTTAATGGACGATTTCTAAAGATATTAATCAAGATGTAATCAACACTGTATAAAGCCATATTCAGGGTAACAGGAAACAGAGACACTGCAGCAAGACTTGTAAAAGTCAGTAGATACATAGGCGGCACAACAGGCAACAAAAAGGTGGGTGCACGTGGGGCTCTACATCTCAACCCACATTACATTTTTCAAAGGTGCCGACGCTGGAATTAATAAATTTTTTTCAAGATTATATTTGGATTACGTGGAACGTCGAGAGCTGTCGTATGAATTTCTTTGTGATCAATCGTTGATCATGAAAAATTGAATTATCACGCATGAAACATTTTTAAACAAAACAGCTTCTGAATCGAGACTCTGTAATATTTTACAATACGCTATGAAGTGAAGCAATGACGTCACACAAGATGGCGGACACTAGATAAACAAGATGGCGGACACTAGTACAACTAGAGGTCAACACGTGTGTGTGTGAGATCCGAAGGTAACAAGGCAATCATCAACGCATAGTATTCACTTAGTCATACTTTGTGGAATACCAAGACCTTATTGAAGACAGATTGTACTCTAACGTACATTAATTCAAGAGATTCGTTTACATTATGCGAATTATAGCTATCTCGCTATACAGTAAAGTTAATTTGAATTAATGTGATGGAGATTGTGTTAATTAATTTAAATCATTCGTACCTGGATTAACGTCATGAAGTATGTGTTAGTTAAAATTTAAGCTACTATTAGACCATTCACTTGGATCAAATGGATTAACTTCATCGTCAAGAAGATTCATTGTGTTACTTAAATACTATTTAAGTTTGATATAATTAACATTTATTTTAATATTATACATGTTAAATGATTCTTTGATAGGGTAATTTCTGTTAGCTGTATTGACTTGTTTGTTTTTGTTCAAATATTGAAGTAAAATTATTGTCTTTGTCAATGTTGATAAATATTGTGATTCTAGTGTGAACATTTCCTCTATCACTGTTGTCCATGCAGCATTTGTGTCCTTAATTAAGATTGTGTTGTGTTTCATTTACTTTAGTTATACATAATTGTTGTGTTGTGTTTAATTTATTTTAGTTATACATAATTGTTGTTTTGTTTTGTTTTTTAAATATAATTAATATTATTGGTTCAAGATAACCACTATTATTTCTGATAGATTCTTGATAGTAACAATAACTATCAATTGTTTATAAATATAATTTATGCAAAGGTAAATATTTATGTACACACTATAGAAAATAGTAAATAAGGCATTTTTACAAATATAATAATTGACAATAGTCAACATTTACATACAAGTAAAGTAAATTGAAAAATAAGAAGAGAAAATAATTTATCAATCAAAATATTATGCTTTGCATTGTTCCAATTCCAAAATGCTTTCAATTATAATAGCATAGTGAATAGAAATAATAGTATTGCAATTGTTTAGCTTCAACTTAATAATACATGGTCTACATAATAATTATAAGAATTACATTGTGAATGTACACTCTATAAATAATAATAAATAATAGCATTGTCCTGTACAAAATAATAATTTATTGTTAATGATCAGGAATTAAATATGGATGTAAAAGTTAAATTAATGTATGAAGAAGCTAAAGCTTTAGCTAAGGAATTTGAAATAACAGAAAAAAAAGAATTGCAAGAATTTATAGAAAAGAAAGTAAAAGAGTTAAAAAAGGAATTATCTGATAAAGAAAGAGATGAGCGTACAGAAAGTAGGTCACATGAACTTAAACAAAAAGAATTAGACAATGAACTTAAACAAAAAGAATTAGAATTAGAACTTAAACAAAAAGAAATACAATTAGAATTAGAACTTAAACAAAAAGAAATACAATTAAAACTAGACCATGAATTAGAACTAGCTAAATTGCAACAAAATAAGGTTGAGCATTCAACTAATTCATCTAATAAACATGGCGTTAGATTTAAAATGCCACCATTTGATGGAAAAGAAAAAATTTTAGATTTTTTAACTCTCTTTGAAACAACATGTAAAGGGTATAACATTCCGCAATCGGAATGGTATATTCATTTAATTCCTCAATTGAAAGACAAAGGAAGGGAAGCATTAGCTCATATTGATAAAGAGATTACTGATTACACAATAATTAGAGAACAGTTGATAAAATTTTTTATCCATTCAGAGGACTATTATAGACAAAAATTTCATTCTTTTTTATTAACTGATAAAATAGAACCAAGAGCTTTTGTCTCTGAAGTTAAATCATTCTTATTAACTTGGTTAGAACTAATCAAAATAGACACAAAAAATCCCAATGAAATTATTGAGATGGTAGTAGTAGATAAAGTGTTACAAATGGCTTCCAAACCTTTGTTTACACATATTATGGAGAGGAAAGTAAGAAATATTGAAAATTTAATAGATGCTATCTCCAATTTTAAAGATAGTAATCCCAATGTAGAACTTACTAAACAGACTCAAACAGTAAATACCATGCAAAATAGAAGACATAGGAGCTATTCACCTCCTAGAACAAATAGTCAATATGGTAGAAGACAAAACTATGGTAATGAAACAAATACAAACAGACAAAATCTTAGATGTCACTTTTGTAATCGTTATGGACATATAGACAGATTTTGTGGTTTCAGAATAAAATATGTAAGTAACAGGTATAGACAAAATGAAAATAGACAAAATAATCAAAATTTTCAAAACAAAAACTTTCCAAGACAGAATTTTCCACAAGGAAATCAAAATCAAAATTTTACAAGACAGAATTTTCCACAAGGAAATCAAAATCAAAACTTTACGAGACGGAATTTTCCACAAGGAAATTCTACAAATCAGCATGTTACCAATCAAAATTCTGAAAATCAAAATTTTCAGAATAGAAATAAAGGCAATACAAATAATCCCACTACTCACAGAAACAATGTAATATTTGAGAATAAAGGTCAACTGATCTTATTCCCTGCATATGTTGAGGGAATACGTACCTATTGTCTAAGGGATACTGGTTCATCTCTCACCTGTGTAGATGAGAGAATTATTCCTCCTCATAAAGCCAAAAATATCTTAAGGATAGAAACAATTAAACTAGGTAATGGATCTATGGTTAGTTGTCCAATCACTACCATACAAATTGATACTCCTTGGCTTACAGGATATACTGAAGCAGCCATTTTAAAAAATTGTGTTGCTCCCCTAATAATAGGTAATACATATGGAGTCAAACAGGACAATAGTTTTGAAATATTTCAACAATGGATGGATCTTAAATCCACAGATTTAAACTTAAAACCTGTAATTTTGTTAGAAAATAATCAACTGGGAGATTTATCACAAGATGAATTCGGCCCTGCCTTGCAAACTGTCAGTTTTTTACAAACACTAGGCAAGTCAGACAGTAGCATTATTAATGACACACCTAATATAGATATACCTATAAACAAAGTGAAAGAAAATCTAATGCCTAAATGGAATGGTACAGAGAAATTGAATCAATATATTGAAAGGTTTGAAGAACAATGTGAAATAAATAATATACCTAAACAATTGCATGCCATATCACTGTGCAAACATTTAGAAAATCACAAAGCAATATACAATATTGCAGAGAAAGAAATCAATGACTTTCAAACATTGAAAACAAACATTTTAGCATATATTGATACTACTCAAAAGAAAACTGAAACACAAATGAAAAAACGTGAACAGATTAGCTTAAATAGTATGCCTTTTGATGAACAAACTTTGAAAAATGAACAAAAACAAGATGAGTATATAAACAAAATTGTGTCACAACTTGGTAAAGAAAATTTTAAACAAGGACAAATGAAATTAATTAATGGAATTCTTTGTAGGATAGAAACAAAATCTGATATAACTCAAATAGTTGTGCCAAAATCTTTGACAGTGCAAATAATGAAAATTTCGCATGATAATGCATTAGCAGGTCACTTAAGTACAAAAAAAACTTGTAACAAAATCAAAAACAACTTCTGGTGGCCTAATTTAGAAAAGGATTTGAAAACGTTCATAAAAAGTTGTTCAACATGTCTGATACATAATCAGAAAAATTCAAAACATAAAGCACCTTTACAAAAAACAGATACTGTAGACAAACCTTTTGTAAAGATAGCCATTGATATTATTGGACCTATGAAAGAAGCTAGGAATTCAAAAGCAAAATTTGCATTAACACTCATAGATATGGGTAGTAGATGGGTGGAAGTAATCCCTCTAAGAGAAATAACCGCAGATAGAGTATGTAACTCACTATTGCCAATATTCTGCAGATTTGGATTTCCTAAAACTATATTAAGTGATAATGGTACCCAATTCAAATCCAAATTGACTCAAGCTTTTACTAAAATGCTCAACATAACACAAATTTTTAGTTCAATCTACCACCCAGAGTCAAATGGTATGGTTGAAAGGGCAAATCAAACTATAAAACAAATGTTAGCTAAGGTTTGCGAAGAACACCCTTATGAATGGGATGAATTCCTACCAGCCATTCTCTTTGCTTATAGACAGGCAAAGCATGAAAGCACTGGTTACTCACCTTTTGAGTTAATCTTTGGTAGAAATGCCAATGGTCCATTAGAGAATTTTAAAGCAGAATTACTAAAAACCAAAGAAACAAAAATGTCACCTTTTGATCTAATAAATAAGACAGAAAAACATATGCAAACAGCATATCAATTTGCTGTGGAAAAAAACCAAGAAATTAAAGAAAAAACCATACTTAGAGAAAACATGAATAAAAACTTAAGAAAGTTAGATATAGGAAACAAAGTACTTGTATATCTACCCATTGGTTCTGGTAATACCATGCAATGGAAAGGTCCTTATGACATTATACATAAATTGTCAGATGTTACATATAAAATTGACATAAATGGTAGTGAAAAAATTGTTCACATCAACAATTTAAGACATTATGAAGAAAGCAATATAGTTGATACTACATCAAAAACTAATGACAAAATAGAAAACAACAATGTTATCATCGTTGAAGATGAAAATATTAAAGACATTCCAAGTAATGTTAACTACTTGTGTGGCATGACCGCAAATACAACTAATGAATTAGAGCAAATTAATTTAGATCATATTCAAAGTGTAGAAACTAAAAATAAAATTGTGAAAATATTAAACAAATTTAAAGATACAATCACAGAAACACCTGGTTTGACTAATGTCATTGAACATACAATAGAATTAACTGACAAAAAAGAGTTTAGATCAAAAGCTTATAGAATTCCACAAATGCTAGTTGACAAAGTGGATAAAGAATTGGACCAATTAATTGAAAATAAGATTATAAACAAATCTATGTCCCAATACTCTTCACCAATGGTAATAGTAAGAAAAAAAAATGGTTCAATTAGACTTTGCTGTGACTATCGCAAATTAAATAAAATCACAAAAATTGATCAAGAAGGGTTACCTAACATAGACAATATCATCAATACTATGGCAACTGGGAAAATATTTTCCACTATAGACTTGACCAGAGGTTTTTGGCAAGTACCTCTAGATAAAAATTCTAAAGATTACGCAGCTTTTATCACACATAGAGGTGTGTTTAACTGGAATGTAATGCCATTTGGTCTCATAAATAGTACTGCAACTTTCACTAAATTAATGAGAAAAATTCTTCCTCAAAGAAACAACATAATTCACTATGTGGATGATGTGTGTATATATACAGAAACTTGGGATGAACACTTGACTATTTTAGAAGAAGTCTTACAAATACTAAAAGATAACAATTTAACTGTATCCCCAACTAAATTAAAGATAGGACAAACAGAAATTGAATTCCTGGGACATACATTTTCTAATGGCCAAGTCAAGCCAACAGAACAATTACACAAAAAGATCTTAGAAATAAAGACACCTAAAACTAAGAAAGAAGTTAGAGCACTCTTAGGTTTATTCAATTATTACAGCAAGTTTATTCCAAAATACAGTCAAATAGTTAGACCTATCATAGATCTTACAAAAAAATTTCAACCAAATTATGTAAATTGGAATAATGAATGTGAACAATCATTCAGACAACTAGTTAATGAGTTTTCTAAAGAACCAATTCTGGAAACTATTCAGAAAAATGATGAAATTATTTTAGCCTGTGATGCATCAAAAATAGGACTAGGTGCTTGTATTTTTAAGAAAGTAATGATAGATTCAGAAATGATGTACAAACCAGCATTCTATATAAGCCGTGCATTAACTAATAGTAAAAAAAATTTCAGTATATTGGAATTGGAAGGTTTATGCATAGCTTATGCTGTATTGAAATTTCAATACTATTTGTTAGGACGTAAGTTTACAATTCTCACAGATCACAAACCATTAGTAAATTTTAATGTGTCAAATGTAAATAACAAACGCATAAACAAATATGCATTATTACTATCTGATTATCAGTTTCAGATCAAAAGCATAGTTGGAAAAGATAATCATTTGCCAGATGTGTTATCAAGATTATCCATTTATATCCCAGATATTGAATAGACAATACTGAAAGATAATTGTCTAGGACTAATGTAAAACTTGAGACTTCAGATTTTTGATCTCATAGTTAATAAGATGGTGTATAACTTCTGTAAGACACCGATGTAAATTGTTTTTATGATGATTATTTATGTTTTTATGATGATTATTTATGTTTTTTGTACTATGATTACATGAATATTACATGACTTAATTAGATATGTTAACTATTGATATGCAACTAAACATTTCATTGATTTTTTAACAATAATTTATGTTCCCTATATATATATTATGCAAAAATAATAATGAATTATTATTTTTTTCCGGGAGGGGTGAGTAATGCTAGTATGCACTAACATGGTCAAAGGGAAATGACTCAGTAAATAGTCAATAGTCAATAGTATAGTACAAGAGTTATGGGGACTGGGAAGAATGTGAATATCACAAATCTAGTTGGTTCTACTGCGTCGTAGCTATACAAAGCATGCTTTCCACGTTTTACATGTCTGAGTCTGATCACGGGGTTTTAGATGTCTCAGTCTGATCACGGGGGGTAAAGGACCGGAGAATAGTCAGTTGAATTGAATATCCAGCAGCGTTTAGACGTATACGCTAGACTCGGAATTATATCACATTTTATCAGAATACTATTTCATTCTTGGACTTATATTATATTATATGATTGTTGGATGTACTGTGAATAATGTATTGTGAGTATTAATAAATAGATATATATATTGCTGCAAAGATTTGAATTATCAAGTGTGTTAAACATACTGTGAAAATAGTATTAAAGAAACATTTAACTCAACTCAAGCAACTCAATCAACTCATGATTCTATTAGCCTACGAAGAACAATAATAATTAAAATAGAATCAATAACAATGTGCCTCTACCATCGTCGTTGGCCACACAATACCCTAGTGTGCCGTGGCCGCAGAAACTAGATGAACGCTGCTTCAACGACCCTATTTGATCTGTTTTGTCAGCTGGGAAAATTTACTTGTGTACTATTTAAAATATTTTAATTAGTTTTCTTCCGCATGAAAAATAACATATTTTACTATTATTATTTACAATTACTAAATAATTATTTACAAAAACTATTAAAATTTAACAAATGATTCAAAATAGAAAGAAATTCTTTCAAATGCAGTAATACTTAAAGCAAATAGAGTGTGAATGGGGCGCGGGGTGTTTTGTTGTTTGAAGTGATTTGGTTATAGGATTAGATTTGACAAATTACCCTGGTTGCACGAAAAAAAGCTTGGCCGATGGCGTCATCAATATTTGCGAAGAACCAAGAAATACGTGAAAACAATTTTAGGTCGCATTACTGCAATGGGGATTTCCCCCGTTGTATGAACTTGTAGGCCATCCTTTTGCAGTTGTTGTTTTTTTTTAACAAAAACATATACATAATTTTATACCGTAAAAGAAGTCTATTTTAAGACCATTATTTGAGTTAATTTTAATTAGTTACTACTGAACAGGTTATATACATAATTTTTTTAAAGTTTATTTTAACTAGATCTATTACAAATCAAGATATATTTCTATAGAATATAAACTGCTCTTTCTATCTCATTTATTTCTTTCCTATTATCCTACTTTAAATCAGTGTTTCTTTCTCGTCATCTCTCGTTTTTCCTACCAAATCCCCTTTCACACTCCATTCAAGTTTCGTTGTCTATTGTACCCTACCTCCATCCATTTCTTTTATTCACCACTTGTTCTCTCTCTCTCTCTCTCTGTCTCTCTTGCTCTTTCTCTCTCTCTCTTGCTCGATCTCTCTTTCCCTCTCTTTGCTCTCTCTCTCTCTCTCTCCCTCTCTCTCTCTCTCTCTTTCTCTATAGCTATCTCTAGCTCTCTCTCTCTCTCTGCTTTCTCTCTCTCTCGTTAGCTATCCAATATCGATATCTTTCAAATTTTCTCTCTCTCTGTCCAATAAATCATTATATCTTTCTTTCGTTATATCTTTCTGTATATTGTTTCAATATCTTTGTTTCTCACTAGGCTATGTAGTTTTAAAAAGAAGATCACAAGATCTTGTGGCAACATGTGTCGGCTAAAGGACAACAACCAAAACAAAATAATTAACAAAACAAAAAGAAATGAAACAAATAAACAGTTAATATATCTTACAATATTACATATAACAAAGCTAGAAGAACACAAAAAGATGAACGAAGTCTGCACCGTGTAGACCTGGGCCTTAAAGCACTGCAGGCCATGGGATGGTTGTTCTTGTAGTTCCGTAATGAAGCTAATAAAAGATGGCTACTTGTTAACACTGACCTGATTAAGAGACACAGTTCATCCCCGTGTAAAGATATGGCCTGTGTATTGATTCTGTGATGGGGAAAGAAAATAAATGGAAAGATGTAATAATCTGTTGTTGTTTTTTTTATTATTCCATTTTTTCAAAATCACATTGTGCAGCCTTGAAATGAAATAAAAAATAAATAAAATGAAAATGCTGAGAGAATAGAGTCATACAGGGTATATATATACTAGCTGTACGATGAGAAAGAAAGAACGAGAGTAACAAACAGAGAGAGATATATAAAGAGATTCTTCTTTTTCTTCTTCTATTAGCCAGTCTGCAGAGCTGTTTGCTCTCTTGCAGTCAATACCAGACAAACATATTTACATGTTTTTTTCAGTTGTTCAATACTAGAGAATTGGAGATAGTGCTAGAGAGAATATAATAGATAGATTTGTAGATTGTTATTCATTTCTCTCCCTGTCACTATATACATATATATAGTTTAAATAGATAGGTGTAAAGGGTGAAGGTAGATAGATAGCTAGGTACGTAAGTAGGTAGGTAGGTGGGTAGACAGGCAGTTAGCTACATAAACATGCATACAAAGATACAAAGAGAAAGAACAACGGCTAATGAGGACTCTAAAAATCAACTAGTGAAATGTAAAGTTTGGGATTGTAAAGCAAACTAATTCCATTGGACCAAACTGATCATTAGGGCCATTGAAGCAGTTTCCATGGTCACGGCGTACGATGAGGATTGTGTGTGCCAGTACAATGCCCACGAGACTTTACTTTTCCAGAAATAATATAAAGTACCCTTCAGAACGGGGAGGTGGGCCTCTGGAACACACGTGAACAAATTATCTTAGCCTTAACCAAGCATTCGAACCCGGAACGACTGGTGCGATTGTAGAGCTCGCTGCCGCTAACTTAGGCAAACTTAGATTAATATTATAAAATTGATTCGGCAAAGTAATATTATTTCTAATCGTAATTCTTTAAAAAAAATTGAAGCACAACAAAAAAGGCTAATAAATGAACAAATGCTTGTAGAGAGATGGGCAAACACTTTCTAAAAAAATCATATAGAAAATAGAAAAACAAAATTGTATCAAATATCTATCCTCCCAGGTTGCATTACGTCATCGGCGGCCTGATTAGTCAGGAAAAACAGCAACATAAAAACTTGGAAAAAAAACAACTAAATTAGAATGCAAGACTTTAATTCAAACAACGAATAAGCTCAGGAGGCAGTCTTTAATATATTATTTATAAGACGAGATAAGCCAGTAAATGTTATAGTACTATATCTCCTTTTTATTATATTAGTTTGTTTCGCCAGAATTAAAATGGCGTTAGAAAATACACAGAGGAACAAACTTGCGAATTGAAAGGAAATTTAAAAAAAAACAACCCTTTCTTTGTTTTTAAAACAAAATTTGTAAAAAAAATAATTTAAAAAAAATTATGAAACGTATATAGTCTCTCTATGCGTAGGACGCAATAATCCTCTTTATAGAAGGAGCGTCTGTAATATATAAGATAATATTGGAAATTGCTTTTAACAAACATAGATATCGACAATATAAACTAAACTCTAAACTCTAAACCATTTTTTTAAAATTGTTTTTCCATAATACAATCTGCTGACGTAAAAAGTTTGCAGCTTGTTTTGGTTTTAAAAAAAACTTAACACAAAAAAAAAACTTCTTTCCTTTCTTTTTGCTTTTCATTCATAAACAAGAAACAATTTTTATTCCGAGGCCACGGCGACCATTTATTTTGTTAGCTTTCTGCCAAGCATTGTGGGTGGAAAGCGCGTCATCGAAAGGCCGTCTAAAAATAGCACGACAGCTTGTCCCGCGCGTACGAAATCTGGCCCAGTGCAGAAGTAGCGTGCACACACGCACACAAAAAAAAAACGTGGAAGGCAGATAAATAAAAACGAAAGGAAGGTTTGTTTATTTGACGTTTTAAAGGTAGTTGTTTTTTTCTCGACTCATACCTTTTAATTGGCCTAAAGCAAGCTATAAATAGCTGTAATAGCATAAACAGGTGAACTTTGCTACAAAATAAAAACAACGTGTACTTTATAGAACGTGTCCGGAAATCTTATGTTAATGGTATGAAAAAACAATAATAACAAAAAAATTACCCAGTGGCACTGCCGCAGACATGCCACATGGTAAGAATATTGCTGGTGAGGTGCAAGTACACTCGGGACAGTTGGTGTATCTAGTCGGACCAAATTGACACATAGTACCGGTGAAGCAGTGTTCACCAGTTTCTGTGGCCATGGTATTCTAGGGATGTGTGGCCAGCACAATGCACATCTGCCTTTACTTTATCCCAACTAATCTCAGGTACCCATCAGAGCTGCGTCTACTCGGGGACACCCTCAAGTCCCGGGGGAAAAAAATCCTAGCCTCCACCAGGATTCGAACGCGCTGCCTCTCGGCCACCATGTGCCATGTTATCTTTTTAAAATTATTTTCAATTCAACTGTTAAAAAGTTTACTTTACAAACTCGCAAACAAGCTTTGTGTGCAGACGATTTCTTCAGAGCGACACCTTCCGGGAAGTCAAAACCGAGTCAAACAAAATATGATATTTACGGCCCATTGGATTGACACACATAATATATGTATATAAACAGATCTGATCTCAGTGTTTACATTCAGGATATATATATCGGCCTTTGTTATTCTTATATTGTTATAGAGCTATAGGCCTACTTGACGCTTAGAATATGTGTTTACAAGTATTATTATTATTAAGCTCACCAGGCCACGCCCATTGACCCCTGACCCAGTCAAAAATCAGCATTTGGTCATGAAGTAGTTTAATGAGGGAGGGTTTGAAGGTGGGGGGGGGGGGAGTGGCGGTGACTCACGTCTGCATCAACATATCGGACTGTGTGAATTAGGTTAAAGCTGTGCGGATGCAGTAGTTGTTTACTTTGTTATATGTTATTATTGGTTCAACCTATTCTGTGTTACAATGTTTAAAATTAAAATAACAAACCACAACAAAAACAAACAATGAATGCTAAGAAGTGGGGGAGGGGGGGCGAATGGGCGGGATGGACAGGAAAAAATTATTCTATCAAGGTCTATTGGGTATGGAGTTTCCTGTCAACTCCACTCCCACCTCTTCCCCCACCTTTTCGAATCCTGGACTAATGTCAATAATCTATAAATGAATAACATAGGCATGCCCTGTCAAGCAAGAATAATTTCCCCCCGGAACATAATATCACCAGCGTAAAAAAAAACTTTACGTTTCCACTGAGAGACTCGCGTGTAATGTGTGGGTTTACTAAATGATGGTCTTACGTGTGTTCATTAAATATGAATTAGGCCTAACATAGAAATTGACATCAATAACTTACACGAGAACTGATATACAAAACCCAACAATTAAACTGATACTTTGACTAATCTGATATACAAAACCCAACAATTAAACTGATACTATGACTAATCTGATATACAAAAAAAAAAAAACTACTATCATCAAAGTTAACACCGAAACTGACAAGGTAAATAACAAGAAAGATAATCTCATAGCAAACAGTTTTGCAAAGTTCATTGACCTGAAAAATGTGATTAGCGTTGTTGTTTGTCTTCTTTTAAAAAAAAAACTTAACCCTTACAGTCCCAGGCGCGTATATAGCGGAACTGAAGGCAGCATAGATAGAAGTAGGTCGGTACTGGAAGGGTTAAAACAAACAAAAAGACTAAAGGGCACGAGATAAAGAAAAAAGAATATTATCACATAAAAGTGACAAGTCAAATTTACTTTAAAAGATTCATTTTTAATTAATTCGAAAAGTTAAGCGCGCTAATTGCTAGGCCAACGTGCCCATTATATTAACTTTACAGGTCTGTAAAAAGATTTTGTCTGCCCCGCCCCCCCCCCCCCCATCCCCAGTTCCAGAAACAGATTATATTATATAATGTTATTGACATGACCATAAACACTATATACAATCTAAAACACTTGACATTTTTTTATAATTCGAACGCCCATGCACGTAAAACAAAAAATGCAAGAAAACAAACAAGATGACGTCAGTTCAAGAACGATAATCCACATTTATTTCGCTTATGGCGTCAACAAAGAACTAGAACTCGTGGTGGGAAGAAAAAAAAAGCGCTGACGTCAGGATTATACGTAGAAAAGGATGATGGGATAGAAAGAAATAAACAGCTTCAAAATAAATTAGTAAGTGTTTGCGGTTTAATTTAGGTCAAAGGTCAAGAACGAAGATGCTGACGCGAGTGGCGAAAACAGAATGAGTGCATGTCTAAAACTAATCCGGAGGGTTTAATTGAACATCATACAGTGAGGTAGAGTTAGGTTGTCTGCTGTTTGTTAGGTTGTTAACACGGGCATTGGCCCCCATAGCGGAAGGACCGTACATCAGCTGATCAGAGAATTACTAATATTTTTTTTTACAGGTAGCAGAAATTTCCGAACTCCCCCGATGGCGGAAAAAATCCCACCTCGATTAGTTTTTTGTGTGCAGTTTACGGTAGTTTACGGTAGTTTACGAAATATTTTAGACTGGTTTCTCGTTTTGTATGTTTCGCTCAAATCCTGTAAACGACACTTTTAATGAAATGAACACTTTTATTCCCTGCACAATCCACCGATCTATAAAAGGAATGAAACGGGCCCGGATGTCAAAATCAAATAACTTTCACTTATCTGTGAAATTAGATTTTCAAAACACTGACATGTAAAAGGGCTAACTTTCAAGTGACTTAGAATTCCTTTTTATCTGATAGATTTAGAATTATTGGTGGTTTATTCCTATAAATCGCTTATATGGATAAGTGAATAGTGTAGTCCTGTGTAGTCATTTCTAGCCTCAATATTTGCATATACAAATTTATTAAGGAGGCGCCATCCATTCTTTTTATAGATCAGTGGCACAATGCTTGAACTTGTACCGTTCGGAGGTCCGTTCGTCTGTACCGTTTGGAGAATTTTGAACTTTGACCTACATGCGCAATTCATGGACTTTAGTATCAGCCGAGAAACGCCTTTCCTTTATATTTCTATATAGTTTACAAGGCCGAGGCCTCACCACGAATGTCGAAATTTTTAATTAGAAAATAAATCGACAGTCCTCAAAACCAGATTTAAATGATTTAAAGTTATTATCTAATGAATAGAAATTAATAATTAGCAATAAAACTTATTTTACTAGCATATTTGACAAGCTCTAAGGCCTAGAAACATTTCGAGTAGGCGTGGCTATACCTTGTTCACAAAAGTTTACACAGAAATCAATTAAAAATCGTCATTATTATTTAAAAACCGAAAGTAAACCAAGCAGAAAGAAAGCAGAAAGAGTTGTCATTCGTTTGAGAATATAAAAAGTCGAATTAATAGGCTATAGCAACGAAATAAGCTATGAAAACCAAATCGTCCATATATGGTTGATTGGCACGGAAGCGCCGAGTCTAATCGACCATATATGGTGGATTGGCACGGAATGAGTTAATAGTTATAATAATTTGGATTATTGTGGTAGCCACTAATTTCTGGTGTTCAAATATTTATTCCATTTTCTTATTCGTATTTACTGACTTAATTTAAACTGATTTAAAGTCTCTTATGATTTTACGCTAAATAGGATGTGGACTTAATATTTTATTTGAACAATTGAGGACATCAGTCAGAATCCATATAAGTACTATTTCTTCCTGAGTTTCATACTGCATGGAATGGGTTGCGCAAACAAACTAGGAAAACCAGTCACTTAACATCTTTTAAAACACTAGATCTAGTCAAAATGCAAGACTAGATTCAGACCATGAATAAGCCTAGGGCGCAATAATCTTCTTTAAAGAAGGTTTGTCTGTAACATAAAAATAAGTTAATTAGGCTAGTAAATTAGACTTTGGTGTTTTTGGAATAGTTAGTTCATTGTCTGCTTTTTTTAGTCCATTAAACTTAGAGGTTGTTGGGGGGAGCTAATAGGCACTGCGTGTCCATTATTCCTTTCTGAGGGCTTGGTAGACTTGGCGGCGCCGATCTCCTCTCCAAGTCTGGTTTAGATTAGTTTATAGATCGACCTATATAATCGTTCAAATTTATTTAAGCTCATGTGTGTGTGATTTCTAAGAAGAAGTAAACAAAAATACCCTTGTAATGACGTTACAAACTTCGTCACAAGTGTTCGTGTGTACGCATTTCATATCATGAATAATTCGGTGAGTTGCAGGTCGTGTTGGGGTGTACTCACCTGTACAGGTACGACAAGATCTACGTACACACCGTGCTACTGCTGCTGCTGCGGCAGAAAATAACCACTTCACACCTTTAGCTCCATCTGGAATTTAAAAACCAAAAAAAAAAAAAAAAAAAAAAAAAAAAAAAAAGCGAAAGGGAGAGAAAGGTAAACCACCCACAAAACATTCATTACACGGAAAAGATAACTCTAGCAAAACAGGTTTACTCCCCTTAATCATAGTTGTTTTGTTTTAAATACAATACATACACACACACAACAACCTACAATAAAGCATTGAACCAAACAGTTAAATGTAGGTAGAGTACTCCCCCCTCTCCCCCCTTTTTTTTTTTGCTTCCCGTTTTGGCGCGAAGCTCCGTGATAGGCAGACGGTTTGACGTGATGACCCTGAACTTGAAATGTTAATCTCGTACTATATATTTTTTCTTCTAAATCGGCGACTACAAATCTCAATCAACAGACATCTCTGGAAATGTAGAATTATGAGCACATAAATTTACGTAACATTAAAAGGTAATGCAATTATAGGCAAATCTAGCTGGTTTAACTTTCAGCATGTCTGATAAACATATATAATCTATCGTCAGAGGAATCTAAACTGGAAAACAACAGAACGCGATGACGACATGGCTGTTTAAAATGTGTTTATGATGTCGGTGTGACGTCTGCAGTAACAAGGGGCTACGGTCATCACATAGCCTCACCAGCATTCACAATGTATTAGAATTTGTCAGAACTTAGACATATTTTAAATAGGGAAAAAAAAAAGGGTTCGGCGTCTATATCTTATCTTATCGCATATATTACAGACGCTCCTTCTATAAAAAAATATATTGCGTTCTACGCACATCCGTGGTCCTGCATTTCTATTAGTGTTTTAAATGATGTTAAGTTACTGGTTTTCCTGTTGTTTTTTTTCCAGGCTAACCCATTTTATGCCCCGGATACCATTCAGGAAGAAAGTGTACTTGTATGCATTTGTTCTCGCATAAGGGATAAAGAAAGTGTTTTTGTCTTTATGTTTATCTGAACATTGAGACATATTGTCTTTGTGTTGTATTTCTAAATTAGAATTAAATGCCTTATGTATTATTACTACTTTACTCTTTGATGACTTTCTGTCCTCTAGTGTTTCTAGGTTTAGTGATTTAACTATTGGTGTTACTCTTGTCAGTTGTGAATATTCGCTAGTAATAAACCTTGCAGCTCTTTTCTGAATTACCTTTAATTGTTTTTATGTTTTCTTTAGTTGATGGGTAACATACAGAAGTACAGAAGATGCATATTCTAGTAAAGGTCTACATTATGTGAGATAGCAGTTTAGTTTTATTATCTTATTAAATTTGTAAAAGTTCCAGTTATGAAGCCTTATTTCTTGTTAGATATAAAACACAACTCTAAGGGGAGCGCTAACCCTAAATTTTATTTAACCTTAAATGTAAAAGAAAAAAAGGAAGAAGCATACAATATAAACCGCTACTATCTAAGTCTTTATAAATATATTGCACACAAAAATATACTTTACTATTCTGGGAAGCAAATTAAAAAAAAAAGTAAACTTTTTAAATGCATGAGTTAATTTTTTTATTTATTTTTCAAGCCACTTAGTCACAAGTGTTTTTTTGTAAAATATATATATATATATATATATATATGTGCATAGTAGTGCGTTTTTCTTTGTGTTCATGAGCGTGTGAGAGCAACCTGTGTGTGCATCTGTTTGAGTGTGTGTGTTTCAGTGAGTCTAGTGTGGTGTCGAGCGTGATTCTGTGTTTGCAATGGATGTTCGTGCACGTGCTGCGCGTCTGTGCTCGTGAGTAGGCTTACATATGAAGGCGTGCCCACGTGGATATAAGTTGGTGAAAGCTTTTTTTTTTGTTGTTGTAGTGGTAGGTACTCAATTTCACCTCGTACTACTCGTACTCAATAGTGGCCAGAGATATTACACACACATGTTCGTGCGAGTTAGTAGGGGTAAGGGAGGAGGTGGCGAGATGGTGGGGGTAAGGGAGAAGGTGGCGAGATGGTAGGGGTAAGGGAGGAGGTGGCGAGATGGTAGGGGTAAGGGAGGAGGTGGCGAGATGGTAGGGGTAAGGGAGAAGGTGGCGAGATAGAGGGGTAAGGGAGAAGGTGGCGAGATAGAGGAGTAAGGGAGAAGGTGGCGAGATAGAGGAGTAAGGGAGAAGGTGGCGAGATAGTGGGAGTAAGGGAGAAGGTGGCGAGATAGTGGGAGTAAGGGAGAAGGTGGCGAGATAGAGGAGTAAGGGAGAAGGTGGCGAGATAGTGGGAGTAAGGGAGAAGGTGGCGAGATAGAGGAGTAAGGGAGAAGGTGGCGAGATAGTGGAAGTAAGGGAGAAGGTGGCGAGATAGTGGGAGTAAGGGAGAAGGTGGCGAGATAGAGGAGTAAGGGAGAAGGTGGCGAGATAGTGGGAGTAAGGGAGAAGGTGGCGAGATAGTGATGGTAAGGGAGGAGGTGGCGAGATAGAGATGGTAAGGGAGAAGGTGGCGAGATAGTGATGGTAAGGGAGAAGGTGGCGAGATAGTAGGAGTAAGGGAGAAGGTGGCGAGATAGTGATGGTAAGGGAGAAGGTGGCGAGATAGAGGAGTAAGGGAGAAGGTGGCGAGATAGAGGAGTAAGGGAGAAGGTGGCGAGATAGTGATGGTAAGGGAGAAGGTGGCGAGATAGTGATGGTAAGGGAGAAGGTGGCGAGATAGTAGGAGTAAGGGAGAAGGTGGCGAGATAGTGATGGTAAGGGAGAAGGTGGCGAGATAGTAGGAGTAAGGGAGAAGGTGGCGAGATAGTGATGGTAAGGGAGAAGGTGGCGAGATAGTAGGAGTAAGGGAGAAGGTGGCGAGATAGTGATGGTAAGGGAGAAGGTGGCGAGATAGTAGGAGTAAGGGAGAAGGTGGCGAGATAGTGATGGTAAGGGAGAAGGTGGCGAGATAGTAGGAGTAAGGGAGAAGGTGGCGAGATAGTAGGAGTAAGGGAGAAGGTGGCGAGATAGTGATGGTAAGGGAGAAGGTGGCGAGATAGTAAGAGTAAGGGAGAAGGTGGCGAGATAGTGATGGTAAGGGAGAAGGTGGCGAGATAGAGGAGTAAGGGAGGAGGTGGCGAGATAGTAGGAGTAAGGGAGAAGGTGGCGAGATAGTAGGAGTAAGGGAGAAGGTGGCGAGATAGTGATGGTAAGGGAGAAGGTGGCGAGATAGTAAGAGTAAGGGAGAAGGTGGCGAGATAGTGATGGTAAGGGAGAAGGTGGCGAGATAGAGGAGTAAGGGAGGAGGTGGCGAGATAGTAGGAGTAAGGGAGAAGGTGGCGAGATAGTGATGGTAAGGGAGGAGGTGGCGAGATAGTGATGGTAAGGGAGAAGGTGGCGAGATAGTGATGGTAAGGGAGAAGGTGGCGAGATAGTGATGGTAAGGGAGAAGGTGGCGAGATAGTGATGGTAAGGGAGGAGGTGGCGAGATAGTAGGAGTAAGGGAGAAGGTGGCGAGATAGTGATGGTAAGGGAGGAGGTGGCGAGATAGTGATGGTAAGGGAGAAGGTGGCGAGATAGTGATGGTAAGAAAGAAGGTGGCGAGATAGTGATGGTAAGGGAGGAGGTGGCGAGATAGTGATGGTAAGGGAGAAGGTGGTGAGATAGTGATGGTAAGGGAGGAGGTGGCGAGATAGTGATGGTAAGGGAGAAGGTGGCGAGATAGTGATGGTAAGGGAGAAGGTGGCGAGATAGTGATGGTAAGGGAGGAGGTGGCGAGATAGTGATGGTAAGGGAGAAGGTGGCGAGATAGTGATGGTAAGGGAGAAGGTGGCGAGATGGAGGAGTAAGGGAGGAGGTGGCGAGATAGTGATGGTAAGGGAGAAGGTGGCGAGATAGTAGGAGTAAGGGAGAAGGTGGCGAGATAGTGATGGTAAGGGAGGAGGTGGCGAGATAGTTATGGTAAGGGATAAGGTGGCGAGATAGTGATGGTAAGGGAGAAGGTGGCGAGATAGAGGAGTAAGGGAGGAGGTGGCGAGATAGTGATGGTAAGGGAGAAGGTGGCGAGATAGAGGAGTAAGGGAGAAGGTGGCGAGATAGAGGAGTAAGGGAGGAGGTGGCGAGATAGAGGAGTAAGGGAGGAGGTGGCGAGATAGAGGAGTAAGGGAGGAGGTGGCGAGATAGTTGGGGTAAGGGAGGAAATGGCGAGAAAGTGGGGGTAAGGGAGGCAATCATCCCTACCGTTGGAAGAATTGAATTGGTGCACAAATAAAGATATTAACAACCTTTCGGTTATGCAATGTCAACGCCATACTCTAAAACAGGGTTCGACAACCTACGGCACGCACAGTAATTTTCAATAGCACGCGAAAGACCTCCAAAAGGGCCATCCAAGACTCTTCTAAAAAAAAAACATGAGTGCTAAAGAAGGATAACTTATTGTCTGTTGACACGCTGAATGAATAAGCAACCTCTTTTGGCACGCTGTTATCAAAAGGTTGCCGATCCCTGCTCTAAAACATTAAACCGCCTTTATTAGTCTATCGCGTCATAGATCAGGTCGTACACAAAGAAAGTTTTGAGTAGTTAATTTCAAGGGTTTTAAAAGCTGGCCTATATCTTGTGTACTCTTTCACCATTTTTACACAGCTAAATGAAGTCCTTGGCTTCCGTTGAAAAAACCTTTGCTTCTTTTTATACTCGGACGTTTTGCGCATGACACGGTCGCTGCTTCTTTATTTTTTTTTTCTGCGTCCCGGAAATTTTGCTTTCTAGGCCCGGACCCAAGTCGAGACCCGGCATTTTGGGAAACGTTGCTCTATTCAATACAAAGAACTAATTAAAAACCCTCCCATGGTGAGCACCTAAAAGCTGCTGGACCCCCAAGTCTATCTCTTGAACACCCCCACCCCACGCCCCCACCCCCTGCGGCCAGCCATCATATGGACATATCGACGATGGCGAGTAAAAGAGCCTTTTATTCTGTTGATCTTCTGTCAATTTTGATTCATTAATATCTCCGACTTTCCCCCCTGTACGGCACCGCTCCAACATACGACTACGTCTCCCCCCAACACACTCCCCCAAAGTAAATGGCTGGTCGCCGCCGGCTAGTCGAAGATCACACGAAAAACCACGGAACGTAATTTAGAACAAAGGGAATATCAATAAATGTTGGTGAAAAAAAATATAATCAAAAGCCACCCCCTCCCTCCCCTCCCTGACACCTACCAATGTCCCTTTTCCCCCTTGTACTTTATTGATGTCCGCAGTGCGTCAATACAATATGCTAAATGTTTAGGCCCCTAGTCTTTATGTATGTAATGAAATTTTAATGTTGGTGATGGTGTTACTCTCGATATATTTAGAGTGTGTGAGTTGGAGTGTGTGGGGGGGGGGGGGGGTGGAGGAAGAGAGGCTACATTAGCTCTGGAAGCCACATTAAAAAACACAACTGTTTCAAAGTGCCATTTATTTATATTGCATAACAAAACAAGCTTTAATAAAAAAAAGAAAACCATTTTTAAAATAAGTTCAATTGTTTAAAATGTTTTAACCTACTCAACCCCGCCCCCCTTTTCTTTCTATTTAAAAAAACGACAAAAACTAACTTTGTTGTATTTTTAAAGTGCATCGGTCAAGTTTTAAAGTCTAAAGTTTTAAATGCATTCGTATATTCCATTGGTCAAATGACTGTTGCGTATTTTGTTAATAAAATGTCGAAAATTTTGATACTATTTGACATATTCCATTGTTTAAAAGCTTGCCTAAAAATTATAGAGCGATTGCAATAGGCGTAGCTTAGGTTTTTTGGTGACGTAATTATTTAAATAGAACTTACGAATCCTATTCCATTGACTTTAAATGATTTAAATTTTAGCTTTGAATGTTCATTTTTATCGCATGACAGTTTTTTTTATATATTTTTTAAGTTATATTGTTGAAATGATGAAATTTAAAAATAAAACCTTCTTAAGGCTATAGTAATACGGCTGTCATTTGTCACCACTAGACAAAGTAAACAGACAGCACGCGCTTTTTGTCACGTGATTGCAATCGCTCTATTAGATAAGATTTGATTAACGTTTAAACTGTAATATTATTTTCAGTTGTAAAAGAAATAAACCATGACCTTGCTGGCTATTTGTTGTATTGATTAAGTTTGATTGTAATAATTCACATTGAAAGCTATTGATTCGCTCATAACATGAACACAATGGCCTGTACTTTCCATACACATTGTAATTTGTGTCAGGGGAGGAGTCGTCCATAAATGTCGCCACCCTCATAGGAGATGGATGAAGCTCAAACATTTGAGTCAATATGTGACGAAGGATGGGGTTGGGGGGTATGTTAAAACGATGTGACGTCACACCCAAAATATGTGCATCTTTAAATGAAATTTCTCTTTTAACCCGTTTCACTTACTTAACTACAGTCATTATATTGTTTTTGTCATAGGCTACTTAATAATAATAATAATGGTTATATATAAAGCGCTTCTATCCGGTGGACAAGCATCATCACTATATTGGTATGTTCATAGTAAAGTAAACTAAACTACCCGTCGGAGTAAACTGATCACATGGCCAGTGAAGCAGCGTTCACCAGTTTCTGAAGGACCATTACAATGCACAGCCGCCTTTACTTTACCCCAACTAAGGCCAGGTACCCGTTAGTGCTGGGAGGACTCAGGGACACCCTCCAGACCCGGGTAAAAAATGTCTAGTCTTCACTAGGATTCAAACCCGGGACCTTCGGTACGCCAGTCGAACGTCCACCGTGCCACTCGTGTTGGTTAAAATGTAATGATTGGAGCTACTTTGGGGAGTTCTGCAGTAATTCTATTCTAGCAAATATCATTACACTCAGGTCTGCAAGAGGAACATCGTTTAGTAGTTTCACCATTCAAAGCACTCAAGTAGACCTAACTGTATAATTTTCAATGTCACGTTACGTTATACCGTGGTTTAGTAGTTTCAACATCCAAAGCACTCAAGTAACTGTATAATTTTCAATGTCACGTTACGTTATACCGTGGTTTAGTAGTTTCAACATCATAAGCACTAAAGTAACTTTATACTTTTCAAGGTCACTTTACGTGACACCGTGGTTTAGTAGCGTAGCTACAGAGTGGGGTGGAGATAAGGTAAGTTTGATTATGCGCCAAACTGACACTTTCTTTCAACCTACACGTACGTTGGCTTACTAATAAATAAAAACTAACCCGCCCTATGCCCGTGTGGAGTTACTGATCTCCCATCGGGCGCCTCCCCAGGTGGCGGATAGGGGAAAGCCCACCAGATATGGTAGGTACCGGGGAAATCAAATACCCGGGGCGGACCAAAATCAGTACCTGCTGCCTTGCAGGAAGTGGAGGGATCCACAAAGGCTAGGGAACATAACCCGAAAAAAGGCAGCTATCCTGAGAGCTGAGAGGGGAACTCCTCCCTAGACGGTTATGCGCTAGGCTAGCAACCTGCCATGTAAAAAAACATAAAGCTACAGAAACAGCAACAGAAATATCCAAAAGCCAAACTATTATGGGAGCTCAGCTGAGGGTTGAGGCTGTGATGCCTGATATGACGAGGCGAGATGAAAGCCGAAAGGAAGTCTCTCCTCTGACACAATCCTTGGTGACCCCTCGAAAAGAAATCAGAATTGGAGCATGGAATGTACGCACCATGTACGAATCAGGAAAAACTGCCCAAGTAACCAAAGAAATGGTACGCTATAAAGTCAACATATTGGGTGTAAGTGAAATGCGGTGGACTGACTCGGGAATGGTAACTCTGGCATCAGGCCAAACCATAGTTTACTCTGGAAGATCTGACGGTCAGCATCAGGAAGGTGTAGGTATTATCATGGACAAGCAGACAAGGAAAAGTCTGTTGAGCTGGGAGCCAATTGATGCCCGAATAATCAGAGCAAGATTTTTCTCAACATATGCTAAGATTACTGTCATACAGTGCTACGCGCCCACAGAACAAGCAACAGAAGATGAAAAAGACATGTTCTATCATAACCTGCAAAGTCAGATAGATAAATCTCCTCGACATGATATTATGATAATCATGGGAGACCTAAATTCAAAGATAGGATGTGACAACAGTGGTTATGAGTATTGCATGGGCAAGGAAGCCATGGGGGAAAGAAACGACAATGGCCAACGCCTCATTGATATATGCCTAGAGAATGGCCTGGTTATAGGAGGTAGTGTTTTCCAGCACAAGAATATTCATAAAGCCACCTGGACCTCTCCTGACAACAGGACAAAGAATCAGATTGACCACATTGTCATCAACCAAAAGTGGAGAAGAAGTATGAAAGATGTCAAGGCGATTAGGGGTGCTGACATTGGTAGTGACCATAACCTTGTCTTATGCAAACTCAAACTCAAACTAAAGAAAGCTACCGAAACTACTAGTTACCAACTCTATGACTCTTCCAAATTAAAAGATACACTAGTAAAAAACAGTTTTGTGTTGGAACTACAGAATAGATTCAGCCTACTAGAAAATCTTTTAGAGGACGACATTAACACACACTGCGATAAGATTTTAAATGTATACTCCGAAACCAGTAGAACAACACTAGGACACAAAACAAGACAGAGAAAGGAATGGATTTCAGATGCCACATGGAGCCTCATAGAACAAAGGAAAGAGGCAAAGCGAAAAATGCTCACCAAAAATGGAGAAAGAACTTCAGAAGCTAGACAGGATTACAAAAGACTCAACATTAGAGTAAAGCGAAGTGCAAGACAAGACAAAAGAGATTATATAGACAACATGGCACTAGAGGCACAAGTAGCAGCTGATAAAGGCGACAACCAAACAGTCTACAAAATTATTAAGTCCCTTACGGGAGGTCTAAGGAGCAAATCGACGACTGTTAAAGATAAGAATGGAAATAATCTGACGACAGAGAAAGACCAGCTCCAGAGGTGGGCAGAACATTTTGAAGATATCCTGAATAGACCGGACCCAGAAACAGAGGCTGTCATCACAGACACGGGTTTTGAGATTGAAGTGTCTAAAGGGCCCATTATGGAACAAGAAATAATAGAAGCCATTAAACAGACAAAAGGAAATAAGGCGCCAGGAGAGGATAGAGTTACGGCAGACATGCTCAAGTCCAGCCCAACCCTGTGTGCAAGAACACTTATAGGACTCTTTAATAAAATATGGGACAAAGAACATGTACCTACCTCATGGAAACGAGGGATTATTGTCAAAGTTCCCAAGAAAGGCGACCTAACCCTCTGTGAGAATTGGAGAGGCATAAACCTATTGTCTGTTACAGGAAAAATCTTTTGTAGAATCTTACTGATGAGAATGAGAACAGGAATAGAGAGAGTCCTACTTGAAGAACAAGCTGGTTTCAGAGCTGGAAGATCATGCAATGATCAAATTTTTGTCCTGCGTACCATAGTGGAACAGTCATTGGAATGGAACTCCTCTTTGTACATCAATTACATAGATTTTGAAAAGGCTTTCGATAGCATCCACCACCCAACACTTTGGACAATTCTGGAATCATATGGATTCCCAGGCAAAGTCATTAACATCCTGAAAGACATCTATACTGGAAACCAGTGCTGTGTACGCCATGAAAACCAACAGAGTGAATGGTTCCAGGTGAAAACAGGTGTCCGACAAGGATGTGTGATATCACCTGTTATCTTCTTAATAGTAATGGACTGGGTCATGAGGAGAGCTACTGCAGATAAACCTCGAGGCCTCGTATGGGGACTAACTTCCTATCTAGAAGACTGCGATTTTGCAGATGACATAGCTCTGCTCTCTCATTCTCAACCAGATATCCAGGAGAAGACAACAAGAGTAGAACAAATAGCCAAAAGTGTTGGCTTAAAGATCAACTCAGGGAAAACAAAAATCATGAAAGTTAAGACAAAGAGCTCTAAGAAGACAAGTGCCAATGGTGTGGAGGTGGAAGAGATTGAAAACTTCAAATACCTTGGCAGCTACATCTCTGCTAATGGAAGCATAGACATGGAAATCTCCACCAGACTAGCTATGGCAGCTCAGGCCTTCAACAAACTGGGGAAAATATGGAAGTCATCCTCTCTGCAACTAAGAACAAAACTGAAACTATACAAGTCAAATGTACGCTCAGTCCTTCTCTATGCTGCAGAGACCTGGAAGACCAATACCAAAATTGAAGGCCGCCTTAGAGGGTTTGAAGGTAGATGTCTCCGACGTATACTAAGGATCAGCTGGGAGGACCACATCTCCAACATCGAAGTCCACCAAAGAACTGGAATAAGCTTCATTATCGATGAAATAATGAAAAGAAGATGGAGATGGCTGGGTCACATCCTCCGCATGGACAAAATGAGGCTCCCAAGCAGCGCATTGAAATGGACACCACCAGGAAAAAGACGAAGGGGAAGGCCAATGGGAACGTGGAGGAGGACAATGGACGAGGAAGCAAAGGCCACAAATAAAACATGGCACGAAATCCGATGGCTCGCCCAGGATAGGGAGGCCTGGCGGAACTTTGTTGCTGCCTTATGCTCCACGGGGAGCGATAAAGACTAAGAGAACCCGCCCTATGCGCCATTTTCCCAAGGTTACGCCACTTTCGTGGTTTGAGTATAGTCTTGTTTTTGTTTTAATATTAGGCTTTTCAATTATGTTAATATGCGATTTTCTCAATTAATTCAGGCAACCAATTATTTGCTCAAACGCCACTTCAATTTGTTTACGTAACATAAATCTTGCAGCTATGCCCACAAAAAAATACAATTTTAAAGTTATCAATGCTATGTGTATTCATGTTCTTTTTAATTTACAAGATATAAATAGTGGAATAAAACGAATTGAAATATTATATTTATCTTGATTAAACATTTCATTCAAATTCGTGTTCTTTTCCTGTGACGGGCATAATTTATTTATTTTTTAGTAAAAAAAAAACACACAAGAAAAAACAGCAATTTTAAACACAGTAAATATTAGACCAGGAGTTGGCAACCATTTGATAACATTGTGCCAAAGTATGATTTCTAATTCATTCAGCGTTCCAACAGCCTAAATGTCATCCTGCTGTAGCACTAAATTTCTTGTAGAAGAGAATTGAAAAGACTTTTAAGGCCATTGAGAATCCCTCGGCGTGCCAAGCAAGGCACGAGTTCCGTAGGTAGCCGACCCTTGTAGTAGACAATCGTTTTCTTACAAAGCACACCTTAAGACATTAGAGAAACCATTAAATTCGGATTGGTTCTAATGTTTGCAAATTTGTTCCTTTTAAATTGGATTTCATCCCCCAGACATCTGCAATGGGAAGTTCAAATATTTCAGTCTGCTTGTGTTTTTGTGTGTGTATTTGTGTGTGTGTGTGGGTGTATGCGTGTGTGTATGTTTTTCCCGGTGCGCCTACGTGCGTTTAATTTGTTTGCGCTTTAGTGTAAATTACGTTAGTTGGTACCGTTTCCATGGTAACAAACCAAATTTACATAGTCACTTCCGCTAAGACGTATAAAACTATACAGGATGCAGTTTGAGTTTGGAAGTCTTGGGGCTCTGGGAGTTTTTCGTTTTGTAATAGATAAATTTATTCTACTCTACCCCCCCCCCCCCCCCATTCCCAGTTTTTCTTAAAGATTTATTTTTGGCGTCGTTTGGTCTTTTAGCTAAGCTAATGCTAGTGCTAATGCTAATGTTTAGCTAATATGCTAACTACATATTAACTATTCCATTAAATATTCCATTAACTACAGACAAATAATGATATAGCGTTAATTATAATTAACTACATACTAGCGTAGTCGATACGGTGTTTCAATTTACAACAGAAAACTCCAAAACAATGTTAAGTTTAGGCTTAGATATTCCATCTTATTGCAAAAAACAAGGGAATTGAAAAAATTGATCGAGATCAGCCACCCTGCAAAAAGATATCCCCACCCGCTCTGCCCTAGCGACCCCCCCCCCCCCCCCACCGCTCCAACCTGTAGCTTCCAGTACGTATGTCGTAATAAGTAGCCACTCGACCAATTACTATGACCACAGGCTATGTCCAGTGTCTGCAAGTGTTGTGGCCAGTGAATATATTGACCAGCCAGCTCATCAACTTTTTCTTTTCTCTGTTTTTAACTCTGGAAGGTGTTAATTCGTTCTGGAACCCGGAAACCAGCCAGTAATTATTCCAGACTTTTCTGTCTCACGTTCGCTCTCCCATGGAGTGATCATAATGGAACCACGCTGGGTTTTATTTTGTTTTTTTTACTTCAGTATTTTTTTTTCTAGTGAGATTTTTTTTTTTCGTTATATTTCTCAACAGCAGTCATACCCCTGCAGCTATCCTGGGCGTGTCGGGGGTCAGAGTGACATGACAAGACCTCGCAACTGATAGACTTTTTTCTTCAGGGGTTACGCCCATGGAAATGTATTAACAAATAGATAGATATTAATATACATATATATATATATATATATATATATATATATAAATTTAATCAGTTTAGTAGAAATGCAATTTTTTTTTAATTGGTGCGAAAAAAAAATATATTTATATACACACACGGATAGAATTAAATAAATATATAAAGAAATTAGTGAGTAATTAAATAAATAATTCACAAAGAAGGAAAGAAATATAAAAAACGGTTATATTTATAAAATATGAAATACACATTTATAGCAAGCCTGGAGTATATTAAAAATCGTTTTTCATAATGTTAAAAAAAAATTAGAATCAAAATATGTAAAGAAAATGCTTTTATTTAAATTTTATTGATGTTGAATTATTTGTCTAAGCATTGACTATAGAACTATTTTATTTATTATAATACGATTTTTTTTAAAACAAACGCTGAACTATGAACCCCGGTTCTTTTAATTAATAAATTAATAAATAGCTTGTAACCGGCTGGTCCTAGAATTAGTTCACCGAACTGTCAACATAATAAGGTGATTATTTAGATAGTTAGAAATATACTTAGCATTTTGAAATATACAAGTTTAAAATTGTGACTTAGCACGTTTTTGATAATTTTTTGATTGATGTATTCTGTTTTCAAAAGTTGACTTAGCTCTTTAGCTATATTCATCATCATCATCAATCACATGACCGCTGAGGTCTTTGGGGGGGGGGGGGGGGGGGGGGGGGCAAATGGACACTTAGGAAGTCAACTTTCTCCACTTTTGCCTATCTTGAGCGGTTATCAATAGTTGAGTCAACTGCAGCCCTGTCCAATACATTGTCGAACCAGCATCTCCGCTGACGGCCTCTCCTACGCCCACCTTCCACCGTGCCATGGAGGATTGTTTTTGTCAGGCTCTTGTGCCGCAACACATGACCGAACCATGTCAGTTTGCGCCGTTTGATTGTAGCCATTAGGTTTACTTGAGGGCCTGCAATTGAGTATATTTTGTCCCACACATACGCATTAGTCCTGTGTTCTACGTAGGCGATGCGAAGTATTTTTCTCATTAGCTCTACTATATTACTTAAATTATGTTATTTAAAAAAAACACTAAATTAGGCTATTCTATTACTACACATATTAATATACATATGTGTGCTTGAAAATGATTGCGTCTCAAGCAGCATTCGTGGTTAGAGTCTGTCCTACATTTCTATTAGTTTGTTCAGGCAACCCATTCCATTCCCGGATGCCACTCCAGAAGAAAGAGTGGCAGAAGATGAAGTAGAAATTTAACAAAACTTAAATTATCCCAAGGAATTTCATTTCTTATAAATCCTTTATAAATTTATATTTTAGTAATAAATTAGCATTCCGAAGATTTTTATCTTTGCCACCTTATAACAACATAAACAATAACGAGAGACATTTTCAAATGCGATATTAATATTTTATCGTATCTTAAAACAAAGACTATAATAAGAAGGACCGTTTGCTCTCTTTATAGAGCCGAATAGTTAGTTTGCACATGCGCGGACTTCCGATTTGCACTCCAGTCTTCCGGTGTAAAGAAATATGAAGAATTGTAAACTGTGTCGCAAGGTACTGTCTATATTGACGGACGCTCCTCGCTTCAAACCTAGTAATGTGTATTACAAACTCTAATGCCTGGTAGCAATTGTGCAATTCTTGGATTTTCAGCATGTTATACTCGACAAAGCGGTTTGCATTTTTTATGTAGACGCCTTGAAAATTATAGTCTACGATTAGCCTAAATATAAACATTTTAAGCATAGTCTTGACCCTTTTTTTAAATTAGGGTTTTCAATGATGTTAATATGTGATTTTCTCAGTTTGTTCAGGCAACCCATTCTTTGCTCAAGTGCCACTGTAATATGTTTACGTAACATAAATCTTGCAGCTTTGCCCACAAACACTTACCCTTTTAAAGCTACTAATGCTCTGTGTATTCATGTTCTTTTAAATTTATAATATATAAATAGTCGAATAAAAGGAATTGATATATTTGAACAGTGTTTTATATTGATTATACATTTCATTCAAATTCTTGTTCTTGTCCTATGACAGGTATAATTAATATAATTTCTATTCATCTAAATTTATTGGCAATGTTCAATCAGGTGCATTCAATAGGGATTTACGAATGCGCAACTAATAGTGTAAAGAAAAAAATAGTTAAAAACAGATTTCTATGCGTTGGAGTGAAGGTATATGGATGAAAATGCTAGAGAAATGTCTTGCCCAAGGCTTAACATCCATGTGCCAAATTTCAGCTCGATAGCATGGCTGAAAGTGGGTGAATTAGCATTTCTGAAGGCCGGGTGAATTAGCACCTTTTGAAAGTATCTACTAAAGTAGCGTTGTATATGAAAAAGTATTACCAATCTAATTACAATATTATGTTAACGACACTGTACTCGACATGAAACCAACAACTCTCGCTTTAGATTTCCATTTGATAATGTAAACATGTTAAAGAATTATCAAAAGAAATTTCAGTGAAAGTGATCGTGTTAAGGGCTAGAGTGGCGGGGAGATGCGGGGCTTCAATTATTGTAAAAAAAAAGTATCGTGTTGGAGTACTAATATAAAAAAAAGTGTATAGCGTAATCGACTATCGATAGTTTTATAACTTGTAAAATACTAAGGACAAAGGCAGAAGTCGATACCCCATGGAATAAGATGTGACTGGGATAAACATCCCTCGTGACATCAGCCGGAATCGACCACGAGCGCGTGACGTCTGCAACCCAGGACCAGAGAGGATCATGGGACTTTGGCTTTTTTGATATCTTTGATGTCATATCAGACAGCCAATCAGCAGGTGTTCAACAGTCGCAGCAGAGCTGTTGCGCATCTCTCAGCTTCCGTTCCAGAAAAAAAAAGAAGATTCCACTTCCGGAATCGAATGGCCCCATGATTTTATTTGGCCTTTTCAAGCCACAATTTTGTGCTAATCTGCTCCGGTTGAATTTTTTTTTTATTCTATGCTACGTTTAAACGCTATGGTAAAGCCGTCTATGTCACGCACGGTGCCCGAGAAAATTTTTAATAAAAGCAAAAATGTCAGCGGCGAAATTTTCCCGCTTTTTTGTTTTGTTTTGTAAAGCCTTTTTTTTACCAATAACCAATGGATGCACTAACTGGTGCACATGTAACTTTAATTAATCATATTCTTGGGAAGTTTTTAAAAAAGTTACAAATGAGCTGACGATTACACCTCTTCCTATAATAATATGTAGATCTAACAACTCCTAGGTAATAGGATGTACAAATATGGCTCATAGGTAATAGGATGTACAAATATGGATCCGAACTATCTCTCAGACAGACTTATAGAGAAAAACAACTTTTTTTTAATGTTGTGTTTGCCTCCTCCAGATCTTCAGATCTTATTTCTCCACTCCATACCCCTCCCCCCCCCTCCACCTTTCCCGAGACCACACTCACTAACGTTTGGATGATGCCTCGTGACGTCACGATCTACCTGTCTGGATGTTTGCTCACCTTCGTCATCTCTGCTCTCCCCTCCCCTTTTTTTCTTCTTCTCCTCATCAGCCTCTTCCCCTCGCCCCCTCCCCCATCCTTCTATTCACCCCTTCCCTCCCTCTCCCGTAAGGGGCGCAGATATTTTCGCATTCTTCCTGGCTTTGTAATAGCACCCTGACTCCAACCATTTTCCCACGGTCTTCAAAGGTGCCCTGTACCTTTTCTCTCTCTCTCTCCCTCTCTCTCTCTCTCTCTCTCTTTCTCCCTCTCTCTCTCTCTCTCTCTAATTCTGCTTGGTACAGCTAAACCCTCCGTTGGTGTTTCGGCATGTGTGTGTGTGTTGAGGGGGAGGCAGGGGCAGCATATATATACATGCGTACGTACACTAATTTTTTTTTTTTTTGGGGGGGGGGGAGGGGAGGCAAGTCATATGATGCTCAGCGCTTATTTTCTCAGACTAGTTGGAATATGAGTATATAATTAGTTGTGCATCTTAACCCTGGACGGAACAAGTGGAACAATACTCCTATAGATGGAACACGCAAATTGGAATATGCTTTTTTTTGTATCTATCTATCTTGATATCTTTATCTCTATCCATATATATCTATTTGTGTGCATCTATACCTCTATTTTAATCTATAGCTCAATCTCTCTCTATCCATCTCTAACTATCTCTGTCTATCTATACCTATAATAGATATTTAATTCCATAGCTTTCGATATCTATCTATAGATATCGATATCTATCTATCTATTGCATTTTCTTTGCAGAACAACAACACACATTCATAAATATATACAAAACTGAATATTGAAATAATGGCGTAGTAAGTGGAGAACGGAATGCGTGGGGGGGGGGGTATTACTTTTATTGCTATTTACTGTGCATCCGTGTGTGTAAGAGAAAGTTTTCTAAAAAAAAATAGGTTACGTCACAAAGAAACATCCAACTTGACTACTAAAGTGCTAAGTTGGCTGCAATATTAGCTTTATTCCCTGCAGCCTTGACATGACAAATGTGAGTTATTGTGGATAAGACGCTGAAGTATATGGACTAACAGCGAACTGCGTTTTCGGTATAATTTTATTTTCATTGTCGGAACTACGAAATGCACTTCCAGTCTAGTGCAAACATTTATTTTTCTTCATATTGTAGACTAGTAATTTGATAACGAAACAATCAAACTTTGAACTAAACTAAAATTACTAAAGTAATATTTAAATTCAAACGGACAAAAACAATAAAACTACAATTACTATATTCTATTTTAAGTAGAATGGTGGCCGGGCAGCAGCGCGTTCGACTGGCGTTCTGAAGTCGAATCCTGGTGAAGGCTAGCATTAATTCCCGGGACTGGAGGTTGTACCCAGCTCTGATGGGTACCTGACATCAGTTGGAGCAAAGAAAAGGCGTCTAGGCATTGTGCTGGCCACACATCCACAGAAACTGGTGAACGCTGCTTCACCGGCTCTGTGATCAATTAGGTCCAAAGGGTACTTTACTTACTAGTTAAAGTAGAACCAATTATCATAAGTTATATATACTTAATTATTCTTTTAGAAACCTTATTTTTTTAAAAACCAAAACGTATATTTCGATTTTTTTTTTACGTCTAAGGCACATTGTACCTAGTTAATGACACGCCTAAGTGGTCCCCCCCTCCCATCTCCCCCCCTCCCACCCCCACCCCCTCCCATCCCCCCCTCCCATCTCCCCCCCTCCCATCTCCCCCCCCCCATGTTCTAGTCTATATTTAGGGGCTCAGTGGCCGAGTGGCAGCGCGTTTGGCTGGCGTACCGAAGGTAAAGGCTAGGATTAATTCCCCGGGACTGGAGGTTGTACCCAGCTCTGATGGGCACCTGACATTAGTTGGAGCAAAGTGAATGCGACTGGGGCATTGTCCTGACGACACAATCATCTGGTATCCCGTGGCCACAGAAACTGGTGATCGCTGTTGAACCGGCCCTATGAATCGTTTTGGTCCGACGGGACACCTTTTTAGTCTCTATTCGGTTGGAAAAAGCAACAACATATTTAGGGACTGCAAAGCAATCCTTCGGCACTGAAATTTATAATTTCAGTTGTATGACCGTAGGGCTTCTGAAGAAGAAGATTTTCAAGTAGGGTTTTTTTTTCTGGAAACAGTGTCGGCTAAAGGTACCGACAACACTGGCAGTTGCACAAGGCTACATGGGATTCAGGTGCCATGTGCTTCTTCGGGTGCCATCAGCGATATCCCAATTGAGGAAAATTTTAAGATAAGTTTTCCAATATGACGTATTTTAAATCAGAGAAGAGTGGACATAATGAGAGAAAAAGAGAGAGAGAGAGAGAGAGTGAAAGAAAGAGAAAAATGGCGCCGCTACCTCACTGGAGCCACCCACGACAGCTGGGCCCTTGTACATTGCACAACCTGTACAATCCATTCCCATGCCACGTTTCTTAATAAAATAAAGTATACAAAGTATTCTATTTAGAGATTAAAGGTGAACTTGTTCTAAGAGAGAATGGACTGAATATGAAACTATATGTATAATATCTGTATAATATATGTATATATATGTATATATATATATATATATATATATATTGTTACGAAACGACGTATTAATACAGATGTGAGGTGTTATATTAGTGTATTATATGTAACGCCGTAGGATTCAACCGTTAGACATAGATGTCAACGTTCTAGCTGAGTGTAATTTGACACTTGACCTCGTGTCGCTTCTCTAGAGAAGGAGTGTTAGCCGAGATAATTAACCCCCTTCCCTCCATTTCCGCTATCATTTACAACTCTTCCACTATGGTGGTTAAGTTACTTGGCCTGCCATCTACGAGTCATGACACTGAATTGTAATCAGTAACTACAATTGCCTCCCCCCCCCCCATTTCTCCCTGAAGAAAACACATATACGCTCACCCACTTGCATAGATACTTTAATTGGAAGCGTCTCCATTAGCGCCTTAATGTCTATTTTGCTAAGGTCTAAGGGCACCCTGAGGTCTGGCATGATTGTTATAATGTGGGAAGTTTAATCAATGTATGTAATTAAGTAAGATTAATGTTTTCATGCTAAACCCTGACGTGGCCTTATCCGCCAGTTTCGAACAAAGAGAAACTGACTCTGTTGTTCCATTAATTAAACGACTTTCTAACCAGACTTGTGTCTGTGTTTTTGGGAGTGGAAGTTTTTCCCCTAGTTACGATTGGCTGTACCTTATGCTATAAAAGAGCCCGCACGAGGTTGGACTTCAGTCGAGGGTCTAATATTTTGTAAGGAGTAGAACATGTTATTAAAGTACTTATTTTTCCCTATTATATAGTAATTCAGTTTAACTTGGAACTTAGTCGCTATTATCTACATTATTTTTATACTTATATTTGGAACTGTGTTCATCATGGCTATTCTTACCTTATTATAATAAAGATTTATGTTATGAATTCACCACGGATTTGACTGTTATTATTATTTGCATTGTGGAACTATTACATCATAACTATAGTCAAGAACTTTCTTATTCCACTAAGAATCTACACTATTTATTTTACAACTGAGCCAACTGCAAGGAAGTAGACTGTTGCATTCGTATGGAGTAGAATCCGATTGATAGGTCTTCACCAGCAATACTATCCTGGACTAATAAATAAATAATATATATATATATAATATTCAAATCCACAAGGTTCTAATAATCTGGAGGCCGTTCCGGCTTCGTAATAAATTTGGGGGCAAATCGTCCACGATATTGCACTTTCTATCTTGCAAAATAAAGGAAGATTCTACAAAAAGAAGATTTATCTACAATATTGTCTAAATTGGAAAATTTATATCAAATTATGTTCCAGTTATACTTAACGTAATAGTGTCAATTTTGTGTCGAAAAGTGTTTTATTCAAAGGACAAAAGTAAGTTGACGACACTTTATCTTATCTTTACCAATATTAAAAACAAGATGGAAGCATCAACTAACTTTACTTCAGACCAACTTAACAAAATGACACTCACACAACTAAAAGACATTGCTCAAACGTTAGACATCCAGATAACTGAAACAACACCCGAAAGAAATAAACTTATTAAAGAAATTACTGATTGCTTAAAAAGGCAAGGTACATTGATGGAAGAATATGAATCGATAGTACATACTGCTAGTGAAGACGAATCAATTGAGTCAAATTTATCTGAATCACGAAAGACCAATCACACTGTCACTGTTCGTGAGTCAAGCATACACAATGGACTTAGTGAAGAACTAAGGTTCAAACTAGAATTAAAGAAAATGGAAATGGAATTGGAAAAAGAAAGAATTGCTAGTCAGGAAAGAATTGAAATAGCACGGGCTCGCAGTACCAATCATGTACACTCAGAAATCGAATTGGAACTGTACAAATATCGAAAATACATTCCAGAATTCGATAGCAACCACATCGAAGAATTCTTCATGATGTTTGAGAAACAGGCCGCAGATTATCACTTTCCAGAGAATAAGATGGCTGTATTATTACGTTCAGCCTTGACAAAAGGTAAAGCATTAGACGTTGTCTTGAATCTTACCGTAGAGGAAGACAATGACTACGAACTGATTAAGAATCGAATCCTACTAAGTTATGCTTTGACTCCAGAAAAATACAGAAAGATTTTTAGAGATTTCAAGAAGGAACCAGAACAATCACACGTTGATTTTCTGAGAATCAAAGAGAAACATTTTGATCGTTGGATCAGATCTAAAAATGTGAATGGCGAATATGAGAAACTGAGAAATCTTATGTTGACAGAGGAATTTAACAATTGCGTTCGCAACGATGTAAAAATTCACTTATCCGACAAAGGTGTTGAAAACATCAAAACAGCAGCAGTATTGGCAGATGAGTACATCATTATTCATCAACACAATCGAACCTTCCAACCTGATAAATCCAAATTCAAGAATCAATATGCAGTAGTGGAAAAGAATGCAAAATGCACAGATGAATACAATAAGCAAAAAACTGATAAGCAGACGACTAATAGTTCCATGCAAAAGAAACCTACGTGCAGCTTCTGTAAAAAGGATGGACACGTTAGGGGAAACTGTTGGAGTTTACAAAACAGACAAAGTAAAGAGAAAAAGAATATAGTACTAACATGTATCGCTACCAATCCTAAGACTCGTTTATACCAATCTGACAAGAAGGTAACAAAAGCTAAAACAGAGACATTTAGTGTTAGTCATGAAAATACGACAGAAAGCACAATGACATGTCCAGATATTTCAAAACCTAGAGAACTCCAGAAATTAGAGACCATGGTTTTTGAAAACTCACATCTGAACTCTACCGTGAGTAAAACAGATGGAATCTTAGCAACAGAAGTGTTCACCTCTTGCAGTAATATAGAACAGGTTGAAGAAAAAGATCTTATAGACACCGATCTATTCAAGAACTTTTTACCCTTCATTACTGAAGGATATGTGTCATCTATTGATGATGAACTCAGTGAACGAAAGATTCGAATCCTTAGAGACACGGGAGCATCGACTTCATTACTACTCAAGGATACTATTCCTATTTCGAAATCGACTTACACAGGACAGAATATCGCACTGAGAGGTGTAGATATGGCAACAATACTAGTTCCTCTACATCGTATTCAGCTGAAGTCTGAATATTATAATGGACCTGTTACTATTGGGGTGCAGACAGCACTACCTATTAATGGCATTTCTCTGATATTAGGAAATGACATTGCTGGAGACAAGGTACGCCCTGTATCCAAAGAAATTCATAACCCTGACAGAAGTGAGACTACAGACAATTCTGTATGCGTCCTTACCACAGGTATGAAAAAGAAACCAGAGTCTGACGAAACCACAGCACAAACAGAAAATGAACCAGAAATTGATCTACAAGCGACATTCCTGGCTGACATTCTTAGTGGTCCCTCAGTCGAGACTAAAGGAAGTAACATGTCACCAAGACATTTACTTACCTTAGAACAGGAGAAAGACATGGATATCGAAAAGCTGAGAAAGGAAGCAGTAAGCGAGAAGGAGGTGGAAAAGATGAATATAGGTTATTACCTAAAAGATGGTTTACTCATGAGAAAATGGAAAGAGAAAAACACTGACAACGAAAATTGCAACGAGATACACCAGATTGTAGTACCAACCGTGTACCGAAAGGACATTTTACATATGGCTCATGATTCGCCATATGCTGGTCACTTAGGTGTCAATAAGACTTATGACAGAATTCTTTCATACTTCTACTGGCCTGGACTACACAAAGATACTTCATCGTTCTGCAAATCTTGTCATGCATGCCAAATGGTAGGGAAACCAAACCAGACCATTCCGGTTGCTCCATTAAAGCCTATACCGGCATTCTCTGAGCCATTCAGCCACATCATCATAGACTGTGTCGGTCCACTACCTAAAACCAAGGCTGGCCACCAGTACCTCTTCACGATCATGTGTTCTGCTACAAGATTTCCAGAGGCTATTCCCATGCGCAGCATCAACGCTGACAAGATCTCCGACGCACTTATCGGATTTTTTTCACGATACGGACTCCCTAAGACCGTACAATCCGATCAAGGCTCCAATTTTACATCGAAGTTGTTTCGCCAAGTTCTACAGCGGTTAGGCATCCGCCATGCTATGTCGAGTGCGTATCATCCACAAAGCCAAGGAGCTTTAGAACGCTATCACCAAACTCTCAAGAACATGCTTCGAACATACTGCTTTGAACATGGAGGAGATTGGGATCGTGGAATTCCCTTCGTACTCTTTGCAACCAGAGAGGCTGTCCAAGAATCCCTCGGATTTAGCCCTTTTGAGCTGGTATTCGGTCATGCAGTTCGCGGACCCTTGAAATTGCTGAAAGAAACCTGGTTGTCATCAACTGAAGAAACTGGTCTACTCACCTATGTGGAGAACTTTAAGACTCGGTTATATAATGCATTAACCCTTGTAAAGCTTAATCTTTTACAGGCACAAAGCAAGATGAAGGCTTACTATGATATCAAGGCAAAAACCCGAAGCTTCAACCCTGGCGACCAAGTACTGATGCTGACACCCATGATTGGTCAACCCATGAGTGCCCGTACCGGACCGTATGAAGTGGTAGCCAAACTTAGTGAATTAAATTATATTGTGAAAACCCCTGATAGGAGGAAATCACAGAGGGTGTGCCATATTAATATGTTAAAGCCTTACATCCCCAGACTAGTGCAGAGCGCCATTGCGCCAGTAAACACTGTCTCAAAGGTTGAGATCGAGTTGCCCAAAGTTGAGCGTAAGCTGGCCGAGAGTAAATTACACAATTCAGAATCCCTTAAGGACCTGGATAACAAATTGGCACACCTACCAAATTGTGAAAAGTCCTCTATCAAAGGTTTGATTTTTGAGAACATTGACCTTTTTAATGATATTCCAAGGAAAACTCACTTAATCCGGCATGATGTTATTATAGATGAAAATGTAACGCCTATTAAACAACATCCATACAGAGTAAATCCGATCCAGTTGGAGCACATCCGCAAAGAGGTCGACTACATGCTCGAGAACGACATAATCACCACTAGCAATAGTGACTGGTCATCCCCTTGTGTCCTGGTACCAAAACCTGACGGATCCTTACGTTTCTGTGTAGACTATAGGAGGGTAAATGCTGTGACCAAGACTGACTCCTATCCTATCCCGAGGATAGACGACTTGATTGACCAGGTTAGCGACGCTAGTTTTGTGACGAAGATCGACTTGTTGACGGCTTATTTTCAGATCCCACTGACGGATAGAGCTCAGGAGGTATCTTCATTTACGACTCCAGATGGACTTTATAAGTTCAAGGTCATGCCCTTTGGCATGGTGAATGCCCCGGCAAGTTTTCAACGCCTGATTAACTCTATTATACAAGACATACCACATTGTCACGCGTACCTTGACGACATTGTAGTGTATAGCGACAACTTTGAATCTCATCTAAAGCAATTAAAGTTGTTATTCCAAAAGTTGCAACAGGCTAATCTCACTGTTAACCTGGCTAAGAGCCAATTTTGCCATGCAACCATAGAATACCTAGGCCATATAGTGGGAAATGGTACGGTTAAACCTGTAGGTGCCAAGGTCACGGCTATTCGTGAGTTCCCCATCCCCGAAACACGCAAACAACTCCGTAGTTCCCTGGGTATGGCGGGATATTACAGGAAATTCTGTAAGAATTTCTCCACCATCGCGTGTCCTCTTACTGATCTCTTAAAGAAAAATGTTAAGTTCAGATGGACTGATGAATGTAATCGGGCTTTTAGTAAACTGAAAGATCTGCTTTCAAGGTCACCTGTGCTGATAACACCAAACTACAATAAACCATTTAAGATAACTGTAGACACATGTGATACAGGCATGGGGGCAGTAATATCTCAGGAGGGGGATGATTCCCTTGAACACCCTCTTTGCTATTACTCTCAGAAATTCAACCCACACGAAAGAAATTATAGCACAATTGAGAAGGAGCTGTTGGGGCTAATTCTGGCACTTAAACACTTTGACTTCTATCTAAACGGATCACCGTATCCTGTTGATATTTTAACTGACCATAACCCCCTTGTGTTCCTTTCCAGGGTAAAACAAAATCAAAGACTCATCCGTTGGAGTTTGTTCCTCCAATCTTACAACTTAAATCTGGCCCACATTAAAGGCAAAGATAACGTTGTGGCAGACACTTTATCTCGTATGTAAAATAGTACCGGATGATGCTGATTGATAGGGACATTACCTACTGATTTTTCTTTATTCCTTAAATTTTGATATTATTATCATTTTTAACTTTTCGTGGACATTTATCATGAAAATTGAATGTTATTTTATTAATGCAATGAACATGCATATATATTATATGTTTATCAATTTTTGCCTCTATAACACTTGAATTTTATTCTCAAGTATTACATAATTGCTTGAACTATTGAACTCACTATTATTGATGCCTTTTTCTAAATGACTTTTTTGTACTTTACATAACATTGAACAAGCATAATAATATGTACATCTATTTTTTTTTTAATTATACAGGAAATTCCCCACTTAAACTGTATGTAATTTCCTTATTTCGTAGGAGGGGCGTGTGTTACGAAACGACGTATTAATACAGATGTGAGGTGTTATATTAGTGTATTATATGTAACGCCGTAGGATTCAACCGTTAGACATAGATGTCAACGTTCTAGCTGAGTGTAATTTGACACTTGACCTCGTGTCGCTTCTCTAGAGAAGGAGTGTTAGCCGAGATAATTAACCCCCTTCCCTCCATTTCCGCTATCATTTACAACTCTTCCACTATGGTGGTTAAGTTACTTGGCCTGCCATCTACGAGTCATGACACTGAATTGTAATCAGTAACTACAATTGCCTCCCCCCCCCCCCATTTCTCCCTGAAGAAAACACATATACGCTCACCCACTTGCATAGATACTTTAATTGGAAGCGTCTCCATTAGCGCCTTAATGTCTATTTTGCTAAGGTCTAAGGGCACCCTGAGGTCTGGCATGATTGTTATAATGTGGGAAGTTTAATCAATGTATGTAATTACCGTATATACTCGCGTATAAGTCGCACCGGTGTATAAGTCGCACCCATAGTTTAAGATTTTTTTTCTTATTTGTTGTCATTGACCCGCGCATAAGTCGCACCCCGACTTCCAGGGTTACACTGTCTTTTAACATCATAAAAATGCATACCTTTTAAACATAAAAGTTACTAAATATTCACCCTAATTGGAAACTTTCCTTAAAAAATGTTGTTAATCGTGCATAAGGCAAACATAATCAAATAAAGGCAGGGTTTCATTTATTTTAAACAACCGATCAATAGGCCTACAGACATTAGTGATATGGGAAAGTAAGGTATCTGTTTCTTCATCTAAGTCCCTTTCCCTGCTCAAGTTCCTATCCCTATAGTAACACTACTTCACTACACACAAAAAGTCTTTGAAGTACGTCATTAGACTCAATGTCGCCTAGACTGGAGACTGGGAAGCGCCGGCATTTATGACGCGCTATATATGTGTCCTAATTACCATTAACATTGTTTGTAATGATTTCAAGTGCGTCTGCGCAACCGACAAATAATAAGCTGTGTTTTTTTTTCAACTCTTACACGCAAGTAATGAAAAATAAAACACACTTGACTTTTCACACGTCCATCTGCCGATCGTAGTTTTGGAAACATTGCCTAGATATGGCACGGTTTTTTCGGAATGCTCAACACTGCCTTATTAGTAGGCAATAGCTTATAAGCCTAGACCTTAAGTAGGCCTACTAAATAAAACGCATCCTAAGCTTATTGGCCTACCTACATTATAGGCCTAGACAGGCTTTCACACATTTACGATTCTTTCCAAACTGTAATTTGCGTTCAATAAGCCTACCGAAAAAAATGCCACCTTTAAACTTACGCTACGTTTTGGCAATACAAAATCGGTCCAAAAGTTCAAAAGAAAAGCGGCGGGGGGGGGGGGGGGGGGTTTCTGAAAAAAAACTAAAATATTTGTCGATCTCAATCTCATTTATACAAAGATAGTAATATGTACACCTACGAAAGTTTTCTAAATGTAAAATGTAGGCCTACGCATATCCTAGTAATTCTACACCACTACAGTCAACTATACGAGTATACGGGTTATGTAGCAAACTGTATGACAGAGTAGTGATGTTTTTCAAACTTTTCAAAAACAGTGTTGGGTGTATAAGTCGCACCCCGACTTTTTGTCGAAATTTTCGGTAAAAAAAGTGCGACTTATACGCGAGTATATACGGTAAGTAAGATTAATGTTTTCATGCTAAACCCTGACCTCGCCCTATCCGCCAGTTTCGAACAAAGAGAAACTGACTCTGTTGTTCCATTAATTAAACGACTTTCTAACCAGACTTGTGTCTGTGTTTTTGGGAGTGGAAGTTTTTCCCCTAGTTACGATTGGCTGTACCTTATGCTATAAAAGAGCCCGCACGAGGTTGGACTTCAGTCGAGGGTCTAATATTTTGTAAGGAGTAGAACATGTTATTAAAGTACTTATTTTTCTCTATTATATAGTCATTCAGTTTAACTTGGAACTTAGTCGCTATTATCTACATTATTTTTATACTTATATTTGGAACTGTGTTCATCATGGCTATTCTTACCTTATTATAATAAAGATTTATGTTATGAATTCACCACGGATTTGACTGTTATTATTATTTGCATTGTGGAACTATTACATCATAACTATAGTCAAGAACTTTCTTATTCCACTAAGAATCTACACTATTTATTTTACAACTGAGCCAACTGCAAGGAAGTAGACTGTTGCATTCGTATGGAGTAGAATCCGATTGATAGGTCTTCACCATCAATACTATCCTGGACTAATAAATAAATAATATATATATATATAATATTCAAATCCACAAGGTTCTAATAATCTGGAGGCCGTTCCGGCTTCGTAATAATATATATATATATATACATATATGTATGTATCGTCTTTGTAAGCCAGGTTCTTTATTAACCTCCGCTCACCCTTTGCCACGTTCTGACTTCTGACCCCTCCCCCCCCCCCCCCCCACCTTTTCGCTATTTCCAGAACATCCACCACGTGGTGAGTAACACCGTTTGAAAGTGGAGAAACGTGGGAAACCTGGAAGAGCGCATTGTTTCGTTCGCGTGTCAGGTATGTTTATGCTGTCAGCTGACCCAGTCACTCCCCCCTATTTACCACCGCCACCTACCCTCCCCCTTTCACGACAACAAACATGTAAATATATATTATATAGGCTTTATACGATGAATATAAGTAGGCCTATATGTATTGGCTTGGTTGTTATTTTTTGTTGTTTGATACTGTATGTTTTGTATAGTATTATTATTTCTCTTCATTAAGTGTGTGTGTGTAGTGAGTGCGTGTGTGTGTGAGTTTTAGATTTTATCAAAGACTATAATAAGATGGACCGCTTGCTTAAATATTTCTGCTATTTGATGACTCGAATGACTTCTTTTCGGAATTCCCGATTCCCTTTTGTACTGTGCACTTCCGTTTTATTTAATTGCTATGATTTTCTCAATGAAAAAATAAAATTAAAATCGAGAGTTCTATACAGCGGAAACATTTAGATTAGTTAAACGTAGGAGCTTAGGGGTCATTTAAGACAGCGTTATTGGAAGCGCAAGGAAAAAGAACATAATATACGCTGTAAAATGGAACAAACGGTCCATCTTTTTAAAGTCTTTGATTATAATAATTATATTAATAATGCAATTTTTGCGCTGCTTTAAATTAAATTGTAAAAACAACAACAGTATATTGGTAAGCATTTGTAACACCTCCTTTTTGGAACTTTAACAGTCTGGTAGCAGAAATAGGAAAAAAAGGGAGAAAGTGAATATGTGAGTGTGTGTGTGGGGGGGGTATTTTGTCGTAGGCGGAAGTAGTTTTGGTAATTAGTTGTTTTTGGAAGGCGTAAAGAAGATGGAAAGGCGGGGGGGGGGGGGGGGGGGGAGGGGGTGATGCGGAGTTGTCTTTTGATTTACTTTTTCGCTTGTTGTTGAATGACGTCAGTCAAGAAGAAGACCACGAGCACATCTTGAAATCCAGCTAATGCCACTAGATTTAAGTCTTGGAGAGATCAGTCTTATAAACACTCACACACACACACACACACACACACACACACACACAGGCATAGGTGTATCCACCAGGGGGGGGAGGGGATGCAAACTCGTCAGACCCCCCCTTCCCCCTTTTTTTCCTCTTATTTTTCTATTGTAGAGATTTTTATTTTAGAATATTAATTTTTCTTTAATATTATTATTATATTATTATTTTGTTTTATTTAGAAATTGTATTTACTTAATTTCATTGTGTTACGTTTCAATTATTTATAGATGGATCAGATATTACTTTTGTAATAGTAAAGTATCCCGTCGGTTTAAATTGATCAAAAGGCCGGTTTCTGTGGCCACGTCATACTAGGTGATGCGTGGCCTGCACAATGCCTAGCCGCCTTTACATTTCCCCAAGTAACGTCAGGCACCCATCAGAACTGCGCACACTCAAGTACACCCGTCTGTCCCGAAACAAATACTTCACGAGGATTAAAACTCATGACCTTCGGTACGCCAGCCGAACGCGCTGCCAGTGTGCCTTATAATTTAGCAATATTATGTTTCGCGGGAAAGTGTGCACCATTTCAGAAAAAAACTGCAATTTCTTTCCTTCCCCATCTCCAGTACTTAGGCCTAAGCATTTTTTTCCTTTATAACAATTCTCCCCCCCCCCCACCTCCCCTAACTTTATACTTCTTGCATCCCTACTTGCCCAAACCCATCTCACATTATTTTTGCCACTATTTGCATCCCTACCTCGGAAAAAAAGGCTACGCCACTGCAAGTGCACATGCATACATAAGGTCAAGGACGCAGTGCTCGAGCTTACATGCACACTTTCTGCCTATGTACAAACAGGGTGCGGATTAACCCAATTAAGCGAAACAAGCTGGTTTGTGGCATTAAGGTCAGAGGGCATCACATTCATTTAACATTACATTCGTACAGTGTTTGTGTGTATAATATATTTAGATAATAATGTTAGAACGTCATAAGCAGACACTGTAATATGATTATTTTGCATGTATGCATCTTGGCCGACGAAACATAGCATGTGCGGAAATGATGGCTTTACGTAAGGGGCATTAACTCCATCCATTTACATCTACGCCTGCAATACTAATTTTAAAAAATGGCCTAGCAAATTAACATAAAAAAAAATTGCCCGGTAATCTCTGCAGCTAAGAGTAAGAGTCTCTGGGTTCCAGCGTCCCAGCCCTAACCTCCATCGCCCCCCCCCCCCTCTTCTTTCCCCCCATTCCATCTGTCCTACTTTTAATGACGGGCCACGACTGCCTTCGATGGATCCGGTGATGTCACTCTTGTGCTTTTTTATATGCGGCCTGTCACGTGACGGATCGATCGATACGAGGCGATGAGATCACTTGCTAAATATAGATCTCCCCACTCAGCTGGTTTTGTTTTCATATAAAAAAAAAACTAGAAGAGAAAAATGGGGCAAGGGGAGCGTTAGCGCTGATGGACCACTGGAAAAAGAGGTGGGGGGGGGGGGGCGCCCTGATGGACCACTGGAAAAAGAGGTCGGGGGGGGGGAGCATGGAACAAAGACATAGGATTATTATGTTTTTGAAAAAGGAAGGATTTGAAGTTGATCCCTGATGATCCTCTCAAAGTTAATCCCACTTAGACAGATACATTCGTGCTGTAGTGAAACGGCAAGAGGTAGTTTCAACAGTTCCATATATCTATACAATGTAAACACACTACTTAGACCTCTAGTACATTCAGTACCATGAGTAGTTCCATATATCTAAACACACTACTTAGACCTCTAGTACATTCAGTACCATGAGTAGTTCCATATATCTATACAATGTAAACACACTACTTAGACCTCTAGTACATTCAGTACCATGAGTAGTTCCATATATCTATACAATCTAAACACACTACTTAGACCTCTAGTACATTCAGTACCATGAGTAGTTCCATATATCTATACAATCTAAACACACTACTTAGACCTCTAGTACATTCAGTACCATGAGTAGTTCCATATATCTATACAATCTAAACACACTACTTAGACCTCTAGTACATTCAGTACCATGAGTAGTTCCATATATCTATACAATCTAAACACACTACTTAGACCTCTAGTACATTCAGTACCATGAGTAGTTCCATATATCTAAACACACCACTCAGACCTCTAGTACAGTCAGTACCATAAGTAGTTCCACTCCCCCCCCTCCCACCCCAAGCATTCTTTTATTATTCCATTAACGCTCAAGTACATAACATAGTAAGTACTAACAAATTTACCAAAAAAAAAATATATAGCGCTATTTATAACAATGTCTTCGAATGCGCTTTAAATTAGTCATATTTTATTAAAATAAATGGAAGAAGTGTGTTTTTAATTTAGTTTTAAATATGTCTATATTATTGTCGGCTTGTTTAATTGTGTTCGGGAGTTCATTCCACCACAGAGGTGCTACGACGCTGTAGGGGGCGAGCTGCAAATTTTTTTATTTTATTTTTACGCTTGGTACCTTGAGCTGTAGATGGATTTTGTTTGAACACAGTCCTCTTTTCTCTCATGTGTGTAGCTCGAACATGGATCTCATGTACTGTGGGGATTGACCATGAAGGCTTTTATAGAGCATCGTCAGAACTTTTAATTTTATCTTAAGTGTTATAGGTAGCCAGTGCAGAGTTTCTTAGACAGGTCAATGAGTTTTCTTCATTGTTCAGAACAATTTTTGCAGACATGTTTTGGACCCTTTGTAGTTTTTTTTCAAATCACACTCTGGCAGTGGCAGTCCAATGTATAGACAGTTCGCGTAGCCTAGATGAGAGATAACAAGGCCTACGATTAATGTCTCACAGGTCTCTTTTGTTAGAATGATTCTAATACTTTTTATTCTCTGCAGATTCCATATTGCAGATTTACATTTGATTTTTATTTGATCTTTGATGGTTAGGTTTTCATCTAAATAAATTTGTTGTTTTGATCCGAATAGAATGAATTCAGTTTTAATAAAGTTTATATGCAGGTATTTATAATCTTGCAAACAAGTTGTTCTGATGTATTAAAAGTCGTAAATTTTCTTTTAATAGAAAGAGAGAGATAGATAGATAAATAGATAGATAAATAGATAGATATATAGATATATAGATAGATAAATAGATAGATAGATAGATAGATAAATAGATAGATAGATAGATAGATAGACTGACAGAAAGAATCACAGACAAAAGAGAAAAATCGACACATATTCTTTATGCAGAAAGACTGGAAAAATATACAGGCAAAACAAGAAATAGATTTTAAAAAAATGGCCCAGTTTTGACCAGCAAGATAGAGATAAAGAGCGAGATAAAAGAGAGAGAGAGAGAGAGAGAGAGAGAGAGAGAGAGAGAGAGAGAGAGAGAGAGAGAGAGTATATAATTGCGAAAAAACGTAGAATAACAAATAAATAAAACAACAAATGATTTCAATTTTTATCAAATATTTGTATCATTTAATGTATTCCATGGAAAAATAAAAATATAAAATATAAAACCACACAAGTGTATGAACTTAAAGACACATATTTTCTGTTTCATTCTATTTGTCAGCTACGTAAACTTGTATACACTAACTCTCTCTCTCGCTCTCTCTCTGTGTTGCCTGCAACCTTTCCTCTTGTTAAAAGTATACAGCAACCTAACAATATAATATACACAATCATGGACTAGCATGTTGTTTTCTCCAAACAAAATAAATAACATATTAACTTATAATATTTAAAAAAAACACTATTATTTTGATGGTTTCATTGCTTGTTATTAATACAGATACACTTATAAATAAATAATAATAAAATGTTTTTAAGAAAACATTATAATTATGAACATATCTTTCAGAAACAGATGGTAAGGTTTATTTTTAGTTTTACTTTTAACTTTAGACTACCACTTTCTTATTGACCGGAGGGTTTAAAAATACATACACCGTTAAAAAAATAGTTTTTTTTATTATTTGGGGAGTAAATGAATGAATATCTTAACCCTTCCAGTACCGACCTACTTCTATCTATGCTGCCTTCAGTTCCGCTATATACGCGCCCGGGACTGTAAGGGTTAATCACTGATCTCCTGGGAAACGCGGGTTAGTTTAGCTAGTATATATATATGCCACCTAGTTGCGAAGAGTGCTCTTGCTCATTTCTTAAGTTATGTTATTATGTTTGTTTTTAAAATGGTGATTTCATAACATACATAGATTTATGATAGCATAGAGTCTTTTGCTCCCCCCCCCCCACTTCACCAGCCCACCTATCTTAACTATCAGCTAGAAAAGAAACACCTAAAAAAATAAATAAAAAAAACCGCTAGAAATATTTTTTCTGCATTTTCAAAACTCGCCAAATAGTCATTATGTGATGGATAGAGACTTACTGGCGATGAAAATGTATATCAACCACACACACATACACACACACATACACACACACATACACACACACACACATACACACACACATACACACACACATACACACACTCATACACACACACATAAGCAGAAGTGGACAGTTTAAAAGGGAGAATAGGGAAAAAAACATACACCATAAATTAATCTTCCAAAAGTCCCACGCAAAACACAATGAGAAACAATAATATGCTCGGAAAAAAATGATACAAGAAACGAAATAAAATCTGAAACACACATACATACACATAATGATATTTAAAACAACATATGATAAACACAATTATTATAATACAAAAATAGAATTATCCATTTTACTTGCCCTATATGTCAAATCATCATATTGAAAGAGGAATATAGGTCATGCAGAATGTGTGGCCTCGTTTTGAAATGATTCCGGAAATGCACTGGTGTATTAGCAGGTTTAAAACATTTACTTACATTTACTTATGATTTATTAAATTCTTTATGTTGTAAATTATATTATAATAAATAATAATAAAATGAATTAGCATGTGTGCACTTTTAAACTTTGTAAGTATAAAACAAGTAAGACTTTTAGAATTCTTTAAATATCTCTAGAACTGCCATGTTGTTTTTTCATGATAAGGAAATCATAGGCATCTGTCTGTTGTAGTTTTATTTAACTGTTATGCATGTTTAAAAGAAAGGTTTGCCCTTCTTGCATGATCTATATTAAGTCTATAAGAAAGGAGGCCGGGGGGGGGGGGGGGAGGGAGTAACATAGTGAAACTGAAACATAACAAAACAAGAAAAAATATTACCGTTTAATACATTTGTTGTATATATACAGTTAGCACAGTATTGCACAATACAAGTTCCATCTAAATACATTTATTACAAGATATAAAAAGTGACCCATCTCTCTCTTTCCAAAAATAACAACAAGGAAAAAAATAAAAATATATTTTGTTCCGTACAGTTTCTGATGTAGAAAATTATTTTGGGCTTTTTTAGTGAATTATTTTCTTCTTTGGTTAGGAAACTGAGTAATCTATTGAGTCAAAATAACTACCCAGTAAATATTTAAAGAAAAACTTTGACAATCTAAATTGATTTGGCGACAAATAATTGTATTTACTGGATGACAGCTATCAAACAGATACAACTAATATTTAACACTGAAAACATTTTTTTAAAAACTTAGGTTTAAGGGAAAAAGAGGTAGATCTAGTCAAGTTTAAAAAAAACAACTTATTTTTCAACAACAGCAAATAGAAGGGTCTAGGGCGGGGAGGAAGAAGAAATATTGATTTTTGCCCATTTATCAACAATAAAAACAACACAAAAAAGGCACTTCACAAATTAAAAAGACAAAGATAAAAAAAAACCCAGCCTATTATTTTACAGTAGACAATGAAAACTAGGTCAGATGTGAACCAATGAAGTAGTCCACTGTACAGAAGTCACACTTCTCCACAGTAGGAATACAACGTCTATAAAAAGGATACTTAGGCTGGCTGGTCCAGCCGTTAGTTCACTGGACTGTCATCAAAACGGCCAGGGTTCTAACCCTGCCTCACTGCACTCACTGCAGGAGTTTTGGACCTAGTGGACGTAATAATTTTCTATCTAGAAGGAACGACTGTAAAACGTATAAGTCAGGTCCAGATAGTGATATATACTGAATAAGTAAAACGAAAATTATCTCTATATGACATTTATTGTGTACATATAATAATATATATATATAACTATTTCATAAAGGTTTAGCACACAATGATCAAGAACAGAGTCACACACTCTCTCTCACACATACACACATATAAATATGAACTAGTTAACAGTTAACATTTTACTTCTATCTTAGGGAATGTTAAAAAAAATATTAACATTGGTTCTTCAAAGAAAAATAATTATTAGAAGGGAATAAAACACTTTTTATTTTATTTCCACCGATAGGAAATCAAACCAATTAATGTAACAGAATGATGTATTTTTGTTTCTGATTAAAAATTTACATACTAATAAATTCTTTTTTTTTTAATTAAAAAGTTGATTTCATCAATTTCTTTGATTATGTCAAAAGTCAACTTATAGTGAGTTTAAAAACAAAAAATTATATTTTTTTACAAAACGATTTTTTTTTTTTTTGAATTTTGAAAGTGGTGACAAGTTTTTAATTTATGTTACTATGACTATTATAAATATTTGTGTAAATGTATAAATTTATCCAATAACCAAAAGGTGAATAGTTTTATATAGTTCATACCTTGGTTTAAAAAAAGAAATAAAATAATTAGTAACCCTTTCAGCCAGATAAAATTTCTGGTAGAGTAGGGGGGGGGGGGGGGGGTTAACAAATTTAAAAATGTATAGCATCAATGCTCAGAGACCACCGGCCATAAGCTGCACGATCTACGGCTGGCCAATTTTTGACCAATGGTGTAATAAATTAAGATGATATCCACAATGGTAAATATTATAGATATAGATAGATATATGTATATATATATGTATAAATTTATACTAAGATAAGAGCAAAAAATAAATGATGCAATTATTAAATGAGTACACAAAACCAAACGAACATTTTTTTACAATTAGTTCTTGTGTGCACTCACACTGCACACATGCACACATATCGATATGAGATTGTGTATCCCTGAGGTCCAAGTGTGCACAGCTTGTTGTCTTTTTTTTTAAGTCCAGCTATTTATTTATTTTTTGTAAGTTCAGCTGTCTTTTTATTTTTCATATCCAGTGAGCCTTGTCAAAGATGCACCACAGAAAATTGTCTGGTAATAATTAAGTCTGCACAGACTTTGTATTAAAAAAAAAGAATGTATATATTTAAATATATAATTGCACAAGTTTATTATTATATCAATCGGTTTCAAATTTTTATACAGATGGCATCTCCTTAGCCTGGATTGATTAATATTATAATGCACAAAGATTATGTTTTTTATCTTTGAAAAGAAACACACAGAAATACAAAAAGAAAATAATAATAATTTAGGGGCGGAGTTTGGGGAATGGAGGTGGAGTCTCCATAAAAGGGGCGGGGAGAGGGGAGGAGTTAAGGTAATATTTTAAGAGTGGATAGTAATTTGAAAAAAAAAGGTGTAGAGTGCTGCAAGATCACAACACGGTTATCAAAGGCTGTCACTCACATGGAGGGTGGTGACAATAAAAGAATCATTGTAGACTTTGTGTCCAACTTCAGCATAATTCAGAAAGTGTTTTTTTCTTTTATCATAAGACACACACATAGTGAACAAAACAATACAATTTATTTATTCTACTTGCTTATGTACATTGTGTAGGATTGACCATTTTACACCATTTCTTCTTTTTCTTTTTTTTTTAAATAAAAAATAGAGCCTTAATTATATTGGTCCCTTAAATTTGAATAGGAAAAGAAAGAAATGAAGATGTTCATATTTTCTTCTCATTTAGATAAATATCTAGTAGTAGTAGTCATAAAGTCTATAGTAAAAAGCCTTTAGATATTATGGTATGAACTCGCGATTGCAAGTAAAGTTGTTCTGTCCTAATTTTATTAAACGTAAAGTGATTTCAGTTCATGTCAAGGTACTCAGTAGGTCAAAGGGTAAAGGTGACTTTGGCCTGTGACTTGATGTCTCTTTCCATTCTACGAAGACATTGAAGGGAAAAAATGCAAAATGTCTTCTATAAATTTTCATACGAAATTTGAACTTTGATCTGCTGCAATCTTTGTGTTGCTCTTCTACATCTTCCTTGTTCATGTAGTATAGTTTAGTGTTCATGTAGTATAGTTTAGTGTTCATGAAGTATAGTTTAGTGTTCATGAAGTATAGTTTAGTGTTCATGAAGTATAGTTTAGTGTTCATGAAGTATAGTTTAGTGTTCATGAAGTATAGTTTAGTGTTCATGAAGTATAGTTTAGTGTTCATTCTGTTTCAATGGGACGATTAACAGTCAATAGCGTCTTTTAATGGAAAACGATCATCTCATTGAAGGTCAGGAAATGATTTTTATCACTGAGCGAAGATCTGTGCCACTAGCAGGGATAGACACGCGAAGATCACACACCCCACCACCCCCCGTCATACGCTGCTCTCTATCCCTTGGAGCCTCGGGTGCAGGATCCTGGGCGAGGCGCCCTCGTTGAGGTCCTGCTCGAACTCCAGGAGCTGGCCCATGAAGTTGAAGTTCGGGGAGATGATGGAGCGCTTGCCCTTTACGAACTTGTAGGCGTCTGCCATGGCCATCCTGGTGTGCTTCAGGAGGTAGGCGATCGTGATGGTGGCCGAGCGGGACACGCCTGCGTGGCAGTGGATCAAGACTTTGGCATTGTTCTGGCGGGCATCATCTGTGATTGGAAATAAACAAACACATATTTAACTATACAGCAAGATACGTCGCATTAGTTTTAAGCATTCATATAGTATATAAGAAAGTCTTAGACAGGATAATCTTTTAAAAAGAACTTAAAGACCTTTCTCTTTTGCTAATACATCTGCCATTGCAAGTCACACCAAGAGCGCACTGAGCATGCTAATTTAATAGCATGGATAGAAGTGCCCATTCTTATCTAATCTTATATGAATCGATCAGTCTTAGATATTTTTGGAAATGCGTTTATATTTATGTATAATATGGCTTTTGGATTAGGTTTTTTGTGTAAATACTTTAGAATTAATATAAAAAAAACACTAGCAAATACAAGCTAACAACCATCTTGACAAGCTAATCAAACGCAGTTCATGATTCCAACAAAAGCTTACACTTTTGTGGTTCTTAACCCCCCGAATGGTATGAAACATCAGACAAGAATGTACTTAAGTTAATCCCTCGTCTAAAGCTCCTAAAGCATTGTGTTGTGTTAGTCCGTACTCGTCTGACTTAACGAGAAAAACAACTATACCACCCCCCCCCCCCGCCCCTCCGAAACAAAACCTAATCCTCCATTTTGTATTCACTTCACACTTTTAAGACTCTTATTTTCAAAAACCGTTATTTTCTCCATACATCTAGTGAAGTAAAGCTTATAGATGAAAATATATACAGAGTATGTTGAAGTAGCCCTCCACCCCTCCACCTCCTCTCCCGTACACTTATCCGTCGTGTCGTGGTCTATAGGTCAAGCTGACACGAGGAACGCGTTCAACAAATGAGACCAGCTCCACAGAGACCACAGGAACGATCCGGTAAGTGCAGTCCGACCCCCTCCCTCCCTCAACCAGACTCCCCCCCCCCCCCCCACCGTGTGACACAAACCTCCCCTCAAAAAAATACTGATCGACGGGAATAGTGACGCCATTAGCAGGAAGTGGATTTAAAAAACAAAAATAAAAACACGAGACACACCGCTGTCAGTTGTCCGAGGACCCCATCTGTCACAGTGGAGTATCCCTCCCCTGCCCCCGGTGTGGCCCGCTAGACTTAGCTGACACAGCTCCACATGGTCTACAGCTTAATCTCTCTCTCTCTCTCTTCTACGCCTGCCCCATGTGAGCCAGCCCCTCCCCCCACCCCCCACCTACGGTCCTTAATGACTCCCATCTGACCAGTGCCGGGGATAACAAGAAAAGTAAAAAAAAATCCCCGGATATAAACATGGCGGCCACCAGCGGTTTGGATAGAAGATTACAGCTGGAAAGTTTCTGTCTTGCTGAGAGAGAGATGGAGAGAGAGAGAGATGAAGAGAGAGAATAAGCGAGATGGGGAATTTAGAGGTGGGGGGGGTAGACTCTAGGGAGGAAGAGAGAATAAAAGAATGAGTTCTAAAGAGTATAATCTGTTGATGGAAGTAGACCTGGAGATAACAGTATAATCTGTTGATGGAAGTAGACTTGGAGATAACATCTTCCTCGTTTCTATTGTAACTATGGATAATAATACATATCTACTTTCGGGCGTATGCATAGACGGTAACCCTAAAGCAAGTTTAAAAAACGGAAGATTATAAAGAGGATATATACTCTTTGTCAATGACACACTCTTTCAGATAATATTATATACCCTATGTCATATTAGGGTATACACTCTTCAATATAGTACACAATTAGAAAGTGGCCAGCTCTTTGGCCCTGTAATATAGTCAGTCTTACAACGGTCTGCGGTACTTGACAACCTATACGAATGCCTCATGGCTTCAAAAAACGACTTCTCTATTGCGACGTAGAAAAAAAAAAAAAGACAATTACAATCTCAACCCCAAGCAATAATCTCTAAACACGTATAATATAATAGCAAGGTTCTATACAATTATGTAATCAACGTCACGTGCTTGGGACTTCATAATATCCGCTCTGTCATTGGTTCAATTCCCGAAGGCAATTGGAAATTAACCACTGCCAAGCGGACTTATCTTCCCCTATCTGTTTCTTCCTTCATCAGGGCCCAGCACTCTTCTCTCTCCCCATTCTCCTTTATTGATTTAGCTTCAATAATCTACGCATGTAAAATTAAAAAATATATATTATATTAGTTATACGTAGAAAAAAATATTATAATAAACAACAGCCAAATCAATTCTAGACTTCTGCTACTCCCCTCCCCCTCCCCTTATACCGTCTCCTGGCACTTGTATTTTTATAACTGTTCCATTTTAAGACGATAATTGAATGAAATGAAACTGATACTTGTTTAAAATGTATTTGTTAGTTACGAACAACGGCCAGTCATTGTGCGTCTTGTGTCTTTGCGATCATTTTAGCTCTACTCCATCATCTCCATTAGGCATTCCACATTAAGACCCCAGCCCCCTTCTCCCCCGTGGCCCATCACCCCAAAGATCTTCGACGCCCACCATGTAGAACTTCAATTAAACATGTTTACAAGTATGGTATTTGGCTATCGTGTTTACAAATATGCCAGGTTTTACGTTAACCGTTGATATATTGGAACAGAAATCTAGGGACCAACGCCTTCCATCCATAGCAACTATGAACACTTCAGAGCACTATATGAATGTTTAAAATGCCACTAGAAACTGTCAAACGTGAAAACGAGAAGTGAAGAGAAAAAAAAACAACGATATTAAAACAGGGAAATAGAATGTAGAGATTAAGACTGACCAAAGACCAACCTATAACCTTGACCCCTAACAGCACATTATGAGTCAACCACTTCTGCAGGTAGTAATTGTCACGAGGGTTGAAATTAAACATCCTAGGGCGCAATTTTTGTGTTGGTTTATTAGACCCAATGAGCGCCATCTCCTGTTTTACATTTGGCAGCAGTTTCTTTTTCCCCCTGGCCATGTCGTTTGGTTGTTCTATTTTTTTATGACCATCAAAAACATGGATTGGACGATGTCTCGCCCATTTCAACGGTACATTTATTGCCTTGCCTAATTGGCGTTTATAGATTTATTTGTTTTTCTGTGTGCGTTGGTTGTATGGATGTTACTGTACTATTGTTGGTGGATATAAAAAAAGAGGGAGCCATTAAATATTTAAAAATAATGGGTGTGATTTATGTGCAATAAATGTCAGTTATGTGATTGAGGGAAAGAGAGAGAGAAAGATAGAAAGAGGGGGAAATAGAGAGAGAGGAGGTGAATGAGAGAGATAGAGTGAGTGAGAGAGAGAGAAATAGAGAGAGAATTCAGACATCAAACAGTGCCATTCTACAATGTAAATGCCATTCTGCGGTAAATACATTTGCATCATTGACCAGTTGACCAACGGTTTGGGAATGACCATTACATCCCAAGCCGTGTCTGGTCTCTAATACCTCAAATATTCTACTAAGACGTTCCTTTTTTTTTTTTTCAAAGGCTGAACTGAAGTAATTTATTTCTAATAGTCTTCATCGATACATTTTAAAACATCTGGTCGAATGGTTCAGGTTACGGTTAAAGGTAAAACAATAAGGCGATTCAATCATGCATGCGTCCATCCGACAAACATTCACCACGACATTCGTGCAACATGTCTCTCTCTCTCTCCAGCACTCAATTCTTTGTTATCGCCTTTTGCGTTCCATTTCAAATTGCTTTGCGTGTGCCAAGTAACTTTGCCACGCGTGCCGTACATTGCCGACCCCCCTGGACGAATACATTTAGGAATTATAATATTAATATAGTATTAAGTATGAACTCACTACATGTAGAGCCATTACATTTTTCACCTCCGCTTCCCTCCCCTCCCGATGCCTCTTGTTTGAAAAAAAATAATAATCTCGCGACCAAAGCGTACTTTCTTCGGCAGCAGAAGTGAGATGACGTCATGTCAGTTACACTGAGCTCTACCTGTCCCCGTAAGGGTCGGTGTGGGGGGGGGGGGGGGGGGGGGGAGAAAGAGTGTGTGGAGATAAAGGAGGGGAGGGAGGGAGTGAGTGAAGGCAAGTGGGTTAGTTTAGAATGACTCACGCTCACCGTGCGTTTTCTATGCTCACCTGTATAGCCACTCACCCCCCCCCCACCCCGGCCTTTACCACACCACCCCCCATGAACTCTTTCTCTTCACTTCGGCACTTGAAATAGGACTTTGTTTTAAATAAGAACATTTCTTACAAGTACAGCGTACGAGTATATAGATATATATTTACATCTGTTGAGGCTATTTTTAAATCGCGTTGGCTGGATATGACCAAAAATATAACTTGCATTTTTTTGGTGGGCGATGCTACGAAGAAATTGCGTGGCCTCGGACAATCCCTAGTTGCTGTTAAGGTGGAACGTGATGTCCAGTGCATACAGCTATTGACTCAAAATGCTTCAAATGTAGGCCTAATTATAAATACATATAAAGTGTTTTTATTTTAAGTCTTAAATGCCGATGCCATGATGAGGGGTAAAATGTTTTTTCTTCATGAAATGTAAAATTAAAGGAATGTAATTAGGAATATTTGAAAAGGAAAACACTCGTTTGTTATAGTTATTCTATATCAATAACCTCTTAAGTATATAAATCGTATAACAATATATATATATATATATATATTGTTACGAAACGTAAATTCCCTACATTGTAATGTTAATAAACCAACTAAACCATTTAAGCGAATTGCGTTTAAACGATACAAAATATTTCTCAGCTCACGGTTTTCCCCGGGTTTTTCCTAACCTAATTAAAGCATTATTGTTTTTTTTATTAACCTCGATAAAAACATGAACTGTTCACGCGAGTACAGCATGTCAAGGTCGATCGGTCTCTCCTTATTTTGTTAGAGCATTATTGCTTGTTCTTAATAAAAATTATTTTGATCACGCAGTCAACATGCAGGCTTGATTAAAATATTCGTGTCACTAGACTGTCTGGTTTTTCCAACGATTGACCCGTAATATATTTCTACGCAATTCGACACTTTAGTCAGTTCTTGGCTTGCATTCGATCTAGTAACATCAAATATTCTCCGCTCTGAGTATCATTTCTATTTGATTTGTTTGATGGAAAATTTATTATTCTACTATTAACTACAATGCTATATGTTCATTGAGGATATTCATTACTAATTGGAATATGTGTATTTCTTGATTGTGTATATAATATTATTTGGATTCCTACTGGATTGATGTTGTAAATTAAACCAAATTTATCGTTGCTTTCTACACAACTTGGTTAACGTCAATATTTCAACGTTATATACATGTGTGTATGTGTAATATTTATACAACTATTTTAATAATCTACACTACCACTCAACATCGAGGTTCTTGCTGTATAATATGAGCCACACCAATAATTATACATGAAGTAAATCAACTGAAAACTCTAAAACTACGCTATGTGAATTGCCAGGGGATACTAAGAACCACGGAATACTCTAGACAACTACAAATAAACTTCAGAATGATATAATAAGATCTTCACTAATACAAGGATACTCACACTAATAATAACAATACTATAACTATTATTTTCATAAATTGAATGGGGGCTCTAGCCGTAATAACATTATAAATCATAATTATACTTGTGTGATATAAATAGAAGGTCTCATCCATAATTTATTATGGTGAATAAATTGCCTTGTAATAAAATGGGTTTTGCTCGTCAGTGATTTACTAACAAACGTTTAGAGGATTTACTTCAACTTCAAGAATCGTTATACTATTTACACAAACTATTTACAACTGCCGTAATACATACTCGTAACTTGGATGGATTGTGTTGGAAAATATGAACAATATACAATATACTAAAGATTGTGATTGAATTGAACATTGCTATTGAGAATCGGAAAACTTAACTATTCAGCCTCTAAAATTATCTGGTGTATTATCTTATCAAACAAAGTAACTCTAAGAAAGTATTATTTTTATGACCTTGTTGTGACAAATCTGAACTGTGTGGTGTAGTGAATTATTCAAAGGACAGAAAGTAAGTTGGACTCTTTATTGTATTATTAACAAGATTTATAGTAACTTTTAATAATATCTAAAATGGAAGCCACAAATAATCTTACATTGGATCCAGAGATATTTGATCTAACCTCAGAACAGCTTAATAAAATGTCGATGATACAACTAAAAGAATTGGCTAAATCATTGGGCATTTCTATCACAGAAACTAGGCCATCAAAAACTAAATTACTTCAAGAGGTAACTGAGTGTTTAAGAAAACAAGGTACACTAATTATTGAAGAAACTACTGCTAATGATAACATTAATGATGAATCAGATGATGAATTACCTTTTCCTATAAAACAAAGAGTAAAGCATACAACTGGTGACTTAAGTGAAGAATTGAAATTTAAACTTGAGTTAAGAAAGATGGAATTAGAGATGGAAAGAGAAAGAGAAAACAAGAGAATTGAGATGGAAAGAGAGAGAGAAAGCCAGAGAATTGAGATGGAAAGAGAAATAGCAAGAGAGAAAATAGCAAGCCAAGAAAGAATTGAGATAGCAAGGTCTCGTACGTCAAATCATTCGAATGCAAGCTCTGAAGCAGATGCAGAACTGTATAAGTTTAAGAAACATATTCCAGTTTTTGAAGATAATTCGGTGGAAGAGTTCTTCATGATTTTCGAGAGAAACGCTAGAGACTATCAATTTCCCGAGGGCAAGAAAGCTATACTCCTACGCTCAGCTCTGAACAAAGGAAAGGCACTTGATGTTGTATTAAGTCTTACTGAAGAGGAATTGTATGATTATGAACTGATCAAGAATAGAGTACTGCTAAGTTATGCATTAACACCTGAAAAATATAGAAAAGTGTTTCGTGAGTCTAAGAAAGAACAGGAACAATCCCATGTTGATTTTCTAAGACAGAAAAAGAAATATTTTGAAAGATGGATTCGATCCAAAGGTGTAAACAAAGACTTTGATAAATTAGCTAATCTTATGCTAATGGAAGACTTTAACAATAACATCAGAGGTGATGTAAGAATACATTTAGCAGACAAAGGTGTAGAACAAGTAGAAACAGCAGCAGTGATGGCAGACGAATATGTTATTATCCATTCCAGCAATAAATTTACAACAGTTGATAAATCAAAATTCCAGAATCGAGATATGAAGGTAGGAAAGAAAACCATAAATCCAAATGAATCCTATCAATCAAAGAGACATCAGCAGAGCAATGAAGGTCCAACAAATTCCAAGCCAACCTGTAGCCATTGTAAACGAATTGGACATACTAAGGAAAAGTGCTGGATATTGAATGGGAACCCGAATAAAAAGAATGTTGTCTTATCGTATGTAGCAATGCCAAAACAAAGAACTCATGTAAATGTAAAGAAGGATATTAGAACTCAAACAGAGATACCTAGTGCTAATGCAGATAACCTGACAAAACACACGTATCTAGGAAACTTGAAACCAGAAATAGTTCCTGAAATAGAGACAATGGTTTTCAATAATTCTAATTCTAATCTGAGCTCCAAGGAGTCTATATCAGATAGAACCACCATGAGTACTAAACATACCTCTTACAAAAATAACTTGGATACAGATCTCATCGATACTGAGATACCAAGCAATTGTTTACCATTCATTGAAGAAGGTACCGTGTCATCCATAATAAATGGTGTCACTAGTGAAAAGAACATCAGAATACTCCGTGATACAGGGGCTGAGGTTTCACTACTTTTAGAGAATACTGTTCCTACGTCACAATCGACATATACAGGACAGGATCTTACTATTCAAGGTGTATCAAGGAAAAATGTACAAGTTCCTTTGCATCAAATACAGCTGAAGAGTGCGTACTTCACTGGAAATGTAGTTGTGGGTGTGTACAAATCACTTCCGTTTAAAGGCGTTTCTTTAATACTGGGAAATGATATTGCTGGAGATGTGGTGCATTCCATATCCAAGAAAAAACAATGCCTTAATAAAAGTGAGAGCTTTATCAAACCTATATGCATCGTCACTAGAGGTATGGCCCAACAACAAAAGTCTGTCGAAACCATGTCAAAGTCAAAAATAGAACCAGAAATTGACCTACAGGCAACTTTCCTGGCTGACATCTTGAGTGGTCCCTCAGTCAAGACTACTGAAAGTAATTTGTCACCTCGACAATTACTCCTATTAGAACAGAATAGAGATTCAGGAATTAAACACCTGAAGAAAAAGGTGATAACTGAACAGGAGGCAGAAATTAAAGGAAATGGATTTTTTCTGAAGGAGGGAATATTAATGCAAAAATGGAGAGATGTGAAATGTGATAATGACAATTGCAGAGAAGGAAGTCAGATTGTGGTACCAGCCATATATCGTAATGACATCTTACACATGGCTCATGATACGCCATATGCTGGTCATCTAGGAGTGAACAAGACTTACCGCCGAATTCTTCCGTACTTCTATTGGCCTGGACTACATCGTGACGTCACAAAATACTGCAAGTCATGCAATACATGCCAGATAGTTGGTAAACCTAACCAGACTATACCGGTAGCACCTCTAAAGCCAATACCTGTGTGACGAATGGAAACGAATCGGTCGTCACATAGGCCGAATTTTATAACTGCCAATGTTTATAACAAATGTATTAGCATCACAACCATGTATGGATTAGGAATATATGTACATTATTTTGATTAAGCGTAAGAGAGAGAGAGAGAGAGAGAGAGAGAGAGAGAGAGAGAGAGAGTGTGAGAAGGTTTAGAAATATAAATGTTGTTTGTAAATGTTAGTATATTACCTTGTTCCCATATAGCGGGGTTTCCCGGCCAAGTAAAATGATACTATACCGCCCTCCCCCCCCCCCCCCCACCTTCCCGTGTCACCTTTTCCACCCGCGACGTGGTTATCCCCCCTTACCTGTTAAGATAGGAATCATCTCCCTCCAACTTTGAATGGCGTACGAATTTAACGACCAGTGTCCAGATTGCAATTAAGGGTCACATAGTCTCGTGAATATCGCGCCCTCTCGCCCCCCCCCTTTCCACCTTCCTGGGTGACCATATATTTCCTACCTTATCTTGTCACTGTTTCAGGAAATATAATTCCAGTTGATATCATTTTTTCTGATCGCCAACGGTGGACATTGACATTTTTATGCATAGATCTGGCCTTCTGCAAATGGCCCATAATTGGGCGACTTTCTAAGGCCAGGGAGATCCCTCTGTTGATCTCAAAATTTAGTACCAGATGTCAAACCATTGGTATAGTTTACACTCCCCCTCTTCCTGCCCGCTATATAAGTTGAAACTGTTCGCTGTAAATGTAGTCCTAGCGCCAGTCTCATAAGAAGACACACTTTCATTTTAGTTAGAAGTCAGATCTAACTATTGTAAATATTGTTCTACTCAGATTGTTTGATCCCCCATTTTATATGCCAGTTTATTCACGAAGTTTTGCATTTTGTTGATGAATTGCCTGCATAGGCTAATAGTTTACCTTCATCATTGTATTATTATTGCTAGCCATTTTCCGCTACCATTGAATAAAGTCATACAGTTTTCTCTCATAAGACAACAGCGTTGGTTACTGTTTGGTTAGAACGTGACATTGTTTGTTAGACTTAGACGTTTACGAAGCCACGTCTAAGGAAAGGTGTCAAATATAAATTTGCAAAAGTACAGTAGAGGCTGCCATCCGACTTCAAAAGATACCTCCAGACCAACGAAGCCAAGGGTGTGAGTTGAAACCTCCACCACACGTGTAACCAAGTCGAATCCACAACTACCGGGTTACATAATTGAGGTCTCGTCCGGTGATTCGAATCTGGGCACCATTTGAAGCGGTCCAGCTTGATTGTATTTTTGCTGGGGGCTCTTATTCACCTCTAACAGAAAAGCCACTGTCCTGACAACCCGGTGACAACCTGTATCAACCCCTACACAAACACTGCCTGTCTCCTGAAGAAAGTCAACTAGACCTACCCTGCACATTTCATTGAACATTGCTTGTTACCTGAAGAGTGTCAACTGCCAACCAGACAACACTGTAGACAACCCTTTGCCACACGTTTATCCACCTGACACCATAGATCAGCTTCAACGCCGTCGTGAGACAACACAGCTAATAGTTACCGAAGTCCACAAGACAGAATTAAAAACATTCTAACATTCTAGTGACATTAGTGAATAGTGTATAAGTGTGTGTGTGTGTTAGTGATATGGATTTCTGTAATTCAAATTAGGAAGGCTGAAGGGTAAGTGATCCTTTTACTTTTGTTATATCATTGGCAATTTAGCATAATTTAGAAGTTAGAATATCATGGCCGATATTGTAAGCATTAAACGTGTTGCTAGAGAAGAAGCTGAGGCCGCTAACCTCACTGGTAATGAGATGTTAGAATATATTAAGCAACAGGTCGCTGAGTTTAGGGAGGCAGAAAAGTTAAAAATTGAGTCCGAAAATGAAAAGTTAAAAATTGAATCAGAAAAAGAAAAGTTAAAAATTGAATCAGAAAAAGAAAAGTTAAAAATTGAATCAGAAAAAGAATTGCAAATTAGGTTGGCCCAAATTGAGGCTGAGAAAGTAATACAGTTAAGACAGGCAGAATTAGCGGCCCCCGGTATGTGCACTCCGAATTCCCCTTCCTCTCAAACTTCAACAGAGCACTCAAATGACTCATTCACCCCCAAATACTACTCTTTCACACCTGACATTTTTGACCCGTCATTAGAGACCATTGACGTCTACCTTAATAGGTATGAACATTTAGCTGTAAACCATAATGTCCACAAAGAACTATGGGTTAGACATTTAGTTCAGTCTCTAAGAGGCCAAGCTTATGAGGTTTACAACAAACTTCCTTCTAATGACAAAGACAGTTATGAAACATTGAAAAATGCGCTACTGATAAAGTACGAATTGACGGCTAGATCATACAATAGGAAATTTAGAGAATCACAAATAAAAGAAGGAGAGACGTATGTTCAGTTTGCAGACAGGCTAAATTCATATTTAATCAAATGGGTAGAACTCGCATCGCATGAAAAAACATTTCAAGGACTAGCCGAGCTAGTCCTAACAGAACAATTGAGACATAATATGTCTTATAAAATGAAAGTGTTCCTGGACGAACGTAAGGTGGGTACCTTTAACAAATTGGTAGAGTTAGCGGATCGCTACGCCACAGCTCACCAAGAGGAAAATCTGACAACCCACCCCCCACGCCCCCGCCTTGATAAACCCCAGGCAGGGCGCCCCAACGGGCCTATAGATAAGAAAAACTCACATCGCTATCCGCCCCAGCACGAAAATCAGCAAACGCTACGCCCCTACCATCAAACAAATGGAGGGAGCAATCGCCTAGAGCACTCAAACCCTTTTTCGAGTGATAGGAGAGACCGCCCCACACAGGCCCGCGTGTCCTCCGTTGTAGTCCGAACCGACTCTGAGGAGCCGGAAAATCCAAGGACACCCATTTATAATTTGGGAACCTTAGCTACTTGCACTAATGAGTTAGAAACTCAGGTGACTTTGATTGATGAATCGAAAACCTCGCCTACCCCTGGGAGCCACAATGGCCCCAAAGAAACAGACACGGTTGAACTGAATGGGGAACCAGCAACTTGTCACTTTGATAGTGGTTGTCAATACGACTCCATTGTTTCCGCTTCGCGGATACGACCCGGCGACCTTACGGGTCAGTTTGTAAGCCTTCGAGGGCCATCCCTCTCTGCACCCGTCCAGAATCTTCCCATTGCGCGTATTCACATAAATTCTCCTTTTGTGCGTGGCACAATAAATGCAGCGGTCATGAAAGACCTAGTTTATGATGTTATTTTGGGATGCAAGTACGTTTTTCTAGCTATCCCACAGACCCCTATGATCCTGACCCCGGTTATCACCCAAGCCCGCCCCGAGACAGTGGACTCCACAGTAGATCCTCCGCCCTCTCACCAAGATTTTATTAAAGCTCAGCAGGAAGACCTTTCCCTAAATTCAGTTAGAGAAAAAAACCAAACAAGCTTGCGCGATTCTAGAACAGCTTATGTTTTCTTTAAAGCAAACCTTCTCTATAGACAGCCTTGCGCTGATCAAGATGAAAAGCCCCAGGTAATAGACATAGCCCATGACTTTCATATAGGAGCCCACCAAGAACAGACGTCGACTGTTCAAAAAGTGAAACATGACTATTACTGGCCCGGTATGTCGGGTGACAGCAAAAGATTTGTATCTTCGGGTCACCAGGGCCAAGTCATGACAAAAAAACGCCTCACTCCACCTGTACCGTTAGGTGAGATCCCAGTGGGGGATATTCCCATTAAACGGGTGTCAGTAGACCTAATAGGTCCCCTCCCCCGGTCGCGGTATAAGGACGCTTATATCCTGAGTGTAGTGTGCCAATCGACTAAATGGCCAGACAGATTACCGACCCTTCTCATTCATGGCTTCAGGCAAAATCTTAACCGCCGACTAATGCGACAGTCTCTGTCTTTGACCCCGTACATACCAGGACCCGAAAACTGCCTATCAGACTTCCTCAACCGCCACTCTATTGCAACCAAAACGGGAGAGGACTAAGAAGCCCTCCTGTTTCATTGTATATATCTTCTGTCATTATCATAAATCTGTAAGTATCTCAATTTATCTCTTAGTTTTTTTTTGTTATAGACTTGTAACTTTTGGGGTGTATAATCTCGCGATTGTTCTCGTAATAGCGTTTATTAACAGTTCTTATCATAGATAAGAACTTTTGTTGGTGGGGATATTGTGACGAATGGAAACGAATCGGTCGTCACATAGGCCGAATTTTATAACTGCCAATGTTTATAACAAATGTATTAGCATCACAACCATGTATGGATTAGGAATATATGTACATTATTTTGATTAAGCGTAAGAGAGAGAGAGAGAGAGAGAGAGAGAGAGAGAGAGAGAGAGAGAGAAGGTTTAGAAATATAAATGTTGTTTGTAAATGTTAGTATATTACCTTGTTCCCATATAGCGGGGTTTCCCGGCCAAGTAAAATGATACTATACCGCCCTCCCCCCCCCCCCCCACCTTCCCGTGTCACCTTTTCCACCCGCGACGTGGTTATCCCCCCTTACCTGTTAAGATAGGAATCATCTCCCTCCAACTTTGAATGGCGTACGAATTTAACGACCAGTGTCCAGATTGCAATTAAGGGTCACATAGTCTCGTGAATATCGCGCCCTCTCGCCCCCCCCCCCCTTTCCACCTTCCTGGGTGACCATATATTTCCTACCTTATCTTGTCACTGTTTCAGGAAATATAATTCCAGTTGATATCATTTTTTCTGATCGCCAACGGTGGACATTGACATTTTTATGCATAGATCTGGCCTTCTGCAAATGGCCCATAATTGGGCGACTTTCTAAGGCCAGGGAGATCCCTCTGTTGATCTCAAAATTTAGTACCAGATGTCAAACCATTGGTATAGTTTACACTCCCCCTCTTCCTGCCCGCTATATAAGTTGAAACTGTTCGCTGTAAATGTAGTCCTAGCGCCAGTCTCATAAGAAGACACACTTTCATTTTAGTTAGAAGTCAGATCTAACTATTGTAAATATTGTTCTACTCAGATTGTTTGATCCCCCATTTTATATGCCAGTTTATTCACGAAGTTTTGCATTTTGTTGATGAATTGCCTGCATAGGCTAATAGTTTACCTTCATCATTGTATTATTATTGCTAGCCATTTTCCGCTACCATTGAATAAAGTCATACAGTTTTCTCTCATAAGACAACAGCGTTGGTTACTGTTTGGTTAGAACGTGACATTGTTTGTTAGACTTAGACGTTTACGAAGCCACGTCTAAGGAAAGGTGTCAAATATAAATTTGCAAAAGTACAGTAGAGGCTGCCATCCGACTTCAAAAGATACCTCCAGACCAACGAAGCCAAGGGTGTGAGTTGAAACCTCCACCACACGTGTAACCAAGTCGAATCCACAACTACCGGGTTACAACCTGCCTTTGCAGAACCATTTAGCCACTTGCTAATAGACTGTGTAGGTCCTTTGCCTAAAACAAAGACAGGACACCAGTACTTATTCACTATAATGTGCACTGCCACGAGATACCCTGAAGCTATTCCGCTACGCACCATTAACGCAGATAAGATATCTGACGCATTGATTGCATTTTGTTCAAGATACGGTCTTCCAAAGACTATACAGTCAGACCAAGGATCTAACTTTACATCAAAGCTGTTTAACCAGGTCTTAAAGAAACTAGGCATCCAACATGCAACTTCAACTGCGTACCATCCGCAAAGCCAAGGTGCCCTAGAAAGATATCATCAGACTCTGAAAACCATGCTCCGCACATACTGTTTTGAGAACACTGAAGACTGGGATCGCGGTATTCCATTCGCTCTTTTCGCGACTAGAGAAACTGTGCAGGAATCTCTTGGATTCAGTCCGTTCGAGTTAGTGTTTGGACATTCAGTTCGAGGACCTCTAAAACTGTTGCAGGAAACCTTGTTAAATTCTGATGAAGAGACTGGACTCGTAGCTTATGTGGAACAATTTAGCAATAGAATCTATCATGCTTTTAATCATGTTAAAGATAATCTTTTGCAGGCTCAGAAAAGAATGAAAGGGTACTATGATGTCAAGGCCAGATCCCGATGTTTCCATCCTGGTGATAAAGTCCTCATGTTGACCCAATTGTCTGGACAACCCCTGAGTGCAAAATATACAGGACCATATCAGGTTTTAGATAAAATCAGTGATGTAACATACATTGTAAAAACCCCTGATAGAAGGAAAACACAGAGACTGTGCCATATAAACATGCTAAAACCCTATGTTGTTAGGGAAGAACAAACTGACATTAGGCCAGTGAGTGCTATCAAAACTGTTGAAACACCCCCGCCTAAATTTAAAAAGACAATCATAGAAAGTAAACTTCAAAACACTGAAGCACTTAAAAACCTCAATGATAAACTGGCACATCTAGACTCAGGTGAACAGACTTCTATCAAGGGTTTAATCTATGATCATGTAAATTTGTTTAGTGATGTTCCTAACAAAACAACTTTGGTTACCCATGATGTAGTTTTAAAAGATGATAATGTCAAACCTGTCAAACAACATCCGTATAGGGTTAATCCCATACAACTTAAGAATAACTCACGTATTGGTAAAAGATCACATCGTCGCGGACACCCTATCGCGCATGTAACAAATGTATAAGGGGATAGATAACTTCATGTATATATTCTGATAATCCTAACTAAGAGAATTGGATCATTTAAAATATAAATGCATGAATATATGAATATGTTGTGATTATTTTATGCAATATCTTATGCCTTATTTTATGCCATGAATATTTCCATTTGCTAAAACAAATATTATTATTGTTGTAGGAAAAAAAGAAAAAAACCTAATAAGTTACCTATAAATATTATGGATTTATGAACATAATTTTTCTTTATTAGTAAGATAATGAATGAACAGAAATGTACATCCTTATTTTGAAACAATCAAACTATAGTTGTGATTATGTAAAAACCAAGATAGAGTAATGTGCATACACTTCACATGCTTACACACTTAAGATTAAATTCTTACTCTTAAGTTTATTTAAATATTAATTTCATTTAAGTTGAATTAATTAATGATTGAATTGTTTAATATGATAACATTAGTTATGTTGATTTTTACCTTATAAATAAGATGATGATGTTTATAAGGAATGATATCTCAGAGAGTATAATTTTTAGAATAACGCGAACATGTGTTATGGTCTAAGGATAACTTGAGATCCTATATGATGAGGGTTTAATAGAATAAATTATTTCCCTTACTTGTCTTATTTAACGGACTACCCAGGTGGAGTCAGTTTTTTTTTGTATATTGTTTAGAACTAAAGTTAAGTGCAGGCGGTTCTAAAAGAAATTGCACACTTCTATTGTTTAGTATGCAATGTTCTTTTCCTTTTGGTATGGGCGACTGTTACGAAACGTAAATTCCCTACATTGTAATGTTAATAAACCAACTAAACCATTTAAGCGAATTGCGTTTAAACGATACAAAATATTTCTCAGCTCACGGTTTTCCCCGGGTTTTTCCTAACCTAATTAAAGCATTATTGTTTTTTTTTATTAACCTCGATAAAAACATGAACTGTTCACGCGAGTACAGCATGTCAAGGTCGATCGGTCTCTCCTTATTTTGTTAGAGCATTATTGCTTGTTCTTAATAAAAATTATTTTGATCACGCAGTCAACATGCAGGCTTGATTAAAATATTCGTGTCACTAGACTGTCTGGTTTTTCCAACGATTGACCCGTAATATATTTCTACGCAATTCGACACTTTAGTCAGTTCTTGGCTTGCATTCGATCTAGTAACATCAAATATTCTCCGCTCTGAGTATCATTTCTATTTGATTTGTTTGATGGAAAATTTATTATTCTACTATTAACTACAATGCTATATGTTCATTGAGGATATTCATTACTAATTGGAATATGTGTATTTCTTGATTGTGTATATAATATTATTTGGATTCCTACTGGATTGATGTTGTAAATTAAACCAAATTTATCGTTGCTTTCTACACAACTTGGTTAACGTCAATATTTCAACGTTATATACATGTGTGTATGTGTAATATTTATACAACTATTTTAATAATCTACACTACCACTCAACATCGAGGTTCTTGCTGTATAATATGAGCCACACCAATAATTATACATGAAGTAAATCAACTGAAAACTCTAAAACTACGCTATGTGAATTGCCAGGGGATACTAAGAACCACGGAATACTCTAGACAACTACAAATAAACTTCAGAATGATATAATAAGATCTTCACTAATACAAGGATACTCACACTAATAATAACAATACTATAACTATTATTTTCATAAATTGAATGGGGGCTCTAGCCGTAATAACATTATAAATCATAATTATACTTGTGTGATATAAATAGAAGGTCTCATCCATAATTTATTATGGTGAATAAATTGCCTTGTAATAATATATATATATATATATATATATATATATATATATATATATATATATATATTATAACATATACAGTGTAAAACTAATTATTCTATATAGATAATTCGTAGGCTATATGTATGCGCATCCAACTATTTAAGTGCCTCACTAAACATCTATCAAGTGACCGTCCTCAATCATGGAGTAAGTCTGCGGGGCCTTGGTTCAGAGCGCTACTCACTCGAGAGACCATCTGTACAGTCAAAATATTCATATATTTCATTCGCACTAACCCAATGACTAATAAATAAAACCTCTGGAAAAGGAGAGCGGGGGGGGGGGGGCATCTACTAAAGGGGAGATAGAGAGGATGAAAAAACCAATTGAAGGGGAGGAGGGGGGGGGGGAATCATTCGACTTTCATCCGAAACGACGGCACAAACCGGATCGCCCTCAAGAATGCGGAATAAAATAACCGTTCGTCGAGCTGATCAAATTATGGCGCCTGTTCCATCCGGAAGATGTGAAAATAAGGTAAATTACTTAAGTATAGGAAGCGGAGAGGGTGGGGGGAGTAGGCTACCACACCAGATCCGAGTATGGTAATACAAAGTGGTGTGGTGTTGGGGGTTCTTTACAATCTAGCTATAAAGATAGAATGACGGATGAGTTCTTTTCACTTTCAAATCTTCCTATCCTCCGTCTCTTTTTTTTTTTGGGGGGGGAGGGGAAGCAAAACATTTTCTGCCCTCGTCATGGGGCTCAACATTTGAAGACTTTTTTTTTGCATTACATCTTTCCCCTTACCCTCCCCACACCCTATTTCCAGTCGATTTAGAGGCAGTAAGGATTACTCTAAAGCATAGGTTCTCAACCTTTTTCGGCTCACCGCCCCCTTTTACATTTTTTTCCCGCTCACCGCCCCCCAACTTAATTTTAGCGGAAACATTTGTTGATTAAAGGGAGATAATTAACACTTTTCATTTGAGGTAAAATTTCAATTTTTTTTTTCTTTTATAAAAAACTAAAGGGCTTGCATTTATAACTTTGAAATGATATGATAGAACTGTAAAAGATTTATTTGAAAATTATATAAATATTATATGACTAAAGAATTTAGATGAATATTTATAATCATTACAATAACTACCCAGTTTGTATAATTACTACGTATCTATACCGCTCAGCCTATCTGAACTATTGTGGTTACCTGTTTACGAAGGCTTCAAACGCATTAAAGGACATCTCGGTAAAACAAAAAGAGCAAAAGCGTAATATTTGCAGATGTTAAGGCCAATCAGTGGTTGAGGCGACAGTCCGGTGAACCAACCATAAGACGAGACGGCCGCATACCATATTTGCCAAATACTAACCCCTACTTCATCGAAAAGTTATTGCGATTCTTATTTGTTCAATAATATGTATGAATACTGTTGGGGGATATCAGATATTTAGTAGCACTTGCGTTTACATCATATTTTATCCAAAAGCTAATCGATTCAAATAGCTGAGGTGTTGAAATTATCGCGGGTACGTTTGTACCGCCCACTTGCCCTTCATCGCCCCCCAATCGCCCCCGGGAATGTTATCGCCCCCCTAAAGCTTCTCATCGCCCCCTGGGGGGCGATATCGCCCCCGTTGAGAACCTATGCTCTAAAGAGTAAATAATGGCTGTCGTGTGTCTATGTGAATGAGTGAGTGAGTGAGAGAGAGAAAGAGGGATGGAGGGAGAATAAGAAGCTTGTTATAAGATGAGAAATAGGTCAGGGCGTAATAAATATAAGAAGATAAGACTAGGATTGAACATCCGAAATAATGATTTTTTCTTTCTTTACAGAGGATTAGCAACTGAATAGAGAGAGAGGGTGGGTGGGGGGGGGGGGGCAAAAGGAGAGATGAGAAAGATAAAAAGAGTAGGAGATAACAAGAGAGAGAGAGAGAGAGAGAGAGAGAGAGAGATAAAGAAATAGAAGGAGATCTGAAAGGGCCATTAACGAGAGAAATTTGTCAAGCAAAGAGAACGTAGAGAGAAAAAAAAAAGAAGGGGGGGAAGGGTGGTGGCTTTTCAAGTCAAGACTTCTCATTAGAATTATCTACACGAGCGAAGGGTCAAGACGAAAAAAAAAAATTGAGAAGAGCGACGAGTGTATAAAATAGAATCGATGGAAGGTGGTGAACATTTTCAACCCCCCCCCCCCCCCCCATTCAAGTATGTCTTAGACTAGTTAGCTTAAAAAATTAATGAAAAGTAAAGAATTAGTTCTTAGCACCTCCAATACCATCTCTCCCCTCCCCACTAAGGGAGCACATAATACAAACACCGTTTGTCATTCAAAAAGTAGCCTTTGCCCTTCGCGCACCCCCAGCCCCTCCAGCCCCCCCCCCCCCCCCCCAAAGCCCGGTCGGTCCATTTATCTTCTTCTTCTACTTCTTCTAGGTGACTCAGTCGAATGACACGATTTGGTCAGCTGAGCTTTGACACGGCACGTACCGCGGCAAGCGCGTGAAAGTAGGTCAAGTGTCAAGGAATATAGGTCAAGAGTATGAAAAGCAAACACACACACACTGCGCATGTCGGTTACATAATCTACATTTTTGTAAAATAAATTTAGAAAATTTAATTTCTGTAATGATACAATCGTAGAAATTGCTAAGATTACATCTGTATTTGCCTTTAAATTGTGCATTGAAATTATACCAATAGTATGACGTCTAAATGCATTAGAATGAATTAAAATGGATTACTATATAAATACAAAATGTCTTTTTTGTTTGTTTGTTTGAAATTAATAAAGAATTATTGGTATTTTCGGATAACGAGGTTGTAGATCACCTGGCATTGACTGCAAGAGAGCAAAGCGCTCTGCAGACTGGTTTATAGAAGAAGATTCTTATTATTATCATCATCACTCTCAGACTCTCAGACGATACCGAAGGTGAAAGTCGGTCAACGGGACTTAAAATTTCCCACATCCCCCCCCCCCCCCCCCGGTCCAACAAATACCACCCGTGATCGAAGTCCTAGCTCCCCGCGCGCCTCTCCTTCCCCCTTTCCTACGAAACCCCATAAGGACACCAGACCTCGTTTGCCAAGACGAGAACGCGAAAGTAGGTCACGTCGATGCGGTCAAAGCAGCAGGCCGCCAACCAGGATGGAATATCTCCGACTTGTAAAGAAAATTGTCCAGGGATGAAGCCACGAGTAGCAAGAGGGTTTATATAATATTCCTTCCGCCTTCCTTCCTACAATTTTTCTTCATCTCTATAAGCCGAACTAATTTGACAGTGTCAATCAAAACTATATATTTAAGAAAAAAATCCACACACCAAATTCCACAACACGTCGCTCCCTCCCCCCAGGTCGCTTATTCAAATTGACATCCCTGGAGTTTTGTTTCGTTTCTCTCGTCTGTTATTTTAAAACCTTCAAAAGGTCAAACTTTTTTTTTTTATGTGTTAGTAGCAATCCAAAAAAACACTTTTTTTTTTACGTTTATTTTTTTTTTTACTGGCAATGAAGATCGATAAAAGATTTGGTTCAGAAAGGGTTAATCATGTGTACTCTAAACATTTTGTTTGTTGATATTTGAAGCCCTGGAGTGACCATTGTGACATATTTGCATGCAACTGTAAAATATAACCTGTTGCAATGATCAGATAAACATATGGACAAAAACGCTTTCCTTATCCCTTATGCGAGAACAAATGCATATAAGTTATTATAAGTACTCTTTCTTCCCGAGTGGCATCCGAGCCTCGAATGGGTTGCCTGAGAGAACCAGGAAAACCAGTAATTCAACATCGTTTAAAACACTAATAGAAATGCAAGACTAGACTCAGACCACGGATAAGCGTAATAAGCGAAGGACGCAATAACCTTCTTAACAGAATGGGCCTATCTCTATAATATATAACTCGATGCTAAGCCTGAATATGGTTTATCATGAACATAGCTCATATTTTGGAATGTCGCAATACTGTTAGGTGTAAAATAAAATTACATTAAATATCAATGGACAACACATGTTACAGTGTTACAACCTCTATTAACAAAAGGAAATTATAATTCGTGTTGAAAATCACAAGAACTCAGATTCCACTGAAGACTATGAAGTGCTTTACATTTTTTTTATGTTATCTTTCTTTTAAACACACGGGGTTGAACAAAGCGATGGAATAACCCCCCCCCCCCCCGCCCCCGCGCCATATCTCCCACCCCCACATCCCAGTATGCGTGCTTTCACTCCGTGACATCAGCTTTCAATTGACCATGCCAAGACCCCCTTCTCCCCCTTCTCCCCCCTCCCCCACACACCCACCTTCCAGCCCGATGAGTCAAGTTTTAATTGGTTGCCCTCATTATGAAAAGCGCCCCAAGATCCGGGCCAGATGCACAATTGTAAAGGATTTTAGAATTGGTGGGTTTATTTAACTTAGATTCACTTACCAACTTATGCTTTTTTACAAGTGTCTACCCATATGCATTTTAATATGTTTTTATATATGCTATTTTATACGTCTTGTTTTTAAATGTGTCTTCTTAAAGATGTTATTCAAATAATATGGATCTTTTATATGTCTATATAATGATCTTTATAAGCGTGTCTTTCCATTTATAATATAAAGTAAATTTAATGAAAAATTAAATTATTACATTAACTTTTATTCCTAACGAAATACTAGTTTATCAATTATTTTTGTTTTATAGCTAGAGGAAATGATTGTTTCCTGGTTTTTCAAGGCTTGGCTTTAAAGAGAAGATAACCACTTTTCTGAGAAGAGTTAGACCCCCCCCCTCTTCCGTTATCTCCCTTAAACATAAAGTTTAAAAGCTCCTATTTTATGACTGTCATTCCAATCGTAAAGATACGGTTTACGGCAGGGGGGTGGGGTGGAGTGCGGTGGAGTTTGGTGGAGGGGGTCGGGGTTTTAAGTTAGTGATTGTGGGGAAATAATCAATCAGGTTTATGACAATATAAACTGTACGGTTGTGGGCATTTTAAGCTTGGTGGCACCTTGCAAACGAATGGCGTCGCGTGAAAAGCCCAAAAATAGCGCTGTTGTTACTGAAAATACATTTCAGCTAAGTTTTTTATATATATTTTATCTTACCCAAAATATAATTTATACAATGTTGTTGTTTTTTTAAAACTATTCAACGCGTTAGAGGGTTAGATGTCAAGTACCACAATATATTGACAAAGTAAAAATAAAAAGTACCACAATATATTGACATACAAAGTAAAAAGAAAAAGTACCACAATATATTGACAAAGTAAAAAGAAAAAGGTTATTAAAAGTATCCCTTTATACCAAATTGATCAATAGGGGCAGTGAAGCAGCGTACATCAGTTTCTGTGGGTCACGGCATACTAGGGACTTGTGTGGTCAGTACAGTGCCCAGTCGCATTTACTTTACCCCAACTGAAGTAAGGTACCCATCAAAGCTGGGTAGACTCGGAGACACCCCCTCTTCCGCCCATAGAACTGGGTTCGAATCCTAACCTTCAGCGGGATTCGAACACAGGACCCTTTGTTAAAACTGCATAATATATTGACATTGTAAGCTTTAAACTTCAAACAAAAACCTTAGCTCCCTGGAGTAAACCAACCACCTAGACAGTAACTGTATAAAAACAATGTGCAAACGTCACTCACCTATATATTCTATAGCTTCCTCGAAATATTGCTTGAGGTTTTGTTGGGCGCTGTCCGATGCCGGGATGCGCTTGTACCGGATCCCCTGCTCATCGTAGTACTGCGGCACGTGGGACGTAACGTTCAGGACGTAGCTAATGTTCAGGCTCTTGAGTCGGCTTAGGTCCTTGGCGTCGCGCTCGTTGCCTGCAACAACAACCCAGGTAAAGGTCAAAACATAATAATAATAATACTAATATTTGTATAGCGCTGCCAACAAACATAATGTAAGCTCAGAGCGCGTTTAACATGTTGAATTGCCCTACAGTGGGGGCGTGGAAAGGGAGTAAGAAGGACATGTGTATTGTCCTGATCACATAAAGCATAAGTGTGTGCGAGGTGTATTCATAGGACTGGATATTATTTAGACCCTTAGAGGCCTTATACAATAACAGATTTTGGTGCCCCTCCCGTAAACGATTAATTTAAAGATAAAAAATAAAACCTGATGAATCATAAAATATTTGTATTTGCTATTTAACAAGCCGTATAGTAAACTCAAACATAATGTTCAACTTTTTGTGTGAGTTTCGTTAGTTTTCTCCAACTTTTTTTCAATGGCTAATTCTTTGAAAATAAGTTCGCAATTTTTGTTTCGTTTGTTTGTATTTGAAATGTGCAGCTCTTTGTTTATTCAAATCCTGGTTCAGCTGCACCATTCGCTGTAATGTGTCGTATGATCCCATGGTTTATGATGCATGTGGCAGCCCAGCAAAAATATCGCTTAATGCCCTAAGCGCGTGCATTATTTGGTTTAATGGTTAATTGAGCTCTGCCCGTTACAATAGTGCTTGTGTTTTAAAGCGCAGTATTAAATTAATCAATAGTAGGATATTAAGATTATAATGTACACATAGTCTTTGAAATGCTTTAGACTATATTTTAAAAATACACAATACACAGTGGACTAAGCCAAAATATTTTTTGGAGGCCCCGGAACAGTCATTTGACGGTGGGCCCCTTTCACTTTTAAGTTTCATGAAAAAAATGACTCCATTTGCTTACCAGTAGCCTACCCTGACCACAGGTCACTTATGCATTGCACACCCAGAGGAGTGACTAGAATATTTTGCCCCCCCCCCCACCCCGGGGAACAACATTTATAACATGGCGCCCATGCACCCCTCCCTGTTTTATCACACATGTTTCTAAATGTAACGCTACAAGACTCAATATCTCGCGCTCCTTAACCATGGCACTCGGGTACATATGTAATCACCCCCTTTTAACTACGCCTCTGTCCACACATCACACACTACACAACTACAGCATTCATTGAACAGGGCTTAAAATATTCAACAACGACAAAAAAAGAAAACTGCCACTCAAAAGGATGGCACCGACCAGCCCCATGGGGCGCTGTAAATCCAGGAATAACGACTTTGTCTTGTGTCGACAGAATGGCGCCAACGATTCTCGGAGAAAAAAATTTCTACGAGCCAGGTGCATGCACAATTTTCAAACCAATCCATGGAGGATTTTGTGTAAGGTGTTTCTTATGATATCACACCACATAGTGCTAATAATAACTCTATATTACGCGTAACGTATGTAATAAAGACAACTACACCAGTTGAGTAATAGGCAGCTTGTTATTCCAGCCTGTAATACCGGTTTGAACTAGACAGCTCCAAAAATAAAAAGAGCCCGCCCAGTGATTTATTGGTTTATTGATCGTCTGTTTATACCAGAGATGAGACAGACACCAATAACCCCGCGCATTACAACGACAGCAAGGAAGGTTGACAGGCAGACAGACAGGCAGGCAGGCAGGTATATACAGACTAGTATATAGCACAGACAGACAAACAGGTCTATATAGTCTGGGGGAGTGGGCAGACAGAAAAGCGTAGACAGACTAAAAAGAAAATGTAGACAGAAAATAATAGACTTTTTAAAATAATAATATACATAATAACAATATTAATAGAGCAGATATAAAACAAATGCACACAGGTGGGTAGATAGTGTTTTGAGATAGACAGACAATGAAAGACAGACATTATACAGGTAGACAGGCAAAGGTATAAACTGACCTAGATACAGGAATGGTAAGACTTGTGAAGCCGTCGCGGCCTCAATCTCGGGCTCGTGGACGCCATTGGTTGGGCTGTACAGCAGGGGCTTGTGGGAGTCTATCGTCTGTTGCTGCAGACTGCACCGACACAGCGCGGCATGGTTCCCGCTAAAACTTTTGAATCCGCCTGCGGAAAGTAATTGTGCAATTAATAAATAAGACAACAAACAAACATACAGACATTCATATGACCTATATATTTACATAATGAGATATATTAATAAATTGCTTTGCTTGTAGGCCCTCATCAAAGCATTGGCATGAAGAAATATTATTGAAGAAATATAAGCATAGAAAAAAAAGAGTTTAAGAATGAAATGAATCATAAAGAGTAACATTATATGAAAGTACACATGCCCCTGGGCTGGGCTTTTATGGGCATGTCAAATGCGACAGCGACACACATTCAGGCAAAGAATGGGTTGCCTAAACAAACCAGGAAAACCAGTAGCCTACCATAAACACCATTTAAAACATTAATAAATATGCAAGACTAGATTCGGACTATGGATGAGCGTAGGATGCAATAATCTTCTTTATAGAAGGAGCGTCTGTAAAATATAAGATAATATAAGAACAATGTCTAGGTGAAAACAAGTGAATCACACAAACTTTATAAAAAAAATATAATAAAAAATGATAAAAAATTAATGAAAAATTAACAAGTAGGGCCTACTGTCTTGAGTAGACCTATATGAATATATCAAAATTACAATTGTATCTTGATATAATAGCAGTACTGGCGTATCTGAATTATTTATCAGAAGACAAACACTTGACACTACCAGCTGATAAATTGCGTGTAGACTTTTGGAGAAAAGAAAGGGCGTGTCTGTCTTTAGTTTGGGGAAGCCGGGGGGGGGGGGGCACAATGCACCTCCCTTGCATGCTTGTCACAACCAAAAGAGCTCCTACTGAGCAAGCTGCGCGGGCACATGTCGCGACGCGCGTGCAGACAAGCTCAAAAGTTTAAAGGTCAAAACCCCTGCATCGTCAAGTGATTACAATATAAAAAAAGATGAAGGAAAAAAAAGGTCAAAGTGACATTACACCAAGAAGGATAGACGTGAGTTTGGGCGTGTCAAGTGGGTGAGGGGATTTTGCTAAACGGCTTAACCACATCCATAACTTGAACTTTGAGGAAAGGGAGGGGGGGGGGGGTAAGTAGGCCTATTTATTTTTTCGTCAGTCATTATTTTGCAAATCACTTCCCGCTGCACAATTCTATTTTTACGGCTTAGTGTTTGCCTTAATTAGAACGTAGGCTATAGTTCAACCAACCCAAAAGTTCTAATTTAATTACAATTTATAGTTAAACCATCCCAAAAGTTATAATTTAATTACAATTTATAGTTAAACCAACCCAAAAGTTCTAATTTAATTACAATGTTTAGTTAAACCAGCCTCCAAAATTTTTTAATTTAATTACAATGTATAGTTAAGCCATCCAAAAAGTTCTAATTTTATTACAATGTATAGTTAAACCAACCCCAAAAAAGTTCTAATTTAATTAAAACGTATAGTTAAACCAACCCCCAAAAAGTTCTAATTTAATTACAATGTAGATTCTTGGTGTTATTGGCTCATAATCTAAACTTTTATAAAACAAAAAACAAAAAAAATGAGCAACTAGCTTGTCTAGACAGCCTTGTGGTCTGAATGGTTCGTTAATCAGATCGCCATCCAAAAACATTTAAGACTCTTTTACTGAGCTAAGTTTAAAAAATGGAAGGGGTGAGTTAATTAGACCTTTTTTGACAATTAATCCATAAAATCTTTAGGAGCCCCTCCCGCCCCCCACCTCGTGTCTCCATTTTTCATTCAAATCTGCAGACACATCCCTTCAACCTCCATCGCGAGTCAGCCTACTTTTGTATCAGAGGCGGCCTTGACATCACCACATTAGAAGGCAAGATACGTTTTTGGTCAAGGATACGGAGAAAAGTGTATTTAAAAAACAAAAAACATACACACACACGTGTTTTTGCTCCTTTGTGTGCAATTAGCAGACGACGGCGTCTAGGTCAAAGTGTTCTGTCCATTTTATTATGTATTAAATGCGGGTGTGGGGATGGGTGGAAAAATAGGGGGGGGGGGGAGTCGTGCATGTTTCTGGCGTGGCTTTAATACGAGGCTCCGTCTGGCGCATGGAGGCTCTACATCTCACACATCCAATCCACAGACAACCGTTGATAATTGAGAGGCTTAACAGTGATAAGGAAAATAGACTAATAGAGCTACAAATCTATGCAATCTGAACCAACAAACATTGCATGCAATCTGAACCAACAAACATTGCATGCAATCTGAACCAACAAACATTGCATGCAATCTGAACCAACAAACATTGCATGCAATCTGAACCAACAAACATTGCATGCAATCTGAACCAACAAACATTGCATGCAATCTGAACCAACAAACATTGCATGCAATCTGAACCAACAAACATTGCATGCAATCTGAACCAACAAACATTGCATGCAATCTGAACCAACAAACATTGCATGCAATCTGAACCAACAAACATTGCATGCAATCTGAACCAACAAACATTGCATGCAATCTGAACCAACAAACATTGCATGCAATCTGAACCATCAAACATTGCATGCAATCTGAACCATCAAACATTGCATGCAATCTGAACCATAAAACATTGCATGCAATCTGAACCAACAAACATTGCATGCAATCTGAACCATAAAACATTGCATGCAATCTGAACCAAAAAACATTGCATGCAATCTGAACCAACAAACGTTGCATGCAATCTGAACCAACAAACATTGCATGCAATCTGAACCAACAAACATTGCATGCAATCTGAACCAACAAACATTGCATGCAATCTGAACCAACAAACATTGCATGCAATCTGAACCAACAAACATTGCATGCAATCTGAACCATCAAACATTGCATGCAATCTGAACCATCAAACATTGCATGCAATCTGAACCAACAAACATTGCATGCAATCTGAACCATAAAACATTGCATGCAATCTGAACCAAAAAACATTGCATGCAATCTGAACCAACAAACGTTGCATGCAATCTGAACCAACAAACATTGCATGCAATCTGAGCCAACAAACATTGCATGCAATCTGAACCAACAAACATTGCATGCAATCTGAACCAACAAACATTGCATGCAATCTGAACCAACAAACATTGCATGCAATCTGAACCAACAAACATTCAAGAAAGACTCACGTACAAATTGTGTATTTATAGGTGTCTGCTTGTCTGTATATAACTAACGTTACCGCATTTATAAACGTAACCTCCCCTCCCCACCTCCTTCGTCTCCCGCACCGTATCCTCATCGAGGCAATGAGGGCGATTAAGCAACTGCCTTCATCAGACAACCGAGGCAATAGAGGAGGTGTCGGGGTGTGTGTGAGGGGGGGGGGGGTAAGTTCAAGATGGAAACTGGAACATTTTCTCAGGCCGAAGAACGTGGTTCCCAGAGTGCAGATGACCTTCACCTTCGCATGCCACAAGTGTTACTCACATCTCGTGGCCCGGACAAGGAGGGAAAGAGATAGAAACATCAGAACCTATTGTGAAAACAAGGAGATCCAGCAGCAGAAATTGAAGGACTTGCATTCTGTGAGCTGCTAAATAAATATTTGACACTTTTTGATATAAAACACGATCCCATAGACAGGTGGAGAATCCTGTATAACGTATTATATTAAGCTTGTGATACTAGCGAATTTACCCGAAGTTGCTCGGGGTAGATATTAGAAACTTTCGTCGAAACTATATTTTTAAAAAGGATTTTAACAAGCTTTGTTATACTAATTAAAAAAAAAATTAATGAAATAAATACGGCCAAGGACAGTTACAAATCTAGGACTAGTTGGGCATCTTAAATTTTACATGTTACTGACGCTCCTTCTATAAAGAAGCTTTTTTTGCGTCCTACGTTTGAGTCTAGTCTCGGATTTTTTTTATTAGTGTTTTAAATGATGGTAAGTTACTGGTTTTTCTGCTTTATTCAGGCAACCCATTCCATGCCCGGAATCGACCTTGAGGCCTACAAGAATATATTTTGACACAAGTGTTCATTTTTAGATTTTGTGAATCCGATTTTTGCCGTACCCTTCAAATGAATAATGTCACTATATTAACAAAAAAATGTTTTAAATTCATATTTGATAAACTACATGTTATTATACGCTAAAGTCGGTTATAAAATTGTTACTTGGTCACTAAAAAGAAGTGTAAAAATAACCCGGTGACGTAGAGGTAACCTAAAGTTTGTGGCACACCGCCATAAAGGATGTTTGGATATTGTATTTATATTACGGTGATATCTCGGACATTTCCACCCATTAAATTTTAACCATCCTGCATGTTTGGGCTACAAGAAAATGTTCTAGCTTCCTCCTTGTTTCCGAGTAAACCGGAAAGCAGAGTGCATATTGCGGATATATCTTTGAAAATTGTTGAAAATGGCAAGATTGGACTTCCGTATTCGTCGCACCATAGAATTACCCACGTCGCACTGGAAATATAAAACCCCGTGTCAACAATTTCACGTCACAAAATTAAAAGGTTAGAGAAAAAAGAAAAAAGGACTTATTTGGGTGGAAACGGAAAGATCTAGAAATCGAACTCTTGTTAAAAAAGCCTAACCGTTCCAAAAATGGAAAGTGTGAATCATTTGAAATCAGACGTGTAGATACGAAGGTGACGTGTTTGCTATTAAAAAACAACAAAAAAAAAACAACACACTAGTATTGTTTTTGTCAAGTGTAGATATGCGTGTGTGTTGTTTTTTTTCTGCCACGCCGTGTGTTTGTTGACAGGCAGCCAGGAGAATGAGTCATAGAGAGATAATTGGGTCAATGTCCGGTTACAGGCGAAAAGAAAGGGGGGGGGAGCATAGCTCTTGTGGTTAGGATAGTAAGTCCAAGTACGACAACTGCGTGTATGGCTCAATACGAGTGTTCCCCTTGTTCATGATAGTGTTGATGTTCTTCTCGTACTTTCTTGTTCAAATTTAGTGCATACCCATTACAATTTACTTCTGTTTCAGATAAGGGGTTACGCACACACAAAAGTCACACCCACGATAACCCTTATGAAAAGAAAAAAAAATGACGTGTCGAGAAAAAGGGGGAAAACCCGTTGGACTATATTATTATTTGCTGGCACTGGAGACTTGGGGTATTAATTTGTAAACCTATCACCAAAATATTGCACCAATTGTTGAATCAAATCTTTTCTAAGACGATTTGTGTTTGTCCAGAAAGCTATTGGTATATTGCTACTTAGCTATACCCCCCCCCCCCCGCCCCATGATACAATAATATATAGATCTATATATATATGTATATAATAATAATAGATCTATATTAATTTCCTAATTAGTCATACGTACCCTACATATGAAGGGATTAGGGTTAAAAAAAAAGCGAGTATTGGTAGAAGAGTAGGCCTACTGGAATGCACATATTGTGGATTTTGAATTATATTACAATAACAATTTTACACGAATTTCGTTAAAGCTTAAATTTCAAATATGTGTAGGCCTACATTAATTAAATAGGCTACATTTAATAAAGAATTTGTCAGCGTTTATCTTTCAGAGCAGAAGAAAAATTTCCACAATTTAATACTTTTATTAGTAAAATTAAATGTATTTTAAAAGATGGTTTAAACAATACGTATTTTTGGGGGCTTTTGAAATATACAATTAGCCGAACGTGAAATATCACGTTTTAAAAAAAACACAAACGAGTTTTAGCGGACATATATTTTAATATCTAGTCGTGTCTATACCCCCCCCCCCCCCTCACCCCCGCTTTTGTTTTGCTGTGGGCTATTGGCACATTCATTATTAACAACAAAGACTACAAACAGCTTTTGGTTTGAATGTAAAGGAGTCTATAATCAAAGGAACCCATTGTGTGGAGAAATTGTTCATGGCTTATTTACACACACACACATAAACCTACACACACAAGAATGGTTTCACTGACTCAGCCAAAATAACTCTACCAATGAGTCACACAACTATTTCACGAGTCACCGGGCCTATGTGTGGCTTGTAGGCTTGAGAAGGAATTGGTTTAGTTTTGACTAAATCATCTAAACACAAATACACTCACACACACTCACAAGTGTGTGGACCTATCCTGGAGATATGTAGGTGTGATGGCGGTTTAGCAATTGTATCGTCAAGTGAAATGACGTTTTGAAAAAGAAAAAAAAAGGGGGAGGGGTACTAATGATTAAGGACTGTTCTGGCGATGAGTAGCCTATAATATATAAGTTATAGGTCAATGTAAAGATATTTTGTAAGCAAACCAATAGATAGAGAAATACACAGATAGCCTAGATACGTCTAGATGCAGGTTGATTGAACAGGTATGGTTGTAAGGTAGATAGATAAGATATTGTATGGTGGGTGAAACAGGTATGGTTGTTAGTTAGGTAGATATAACAGGTATGGGTGTTAGTTAGGTAGATATAACAGGTATGGGTGTTAGTTAGGTAGATATAACAGGCATGGGTGTTAGTTAGGTAGATATAACAGGTATGGTTGTTAGTTAGGTAGATATAACAGGTATGGTTGTTAGTTAGGTAGATATAACAGGTATGGTTGTTAGTTAGGTAGATATAACAGGTATGGTTGTTAGTTAGGTAGATATAACAGGTATGGTTGTTAGTTAGGTAGATATAACAGGCATGGGTGTTAGTTAGGTAGATATAACAGGTATGGTTGTTAGTTAGGTAGATATAACAGGTATGGTTGTTAGTTAGGTAGATATAACAGGTATGGTTGTTAGTTAGGTAGATATAACAGGTATGGTTGTTAGATAGGTAGATATAACAGGTATGGTTGTTACGTAGATAGAAAAGGTATTGTTGTAAGATGGGTAGAACAGGTAACTCACCATCTAACACCCGAACGTCGTTTCCATCTCTGAGTAAAGAGGCCAGGACCGTGCATAGGGCACTCTCCTGTGTCCGAGACACTTCGGCCAGGTCCTGGATGCATGTGTTGTCGTCGTACACAACTATATCCATGCTGCCCGTGCACGATTTCCGCTTGGTGGCCGGTGATGCGGACGAGATGGCCGAGTTATCCTTGACCCCGAGCACGTCCAGCACAGAGCTCTTCCCCATCTCTATCCTGCGACGGTTGAAGTGGTCACTGCAGCAGAGGTTGACCGCCCCTTGCACATGATTCCTGAGGTAAGAGTGCGCGGCCCGCACGTCAATGATGAGGATGGGTTTGGATCTGTTCACGGCCAGGGCCAGCTCCTCGGGGCTCATGGGCTTCAACTTGGCCTTCGGTGAGGAGGAGGAGGCGAGGGTCGCGGCGGGCGAGCAGGAAGATATCGCGCCGCAGACTATCCCGCAGCCGCAGTTGTTGACCACGGGGCTGGACAGCGGGGAGATGCGGCTGCTGTTAATGAAAGCGGTGGTGGGCGAGGTAGCCGGGTTGTTCCCGATGCTGGTGCTGCAGGAGTACGTGTAGGACGAGCTGGACGTATACTTGGTCTGGTGGTGGTGGTAGTGGACGATCTCTGACGGGTGGATGCTGGACGGACTCCCGCAAGTTCTGCTGAGCTGGTGACCGTTGCCTATGACCTGGTGCTTCGGGCTACCCGGAAGTGAACACGCCGGCGTGGATATGGGAAGCGGACAGAAGTCAAGTTTGGATTTCTTCGAAGACATGTGGGCGTCCTCGCTGGACACGACCAGCCTGGACGGCCGGACGCAGTTGCCGGATGTCGGGCCCAGGCGCCCGCCCAGGTTGGCGGCGTTGTACGCGACGCCCCCTGGGTGGTGGCACTGGGCGATGTTGAGGTTCAGTTTCAGGTGGCGCCTTGAGTTCCAGGCACTGAGCTTGCTCCCGCCGTGGTGAAGAGGGGACGGGGACAGGACGGACACGTCTCCGGATTCTGGCATTTGGCAGTTGATGGTGTTCGCCAGCTTTGTGTCGTTGCTGCCCGGACGGACGGCGGCCACGACGCTGTGGACTTTTTTGATTTTCGTACGGCGACGGCGCGCGGGTCTGACACACGGCGAGCTGTCCAAGAGAATAACCATCACCGGTTATGCTATCCAGTGGTCAGCATCAGGGTCGGTGGTCGCTATGACAACACGGGCAAGCGACTCGGGTACATGGAAAAAGCACTGCACAAATTCCATGACATTATAATCACAGACTTTAGAAAGTGAATAAACAAATACTGACCATTAACGTCTGTTAAAATATGATATACAAAAACATGACAACTTTAGTGTGTCACAATCTGTCATTGAACAAAAAATAGTTAACACTAATTCCCGTGAAACTGTGGAATAAAATATCCAACTGAAGAATAAATTTAATATTCCAGAATAATACACATTGGAGTCAGCTGTGAGTGTAACTTAAAAAGCGTCTCAGCTTTTGAGCATCAGTTGGATCCTCGCGTACATTTTGTGTGACTCGAGCTTAGAGAGAGAGAGTGAAGCAACTAGTCTCACAGAACACACACACACACTACTACACGTCGAACTGTTCTAAAATACAGCGATCATCAGAAGGATGACTAAACCCGTTCGACTGTTTCCCCCAAACGAAACACACAAAAAAAATAATAGAAAACACCTGTTCGCGTCGTTTAGCTCAGTGTGTGTGAGAGAGAGGGCTCGCGCGCGTGTGTATGTGTAAGCTTTGTCGACACAGTTCTTGCACCTCGCTCGCGCGCTCGGCACAAGACGCGAAGTGTTGACTTTTTTCTCCCCCTCCACTCAGCCAGTCAAAAAGTGGGGGCTGGCTGTGGTGGGTTTCCATCCAGCCAATCGCAACTAGCTCCAACACCGTGTGAATGAAACTAGTCCGCCCTCCTTTCTTTCGTTTTTTTTTTGTGCTATATATTTTTTCCCCGCAATGCGCAGGCTAAAAAGGTGGGGAGGGGGAATGAGAAGTGAATCAATGAAACGCGATGAGTCATCAGCTCGCGCTGGTGACGTGGGGGTTCCCAGTGAGTGCGCCACCTAGCGAGGAATCCCCCTATTGCCATTATAATATTATTCAGTTTGGAAACTTCCACGTTGAATAAAACTAAAACCCAAACGAGTCAGAATTTTGACTGACAAATCAGTGAGGAGAGCCAGACAAAGACTTCAGAATGGAGACGCATCTTTTAAATACTTTACAGCAGGGGCGGCATGAGGAGGGGGGGGGGGGAGACACGTCTCTTTCTTCTCAGTTTATTGGCTGATTCATGCATTCCGTTGCCTTTGTATTAACCAAACCCCCCGTTCCCTTCTCTCCTTTATTAGCATCAGTTATGCGCTAACTACTAAGATTAATAAGAAATACACTCCTAAAAGTCCTATAGATCCAATTGCAAAGAAACGACACAGAGAAAGTGTGTAGTTTTACAAATCCATCTTCTTGCCTATTGACACTATTGTGGTTTTCTTGAAGTGTTTACAATGCATTACCCATTTAGGCATTAGATTGCGCCCCTTAGTTTTCTCGAGCTTTTAAAGTTTAAGGTAGCCTTTCGCCCCTACATCATGGTATTGGCGGGGGGGGGGGGGGGGGGGGGCAATATAAGCAATATAAGTGGGCGCGGACAGGAATATTTTGTCGCGATGGGTAGGGGAGACGGAATGCATTAATACAAGGATATTGTTTGATACCGATAGTAAAATGCACATTTTGTGCAATCTCCCCGAAACAGGCCTATAAAAGAAACATGATATTATTATATAAGACTAGTTGGTGACATCAGTTATGTTGTAGGCCTACCATACACAGTGTAAAGTGAGGGGGGGGGTGTTAAATAATGTTTATCAATGGGAAGGTTGTATAATTCAACCGCCTCTCAAGAGCCACACTTAGCCTACAGATCGGCAAAATAAAATAAAAACAGGGCCTAAGTATTTTTTTTTTCTCTTTACGCATGAAATTTCTTTAGCGATCTATATTTAGTTACGTTTCAGATTTAAAGATTAAACTAAAGAAATGAAACAAATTTATATTTAAAAATAAAATAGAAAATATAAATAAAGTTTCAAATATTTAAAATATTTTTTTAATTGTTCATTACCGATGTTTATTTTAATGTAAAGATGACAAGCAGGTATAGGGGAAGTAACAGTTCAAACAATTACTGGTAGTTCAGTTAGACCCTATGTGTTAAAAAAAAAACAACAATGTGCATATTGAGGGTGGGAAAAGTGGGGTAGGGTCCAAACATAAAGTGAATGTTTAGGGTGATACTCCATAGAGCCGTAGAGTATTCCTTGCTCAGTTCTCACTACACACCTCCATGTATATACTATTTATATAGCCTACACACCTCCATGTATATACCATTTATATAGCCTACACACCTCCATGTATATACCATTTATATAGCCTACACACCTCCATGTATATACCATTTATATAGCCTACACACCTCCATGTATATACCATTTATATAGCCTACACACCTCCATGTATATACCATTTATATAGCCTACACACCTCCATGTATATACCATTTATATAGCCTACACACCTCCATGTATATACCATTTATATAGCCTACACACCTCCATGTATATACTATTTATATAGCCTACACACCTCCATGTATATACCATTTATATAGCCTACACACCTCCATGTATATACTATTTATATAGCCTACACACCTCCATGTATATACCATTTATATAGCCTACACACCTCCATGTATATACTATTTATATAGCCTACACACCTCCATGTATATACCATTTATATAGCCTACACACCTCCATGTATATACCATTTATATAGCCTACACACCTCCATGTATATACCATTTATATAGCCTACACACCTCCATGTATATACCATTTATATAGCCTACACACCTCCATGTATATACTATTTATATAGCCTACACACCTCCATGTATATACTATTTATATAGCCTACACACCTCCATGTATATACTATTTATATAGCCTACACACCTCCATGTATATACCATTTATATAGCCTACACACCTCCATGTATATACCATTTATATAGCCTACACACCTCCATGTATATACCATTTATATAGCCTACACACCTCCATGTATATACTATTTATATAGCCTACACACCTCCATGTATATACTATTTATATAGCCTACACACCTCCATGTATATACTATTTATATAGCCTACACACCTCCATGTATATACTATTTATATAGCCTACACACCTCCATGTATATACTATTTATATAGCCTACACACCTCCATGTATATACTATTTATATAGCCTACACACCTCCATGTATATACCATTTTTTTTAGCCTAAACACCTCCATGTATATACTATTTATATAGCCTACGCACAAAGCAGTTGACTTTCATTTATCGGAAATGATATTCGCATGACTGGCTGTTCATTATACACCAATAATTCATTATATTATAATAGACCATCCCACCCCTTTTTTCCCGAAATCATTCCCCACACGATCGTTTCGCCGTTATCACGTGGGGCACACCTTGGCTGATATCACTATGCCTACGCCTCCACCAGACCGCCCCACTTCTGCACGCTCCCCTGCATCCATCGCAACGCTCTAAGCTTTTACGGAACTCTCCCTCTCGAATTGTGTTCCAAATACGGAATTAACAACCAAAGTCTCTTTCTCTTTCCACTCGAAAGCATGTGTGAGAAAATTCTAGAAATTTTCCCACGCGCTAGTCATTCTATGTGCGTGTTTCGTTACTTGGGTGGGGGGGTGGGGGGGGGGGGATTATTTAATGATTATTGCCATCATACCGCTACAAGGTAGATAAAGAAAAAGGGAAAAGGATGCTTCACCTGTGGATTTAATAAACTAGACCTATTATAGATTCCTTGTGATTCATTCTTGAAGCAATATGTCACAAAGAACAAATCTTGTTTCATTAGCAATTATGAACTTATCAGAACAGTGATGTATTAAATATCTGACTTGTCATATAAAGTAAAGTATCCCGTCGGACCAAATTGATCCATAGCAGCGTTCACCAGTTTCTGTCGCCACGGCATACTATGTGATTGTGTGGCCAGCGCTATGCACAGCCGCCTATAAGCTTATATATAGTGTTTTCTTATATTATGTAAAACAATTACAATAATTATATTTGTGTAGAGCTGCCAGCAAACATAATGTAAGCTCGCAGCGCATTTAACATTGAGCAACAAACAACTAAGAACACGGATACAATAACTAGGCTAAAAAAATAAATAACTGATTTTATTTTATGGCGCCCAACGCTTGACTAAAATCAGACAACCCATTCCTTGACCGAGTGAAATGAAGTGAAAATATAATATGCATATGTTCTTTAACAAAAAAAATGGGATAAACGTTATTAAAAGAATGTGCACATGGTTTATATAGAGCGGGGTTACGCAATAGGCGGCCCACGGGCCACAACTAGACTTCTAACGACGACCTCTATTCCAATAATTATATTATTAATGGGAATATATTATCAGAATGTGTCCCATCTTGCAGTTTAAAACTTTGCATACGACCAAAGACTATAATAAGATGGACCGCTTGATTTGATATTTCTGCTATTTGATAACTTGAAACACATAGTTTTGTAATTTCAGATCGCATCCTATCCTCTACACTTCCGGTTTAGTAATTCGCTAATAATATTTTGTTAAACAATGAAAAATTAGGATCAAAATCGAAAGTTGTCCTACAGCGGAAGTCATTTTGTTTTAGGAGTCATTAAAGACAATGTTATTGGCTGCGCACGGAAAAAGACAACACTTCATCTCTAACAATAAAGCAAGTTGTCCATCTCATTATAGTCTTTGGTACGACAAATATTGTTGCACACCTCTGACACAGAGTATATTCTAGGCCAAGGGGTTGGCACGCATGTCAGACCTGGCACGCTATGCGATCTTTAAGGGCACGCGGAAGACTTATTAAGAGACATTTCAAGTAGAGTCTCCAATTCTACAAGGAACTGAGTGCTAGAACAGGATGACTTTCAAGCTGTTGGCACGCTGAGAATAATATTTAAAATAATAATGTGACACACTGTTTTTGAAAGCTTGCGAACCACTTAGTGTTGGCGTTGTTGGTACAAAAAAAAAAAGAAATAAATTATTTGGGTGAGGGAAAGGATAGAAGAAGGAAGAGGAAGCAAAGTTTTCTACAAAAATCTTTCAAGGGAAGAACAAACTTATACTGTTAGAATGGAATCGTTTTCAAATGTGAGAACCTCTCACTCAAATGACATAAACATATAGTATAAAAACCACAAAGAGCAAAAAGAACTTTTTTTTTTCACCGTTGACATATTAACCGTTGCCATTCTTACCATTGTCATTTTATATTGATAGCCTACATATTATAATAGCCTACATGTATATATATACATTAGGTTTGTGATGCGCAATCGTTCTCTCGAGGCGAAAACATGCGGATGATATAAAGTATGTACTATCTCTCGAGGCGAGAACATGCGGATGATATAAACTATGTACTATCTATTTGTAAATATCTATTCTGCTCCCTTGCCCTGTTGTAAGCATGTTGTGGCGCTCATGAAAGTTTACACTTCGTCCATTGATGGTATGGTAAAACCATGAACAGAATATCTTCCACGTCATAAACAAAAGGGTCGGTTGTGTGCGTCTGGCGTGGAGTCAGTGGAGTCACTCCTTCACACGGTCATGAGTTATCAAAGGTTTTTCTATTTAAAAAAAAAACACAAAAAAAAAAAATGTCTGCCCAATGACTCAAAGAGAGTTGCTGGCCAGGTCCACGTGTTCTTGATAACGCTGGTCGTCTTAGTCGGACTGGTGGGAGCATGGGGGTGGAGGGGGAGGGCGGGGGAGGGAGGGTTCACAGAGACTAATGTGTGAGTTCATCGAGCATAGTGCGATCAAACCCCAGTACTGCCAAACGCGGAATTTCCATCCAGTTTATAGAAGTAAGCAGAGCACGTTTCGAGGTGTGATAATGATTTTAATGAAAAGAGCGAGAAAGTAAGGGAGTGAGAGAGTAAGAAATTAAAATGTAAGAAATTGAAAAAAAGAAAATGTAAGAAAGTAAAAAAGAAAGACAAGTAAGATCTAAGAAATTAAAAAGTAAGAAATTTAAATAGTAAAGAAAATATAAGTAAACAAGTAAGAAAGTAGAATTAAGAAAGTTAAATGGTAAACAAAATAATTACGATAATTCAGTCACTTTTACTTAATCATACAGAAGGCACGACACACATCGGGCTCAGGTGCAAATCTAATCCCAACTTATAAAGTTTACGTGGTGATTAAGTGGTCTAATCACCTCCCGCCACGTGACAATTACAAATTACATCATTTTTTTTAGCGCTATTCATAACAATAGTCTTCGAATGCGCTTTAATAATACATTTCCTCTATGTTCTTACAATAAATTGAATAAGTAAGTTTTTAATTTTGTTTTTAAAATGTCAATATTGTCCGCTTGTTTAATTGTGTTCGGACGTTCATTCCATCACAGAGGTGCTTCGACGCTGTGGGAGCGAGATGAAAATGTCTTTTTTTTTTTTACTTTTGGTACCTTGAGTTGTTGATGAATTTTTATATACTTTAATATACTCTTCCGTATACTCTTGCCTAACTAGATAGACCTACCAATGGTCACTAAATAATCCCCTCCGCCATAAACTCCATTCTGCCTTTTCGCGGCAACCCTTTGGCCAGGGCTAGAGACAATGACTTTACAAAGTCTGCGCATGCGTCAGTCAACGCGCTTTATACCGACGTGGCCCTTAACCGTGTTACTAAAAATAGTTCTTCTGATTCAACAGCTGATTACGATATACGAACTAAAAAGAGTCGCAATTACAAGATGGTAAATAATTTGTATTCGGCAGTGGCGGATTCTGGATTCCAGGTTTGTCAGCAGTGTTTTGAAAAAGGTGTTAGGGGATGGGATCCTGTTAAAGAACCCGTATTAAAATTCCTTTTATATTTATGTAGAGCTGGAGTAACCGAATAAATACGTGTTTGGGGGGCATGAAATGAAAATGAAGGGACCATGAAAATGTTCCGTTGCTGGAATTTTCATACTTACGTCTCTGCATCGTAAATACTTTTGCTAAATTTATATTTTATGATTATATATGATGGAGTGCATTTATCACTAAAGGCCCTTGACTTCGATCTATATTTCATCAATACTGGAAGTGTATGTATGTAAGGGAAGGTTATGTTTAATATCAAAGCGACATAAATCAAATAACTATGATCTATTTATACTTCATACAGTTTATACACACCGTTGATTGACACTGTCTTCTCTTTTAGGTCACAGCTCCGCCCACTAGTTACGTGACATGCGCCGTCGATGATAATTTATTTTTAGATTCGTGACACGGGCCGACGCGTCGTCTGTAGTGTTAACACGCCCTTGTCGTCACTCCAGACAACCAAGAAGAGAGGGGGGGGGGATTAGTCGTAAAAGTGGCTTAAGTTCACTTTCAGTTTATGACATCATAGACTTTGAAATGCTTTATTTAACTTTTATTTGGTTTGAAAATCCAGGATTGTGAACCCTTTAGACAAGGGGGTGTGCAACATATTTTGTCATTGGGCCGTGTAAGGAATTCGACACAACAAGACGGGTCAAACTATTGATAAAGTGATTCTTCTAAACTGTCGTCAGCAGCTGTAGGCTATCAATGTGTGTGTGTGGGGAGGGGGGGGGGGTCACAGTTAAAGGCTTGAAGAGTCATGTTGTGGCCCACAGGCCGCCAGTCACAAACCTGCCTTAGACACATCATGTTTTATAGAATTTGAACAATTCATAATAACATGAATAGAACTTGGTAGTTTGGACCGAAACACTATTCAAACACTATTTGAATAAATAGCGAATACAATTGTATGCGTGTTTTTATTTATTTATCTATTATCCAAATTACAACTGTGCTTTGAAGTGACGTATGGACATTTATAATTGACTATGGAAGCTTTTCCCCTTTGCTAACGACACATCTTTACCAATTAAGTGTAAGAAAAGCATTATTTTTTTTACATCTGGGATTAAGTTTAAAAATTATTTAATATTTGTATGTGCATGAAATTTGAAATTATTGGAAAATATGCGATCTGCACGGGACTATCAAACCTTTCGGATTTGAGCATAGAGTTTCATTTATTATGCTCTCTACATATAAAGGAAATCAAAGAAAGTTTCTGTACAATATTTAACTCCTAAATATTTCTAAACACAAGCCTTCGATCTACCAGTTTTAAAGACCAAGTGAAGAGCTTTTTATCAAAATTGAGTTAACATTTCATTTTGATAGTAAATAGTGTATTCAGTATCTGAATGTTAATAAAAATCATTGATAAAAGATATTAAAGATACATTTTAAGTAATTAGTTCACTAGTTGCGTTAAAATGTGTGTGTTTTTCGGAGGAAAAATCCAAATCTCGTAGCCATTTGAGATGTTTTTATTTCCGGCAACATAAGAAAGTGACGTAAGAGAAAGGATTCCGACTAGGAAAAATGAATATTGTCACGTGTTTTGAATCTATTGCCACATGTTATGATTCTTTTCCCGGTTCTTATTTTTAACAAAATGGTTAAATATAGATTTATAGCGTCGAGTTTTGTTTATTTATTTCCCTTCTCAAACGTCACCTCCGTATGAGGCTATTCCAAATCTCGTTCCTTTGAGAAAAACCTCTTCACTTGGTCTTTAACCCTTACAGTCCCGGGCGCGTATATAGCGGAACTGAAGGCAGCATAGATAGAAGTAGGTCGGTACGGGAAGGGTTAAGTAGATATTTTAAGCTTTAAAATCTAGGTTCCCAACCTTCCTAATGCTGCGACCCACTTAATGCTGTGCGCCTGTGGCCACCACCAACAAAAAAAATAAATTTCGTCGCTGTTCAAGTATTTGTTCACAGAAATGATCATGCAATCCTTTAAGTCTGGTTCAATGTCATGTTCCTCAAAGAAAGTAAATTAGTAAATTTTTAAGACCAGCGGAAAATGTAATATGTGTTTTTCCGATGGTCTTAGGCGACCCACGTGAAATGGTGATTCGACCCTCAAAGGTGTTGCGACCCACAGGCTGGGAACCGCTGGCCTAGAGTGTAATACTGAAATTTAAAGCATCATAGTGCTCATTGGTCTGGCGGCATAGCTTGTTTTGCACCCCAGAAGGCGTCTAGTCTAACACAAATTGTTCTCTTGTCCCTTTAATGTGATAGTTGCTACCATGAGTTGAGGCTGCAGGAGCATTGGTCTGGACACACAATCAATAAGTTCTCTCTTTTATTCTTTCAATTTTTAATTTTTTTTTTACTATTGTCAGTGATGTCAATTATTCTAGTTAGTGCCAACTGCATGATACTGTGAAAATTGATTTCAATGTAGCAAAACCTTAGCAGCAAATGCATTTTGAAAAATATGTTGTTTTTTTTTCAAGATCGATTTTTCACTCATGTCTGAATGCTTAAGATATTCCAAGGCAGGGAGACTCGAGGCTATGGACTTGAACATTTCCTAAGTAGCAGAATTAAGGTGAACAATTAATTAAAATTGAACAAGAAAAACAGATCTCAAGAGTAAAGTATCCTTCGGACCAGTTCACCAGTTTCTGTGTCCACGGAATACTAGGGAATGTGTGGTCAGCACAATGCCAAGCCGTCAGGTACCCATCAGAGCTGGGACAACCTCAAATCCTGGGGGATGGGGGGGGGGGAATTCTAGCCTCCACCAGAATTCGAACCCAGGACCTACGGAACGCCAGTCGAACGCTCTCCCGCTCGGCAACCGTGCCTCAAGAGTATGGAACATAAATGCGAACAAAAAGTGAAGGGTGAGGGTGGCAGGGACGTGAGGCATTTTAACCCTTACAGTCCCGGGCGCGTATATAGCGGAACTGACGGCAGCATAGATAGAAGTAGGTCGGTACGGGAAGGGTTAAAAGGAAAAAAATATGTTGAGTAAGAGAGTGAGAATGTATCAGAAAATAAAAAAGATACATTTCTAATTGCGGGAGATCGAAAGTTTATATAGAAAGAGTTTCCGCAAAACTTGATTCCCTACAAGTCAGTGCATTGGCTTTGTTTTTATATCACAGACGCAGTTTGAACTTTTAAAAACAAAATGTAGGTAGTAGGTTGAGCTTTTAAAATTTATTGTATTTTTATATCGTCAACTTTTACCCGTTTGAAGCATCGGGTAGATATAGGATAGAGAGTTTTACAGAAGAGAAATCTATCTATTCTCTGAACACGGTGGCAGCGCGTTCGGTTGACTTACCGAAGTTCATGAGTTCGAAACCTGGTGAAGGCTGGGATTTTTTCTCGGGTCTGGAGGGTGCCCCCCTGAGTCTACACAGTTCTGATGAGTACCTGACCTTAGTTGGGGTAAAGGCGGATAAGCATTGTACTGGCCAGACAATACCCTAGTATGCCGTCACCATAGAAACTGGTGAACGCTGCTTCATCGGTCCCCATGGATCAATTTGGGATACTTTAATTACTTACTTACTAACTAGGTGATTCTAAACATTTGTTTAGGGGCATTAACAGACTGCACTTAGGATGGGGCAACTTCTTAAATAACAATTAGGTAAAGATCGTTGTAACATTTTTTTTAAAATTTTAATAATTCAGCAGGTTTGAGATATGCCAACTCGCCCACCACACCTTCATTCTTAGCATTGAATTGTCGACCTAACCATTTTTTTTTATCTCATTTGTTACAAGCGCTCCTTCTACTCCCAATGTGCAGAAAACTACTGCGCCCAAGATGTCTATATCGTCAAGTCAAGTTTAATAAGTCAAGTATTGCATTTTCCCATAACTGTTTTCAAATTAAGGATCTTTAAATATTTGTTTTTTCATTGTCTGCTTCGTGCAATAGGCTATATTCTATGCCCGATTGCCACTCGGGGAAAAGAGTATATATATATATACATATTCCAAATAGGATATAGTAAGACAAGCTGAGTAACAAAGACGAAATTGGATATATACTAAGCAATAAAGCGTCTGTTACATTCCTCAGTTTTTATTGCCCCCCCCCCTCCCTTTCGCTTCCCCCTGTTCTCTACGCTATTTTTTTCGCTAATAAAACCTGTGTGCTTTTTGTAAAGAATGCATGTCATTATTATTAAGCTTGTAATGAAAAAAAACACAACAACAACACTTTAATAAGATCTTTTAAATAATTGCACATATTTTAAAGATCCAAGTTGGCGCCCATGACGCCCTTTCTCGAGGCGGGGTGTAAGTAGGGCGCGAGTTGGGTGTAATTAGATCGATTTCCTCATTAATAAGGGGCCAAGATAGGAAGAAAGACAAAAAACAGAGGAGAAGGGGGTCGGATGGGGGCTGTAAGAGGGGGGTAGGGGGTGGCAATGACTCATTGAATGACAGGGCGTTTAGAATGGGTTACGTGTATTTGCTGACCACGCGTTGACCGCTTAGTGGGATAATAAATTGTTCGCCTTGACCCCATCGTATGTATGTGTGATGAACTTGTAGGCGTGGTATTTGAATAGTGTGTGTGTGTGTTCGTGTATGTGTATGAGGGGATTATTTGTTTTAACTTGTCCTTGGGTTGAGTCTATACAGGGGTGGGGGGGGGGGGGGCGGTGGATGGCGGTTGTTATAAAGACCGCGATTAACTTCGATACGTGGTACCACTATACAATAAACACAGTAGAAATGAATGCATAAACGTATGCTAAGCTTATAATTCAAATGAGGAATTAGTCATTTCCACACACACACACAAACCTACTATTTGTAATTTATATTAATGACTAACACAATCGCATTAATACCGGAACAAAAAACAGTAAGGTTATTCGCAGATGATTGTATAATTTACAGGACAATAAAGACAGAAAAAGATAGTGAACACTTACAAAAAGACATTGATAAATTACAAAAATGGGAATCTACTTGGAGTATGTCTTTTCACACAGAAACATGCCCACTGTTAATTTTTAAGATTTTAAGATTAAGAGGATCACGGACTAAAAACAAATAATTTCAAACTACTTCATTCGTGATACTGAACTAACTCCAACTAAAAATGCAAAGTGGCCTACTTGGGAGTGAAATTGAATTCTTAATTATTATGGAATAAAATGTTGATGAAGTAATAACAAAAACCAAACAAAACTATAGGATTCATTAGAAGGAACCTTTACAAATGTAACAATAGCATACATCCTTGTAACAATAGCATACATCCTTGTAACAATAGCATACATCCTTGTAACAATAGCATACATCCTTGTAACAATAGCATACATCCTTGTAACAATAGCATACATCCTTGTAACAATAGCATACATCCTTGTATCAATAGCATACATCCTTGTAACAATAGCATACATCCTTGTAACAATAGCATACATCCTTGTAACAATAGCATACATCCTTGTAACAATAGCATACATCCTTGTAACAATAGCATACATCCTTGTAACAATAGCATACATCCTTGTAACAATAGCATACATCCTTGTAACAATAGCATACATCCTTGTAACAATAGCATACATCCTTGTAACAATAGCATACATCCTTGTAACAATAGCATACATCCTTGTAACAATAGCATACATCCTTGTAACAATAGCATACATCCTTGTAACAATAGCATACATCCTTGTAACAATAGCATACATCCTTGTAACAATAGCATACATCCTTTTAACAATAGCATACATCCTTGTAACAATAGCATACATCCTTGTAACAATAGCATACATCCTTGTAACAATAGCATACATCCTTGTAACAAAAGCATACATCCTAAACACTACCTAACATTAGTTAGACCTTTACTACAATATGCATCTTCTGTATGCGACCCATCAACTAAAGAAAACATTTTAACAAGAAAACCATAAAAAACGAAGTTTTCATTATACTCCCTTTATTTGCAAACTAAGTTTACCATCATGTAATTAAATAATTGATTGACTACTGCAAATGAAACGTACAGAAAAATATATGTGTCGCAAATCTCAAAAATATCTCCTTACTCCGTATGAATGGTTCTAAAAATAATCTTAGCGCATAATTTTTTTTTTCTAGCGTTGCGCCGAAAAACTATAAAAAGTTGCACAGGCATTTTTAAAGTGAAACCAACATTTTTCTTATACTTTCATTTTAAGAAATGAATATTGTCATAAGTGTAGTATTATAAAGTTGTTTTAACTGCAAATTTAATAGAATGTATTGTTAGTCGCCGCAAGTCTGCTGTCCAAATTTCAGCTCGATCGAACCACGGAAAGTGGTCGAAAAATCGAAGCCAATTTTTGCACCATTGCAGACAGACAGACAGAAAATGCAACTTAAAATAAAGGGAGTAATAAAAATATAATAAATTCGGGAAAGAGATGCAAAGTTCGTTAATAGCGAATACTCACAAATAACAAAAAAAGTAACACCAATATTTTAATCACTAGATTTAGAAACACTATAAAACGTATCCAGTGCACGGATTAACGAAGGTATAACAAATGTATAGAGAAAGAGAAAGAGAAATAACGAGAGAGAAGAGCAGAATGAAAGGCAGGGAGACTGTTAATTGTTCTAAGTACTTTCTCGGTAGCGGATCTTCCATTCATTAGAGTATTACTTCCTCAATTAAGACTTTTCCGCATGGCATTCTATTAAGGCATAGGTTCTCAACGGGGGCGATATCGCCCCCAGGGGGCGATTAGAAGCTTTAGGGGGGCGATAACATTCCCGGGGGCGATTGGGGGGCGATGAAGGGCAAGTGGGCGGTACATACGTACCTGCTATAATTTCAACAACTCAGCTATTTGAATCGATTAGTTTTTGGATGAAATAGGATGTAAACGCAAGTGCTACTAAATATCTGATATCTCCCAACAGTAGGCATACATATTATTGAACAAATAAGAATCGCAATGACTTTTCGATGAAGTAGGGGGGGGGGGTCAGTATTTGGCAAATATGGTATGCGGCAGTCTCGTCTTATGGTTGGTTCACCGGACACTGTCGCCTTAACATATGCTAATATTACTCTTATATTACTCTTTTGATGTTTTACCGAGATGTCCTTTAATGCGTTTGAATCCTTTGCAAAGAGATAACCACAATAGCTGAGCGGTATAGATATGTAGTAATTATACAAACTGGGTAGTAATTGAAATGCTTGAAAATATTCATATAAATTCTTTAGTCATATAATATTTATACAATTTTCAAATAATTTTTACAGTTCTATCATGCCTTTTCAAAGTTATAAATGCAAGACATTAAATTTTTTATAAAAGAAAAACAAATTGAAATATTACCTCAAATGAAAAGGGTTCATTATCTCCCTTTAATTAACAAATGTTTCCGCTAAAATTAAGTTGGGGGGCGGTGAGCGGAAAAAAATGTAAAAGGGGGCGGTGAGCCGAAAAAGGTTGAGAACCTATGTATTAAGGCAATCGTTTTTTTTCCTTTCTGTAAAATTCGCCTTTCCTCTATAGAGTAATAAGTAAAGAACTCTTAGGACCAGATTGATCATTTGGCAGGTGAAGCAGCGTTCATCGGTTTCTGTGGCCACGGCATACAAGGGGATTGTGTGGCCAGCATATTATCAACTGTCTTTACTTTACCCCATCTATATTCAAGTACCCCATCAGAGCTGGGTAGACTCAGGGACACCCTCCAGACCCTGGGACAAATCCTGAACTTCACCTGGATTCGAAATGACGTTTAAAATCAGGATAATTCTTTAGCCATTCCCGGACGAATCACTGTAAAAATTGGCAACGGTAAATAGAACAAGGTAAAAATAACAAAAGTCAGATTAACACTTGACTGTTTAATTTGGCTAGTAGCATGAATCGATGCAGTCTTAGTGGAAGGTCACGAATGATCACACACAACACATCACATGCTAACATAATATTTCTCATAGACTACCTTGTTTCAAATCCTTAACTTTCATTAAGTAGACAAAAAGTACAAAAGTTCAATAATGTTGGCCTACTGACTACTTTCAATTAAAACAGTATATATAAGTGTGGCCAATTTTGACGCTGCCATTTTTACCACTTTATGAGTTTTTGTCATTTTTACCGTTGCCAATTTGAACGTTGCCATTTTTATTAAGCCCCCGGAACTCTAAAATACAATCGCTCTATTTGCCGGACACTGTCAGCGTCTCAACGCTTTAGACTTAAGTGGAAGGACTTACTTATTTACCTATAACATTATATGTTAAAATGTGGTGTGTTTTTTTTTAACGCTTTACACTAATCTTAAATGATGTATAGCAGGAGTCGGCAACCTAAGGTACGCGTGCAAAACTTGGCACGCAGAGCGATTTTCAATGGCACGCGATGACACAAACAACAACAACAGTTTCTGCTTATGAATGAGGAAAACTGACTGTTGAAGCCGATGTTTCGGAATGAGGAAAACTGACTGTTGAAGCCGATGTTTCTGAATGAGGAAAACTGACTGTTGAAGCCGATGTATCTGAATGAGGAAAACTGACTGTTGAAGCCGATGTTTCTGAATGAGGTAAACTGACTGTTGAAGCCGATGTTTCTGAATGAGGAAAACTGACTGTTGAAGCCGATGTTTCTGAATATGGAAAACTGACTGTTGAAGCCGATGTTTCTGAATGAGGAAAACTGACTGCTGAAGCCGATGTTTCTGAATGAGGAAAACTGACTGTTGAAGCCGATGTTTCTGAATGAGGAAAACTGACTGTTGAAGCCGATGTTTCTGAATGAGGAAAACTGACTGTTGAAGCCGATGTTTCTGAATGAGGAAAACTGACTGTTGAAGCCGATGTTTCTGAATGAGGAAAACTGACTGTTGAAGCCGATGTTTCTGATTGAGGAAAACTGACTGTTGAAGCCGATGTTTCTGAATGAGGAAAACTGACTGTTGAAGCCGATGTTTCTGAATGAGGAAAACTGACTGTTGAAGCCGATGTATCTGAATGAGGAAAACTGACTGTTGAAGCCGATGTTTCTGATTGAGGAAAACTGACTGTTGAAGCCGATGTTTCTGAATGAGGAAAACTGACTGTTGAAGCCGATGTTTCTGAATGAGGAAAACTGACTGTTGAAGCCGACGTTTAAGAATGAGAAAAACTGACTGTTAAAGCCGATGTTTCTGAATGAGGAAAACTGACTGTTGAAGCCGATGTTTCTGAATGAGGAAAACTGACTGTTGAAGCCGATGTTTCTGAATGAGGAAAACTGACTGTTGAAGCCGATGTTTCTGAATGATATAGAGACACATTTCAATGAGTTGAACTTGGATTTACAAGGGCCACTGGAATGGATTTGCATTGAAACTGGACGTTTATAGATCTATAGATATTTATAGATTGCCGTGGAATCATTCTCATAACATTTAACTACATGTACATCCCTATATTAAGGAACATATTTAGATAGATAGGGCTTTTTCAGAAGTACATCGAAGTACTCGAAGCGAAATTTTCTAACCAAAGGCAAGATTTTCAAAAACTTTTCCAAAAGAAGCATCCAAATGTTCCCATTTGCGGAAGGAAAAAATCTGAAAGGAAGCTTCTTAGCTTAGGAAAGTCATTTATTATTCTCAACTGATAGGCATTCGCTCTTCTACTTTCAGCTTTGGGAGGCGTTATACGGCGGATCCGGTGTATAACGTTCAGCGTTATGCGGCAAATCCGATGTATAACGTTCAGCGTTATGCGGCAAATCCGGTGTATAACGTTAAGCCGAATGTGTGTAGGCTCTATAATGCCAAGCGTCATTGGCAGACCCAAATATACGAAAAAATGTGAGAGTTAGCCTATATTTATGACTTATAACTTTATAGGCCTACTAATCAATACTATTCTATAGTCTATAGGCTTTTATTTAGGATCATATTCCTAGTTTAGTCCTAACCCTAACCGGGCCTAACCGTAACATCAATTTCTAATTGTGATTAAGTGACATAGGCTAAATAACCTTTTTGTTTGAATTAATTATAGGCCTACTATTCAAGTCCTAACCCTAACCGGGACTAACCGTAGGCCTAACCTCAATTTCTAATTGTGATTAAGTGGCATAGGCTAAATAACCTTTTTGTTTGAATTAATTATAAACAATGACAAATAGTTACAAAAAAGTCGCGTATTTAACTTAAAATATATCGTTTTACTATAATTGAATTAATAATAATAATATTTAAAAAAATGGAGTTATTGTTGACAGGCCACGTTACTAACCACCGGACCAAGAAAACTTGCTGAAAATTAAACAAACAATTGTAATTGAGCATACAGGGCCAGCTAAACTAGAATGCGCATGCGCCAATAGCAGTGTGTATAATATAGGTCACGAAAATTTGCCGTATAACGTTTTGCTTTATACGGCAAATTCGCCGTATAATCACTCCGTTCAGCTTTTGGTTCAACTTACACTTATAAAGAAACAATAATAAGTCAGTAATATTTTTTAATGTTACAAAACATAACTTGTATGGCATCGCTATTAAATCAAATGTGGAAGCGATGTTTTTAATTTAAAGGGAGATAATTAAAGCATTTTATTTGCACTAATAATGTTAGTATGTTTCTTTTTTTATACAAAAATAAACGGCTTACAAGTTATAACTTTAAAATGAACAAATTTTAAAATTATTTGAAAATTGTATAGATATTGTATGATTTAAAGAATTTATATGTACATTTATAAACACTACATTAACTACTCAGTTTGTCTGATTATCACGTATCTGTTCTACATAACTTCACTGTTGATTATCCGTCGGCTGTCTTAGGCCTTAAACACATTGTAAGACATCTAAATAAATTGAGATCACATTATAGATCTAATTAATATTAGAGCTATATTTTCATCTTGATTACAAAAAAAATGTTAAGCTTTTAGAAAATAATCACCATAATTGTGTAAGTTAAGTAGACTATTAAAATATTGTATTTGATATAAATGCAAATAAAAAGGATGATAATCACAAACATGTTAATTTTTTTTATTAAATATAAAACGCTTTTAATGTTTTCTCTATAAATAATCTCCTTTGCTATTGGCCTTGGTCTTGCTACGGAGTTAAATTAATTGTCCTAGAAAAATATTTTTTTAAAGTATAATAGAACAGGATAACATTTAGGCTGTTGGCACGTAGAAATCCTTGTTTGGCACGCTGTTAGTAAAAGGTTGCCGACCCCTGATGTATAGTATACCAAGGATTCATTATCTAGTAGTCAAGTATATGCGTATGTGTAAACTATACTGCATATATGGGACTCAATTTGTCCATAAGACTCAAACTATCCAGAGCATGTGTCGGCAACCTGTAGATAATTGTGTGCCAAAGTAGGATCTCTATTTCTTCCACCGTGCCAACAGCACCTTGTCGCCTTGTGCTACTCTTGTAATAGATACTTAAATAACATTTTAAGGCGTCTTTCGCGTGCCACTGAAAATCGCTTCGCGTGCCAAGTCTGGCAAGCGTGCCGTAGGTTGCCGACCCCAGATCTAGAAGATCTATCGGAGTAAAAAAAAAAGAACATTCAATCATGCAAAAAAACGTACAAAAATATGCTTGTGAGGTCAATCATATGAATGTTTTTACAGTTCATTTATTTCACAAATTCTACCCATAAGGTTTAAAGCTAGAGTAATACGCTCCATATCTCTGATATCACTTATAACTAGGGGGGGGGGGGGGTTAGTTACGAAGTGTCACACATATGAGCGATATAGAATAATAGTTTAATTATAGAATACACAAGAACGGCGATGGGATACGGTTTAGTACAATCTCGATCAAGAGAACAAATACGAAGAAATAAAATCGATATAAATATTATTGATTTTTCTTCTTTTTTTTCTAACAAGAGATTCAATTGGCTCTGTGGGAAATGGGACAATAGGGGCCGCAACTCAACTGTAACAATGTGTAATTAACAACGATTGTCGAAGCTATTAGTCGTGTGTGAAGTTTCTTGTCTATTCAAATACCTGGCGAAAGAAGAAGAAAAAAATAAAGTAAAAAAAATATTTTGTCATTGATCTATAAAAAGTCTTCTATTATCTATGATGTCTTCAAATGAATTAACAGTGTGTTTCTAATTGACTAAACAATCCTCATAGAAACAGAATAATTGAGAATGTGTTGAGGAATTATAAAACATTTGGGACTGAAGAAAACCTTCCCAGCTTATGTATTACGCTACACGATTCTTGGATTTATAAATAGTGTTATATTTTGCTGTTATTCCTGAACAAACTGGATAGTGTGGAATAACGAGCCCGCTTGCGTTTTAGTTGTAACACATTGCGCTCTATAGACAGGACCGTGCTAGCCAGGGTGTGCAGTGTGTGTGTACGTGTGTAGTTATGGCAAGGTCAAGTGAAAGTTCAAGGTAAAAAAATTTATTGTCTTTGTTACAAAACAAAAAAAACACACCCCGAGAACAAAACCTAGCTATCACCAAGATTCGAACACAGGGTCTTTGGTAAGCTAACTGAACGCGTGCCTCGAAGAAAAACAAAGAACAAGGATATAATTCTCTAGGCTGAAAGCGATATAAGCTATAAATATAGATATACTTATAGATATTGATATATATATAGAAATATATATAGATCAGAATTGTGCCCTGGAAGTTGAGAGTCGTAAATAGCCATGATATAAAATGCTAAAAGGCCTTCATGACTGATCTATAATATTATATCATACATCATTCTTTTCAACGAAAAAAAATATGTTTACAATCTACACATAAACATACCTACACATATAATCACACACCCACCGCTACAGCACACACAATTACACAAACAAGCACACATACACACCTACAACACACACCTACACACACAGATAAACACACAAATAAGCACACATAGCCTACACTCCTACAACACACACCTACACACACAAACACATACAACACAAACCTACACACACAAATATACACATACTTACACAAACAGACACACATACACACCTACAACACACACAAACACCTACAACACACACCTACACACAAAAATATACACACACATACACAAAGAAGCACACATACACACTAATACACACAAAACACTTTCTCTCACTAACACACATAGATCTACACACCGACACACGCACTACTGTCAGTGACACATATTTATTTTAATTGTCCCTTAATGAAACAGTGACTAATTATTTATTTTTAAATTCGGGGTGTGTGTCACACAATTGCTCAGCCGTACAATTATGTTGTTCCTCCCATTCCGTGTGTCACAAAAAAAAACATAAAATATAAACAGGAGACCTCTAATGACTTTCCACATATGTGTCCCTAACACCACCATCCACCCTTCCCCACAAGGAAAGCTAAAAGACCTGAAAATCTCTACAATCTTTAAAAAAGAAGCAGGCTTATAATTATTATGAACACACACCCACAAAAAATGGTAGACCTACTTATGTTGTTATTACAGAAAATTTTTGCAAAAACAATATAAGATGACACCCTTGTGTCAGTCGTGGACGACGCCAACCACTTTCCCAGGGAGGCTACATGCAGGACGCAAAATCATAAAAAGTAAAATTTAACGACAATAAGATCACGTGTCTTTAAATTAACCACTGGGAATCGGATTAGACACATAGATAATTCATCTCTATCTCTGAACTTGGTTCTTTCCCGCCTGTTCTTAAAAAAAACAACCAGTTTCCTCGAACACTCAGACCACATTACTTAAAACTACAACAACTAAACCCTCGTAGTGTTTGAATGGGAAAGTGTTTTGAGATCGCCAATCTACAAAAAATCCCCCCCCCCCTCTTTATCCAGGGATTTATTTCTAATTTCCGCGTGCTTGTTTCGAGATGGTACTACCATCACCATCTACTTTAGAAGTACTTAAGACGGGTCTTTATGGTAGCCTATTAATCACAGGCCGAACGAAGTCAATGCGGATTCGGGGAGGCGGGGGGTGGGGGAGGGCATTGTGCTGGCCACACTATGGGCGACCTACGAAATTCAGAAGGTCAAAGCGCTTTTCTTGAAAAAAACAACAACAAAATATGAAGTACATAGTTTTTAACGTACATTTCAACGAAATGAAAAATAGTTATTTATTATATTGAGAACACAACATATAGTTACAATAATATAATAAAAACACGCAATAATAGAGATAAAAAACAACAACAATTAAACCCCCTAACATAAAACGTTTATAGAAATTATAAAACAAAATTGTAAAAGTCATTTAGGTGAGCGTAATAACGAGTAACTTAATAACTTTAAAGAAAGTTCAATAGCATAGACGTATGTTTCAATTACTCATATTTTCTCATTAGCATCGATAAAATATTTAGCATTTTTTGTCTATTTGTACATTATAATATGAATTGAAATTTTCATAACTTGCTTTTCCATGAAAAAAACATTTTTTTGTGTTTTTAATTAGCCATCTACTGCATTAGTAAGTTTAAGTGATTTAAAAAAAAAAAAAAATGTTAACGAATTTTTTAAAGAATAAAATGACACATTTCACCGGATACAATTCCTAATAATTAGAAAACGTACAAATATTTGGTTTTATCTAATTTAAACTTCAATAATTGAAATTTAAAAAGAGTCTTTAATTTAAAAAAAATAAAAATATGGGCGCACACAAGATTGGCCTTTGGTCAATTTGATCCGAAGTGTACTTTACTTATAACTTTCTTACTAAAAGATGGCTCAATACAAATCAGGCTTCGACTTTGCCGTCTCAGATATATATATATATATATATTCTTAGATATACAAGCTAAATTGCCCGGTGTTGCCCGGGTGAAAATAAAACAGTCTTGTAGAAGCTATAGAGAAAATTTTTAATAAATTACAATGAACAGAAAGCTATAGGCCTAAATCTAATAATTAATTATTTTTTTTTTTACTGAAGACTTTTAGGAAAGTAATTAAAGAAATGTAGAAAAAAAAAAGGAATAGACCAACTGGAGAATCGAACCCGGGTCGCCCTCGTTGCAGTCCGATACGTTAACAACTTAGCTAGCGATGACACATGTCTGCAGTGAAATCGCAAAAGTATAATATGAGACCATAAGGACACGTGTTTTAAATAAACGAATATGATTGGTTGAACACACTACATCCTGAATTAATTTCTGGGATACGCCCATGGTAACGGCCATAGTAACGGCCTTTATGTCTGTGTATATACTATACACAAGTAGAGTAAGCAGAACCTATGTATTCGGCTTACGCTAATCAAAAGGGACGTAGTACAGCTGACTTAAGACCACCGTAAGGGGAAATAATTGTTAATCACAAATACGGATGGAAGCTGTGTGTGTGTGGGGGAGGGGGGGGGGTTAGGTCTTAGTGAATAATAAAGTACTTTAACATAGAAAACGTTTCTCTCTGTTTCTCTCTCTTTCTCTCTCTGTCTCTTTGTTTCTCTCTCTCCTCTCTCTCTCCTTCTGTCTGTCTCTCTCTCTACTTCTCTATCTCTCCTTTTCTTTCCTTCTCCCCTCTCTCTCTTTCTCTCTCTCGCTCTCTACTGCTCTATTTTTCTCCTCTCTCTCTCCTCTTTCTCTCTCTCCTTCTGTCTCTCTCTCTCAGCCGGAGGCAAGTAGAAATGTACACTGTCCACACGTACACCTGGAGGGCACATAGTTTCGGCGTTAAGTCACCACAGTTAAAAGGTAGACAGGCCATTTAGTCACGTGACGTGAACGGATACTTACACCCCTGCCCACCCTCTCCCCGCATAACGCCACCTCTCCCTCCTTCCCCGCCTTTCCCCTCATTATACCTTCCAAGGACAAGAAAAAAACATACGCCCTAATTTGACAGGTTAAAAACAATCATAAAGGTTAGGAGAAAAAATAATTTTAACGTTCTGTTCTTAATTTATAACTTCTTAAAATATAACAAGTTAACTTAACAATTGATTGGGATTGGCAGTAGGCCTACATATTGGTGTAAAATGTTTAGTATAATTATTAGATGTCTTTTTGCGTGTTGGACTGGCGTACCGAAGGTCCTGGGTTCAAATCCTAGTGAAGGCTAGGATTTGTTCCTGGGGCTGGAGGGCGTCCCTGTGTCTATTCAGATCTGATGGTTACCTGACATTAGTTGGGGTAAAGACGGCATTCCATTGTGCTTTCCACACAATCACACTAGTATGCCGTTACCATACCAGAAACTGGTGAACGCTGCTTCTCCGGCCCCAATTTGCTCCGACAGAATTACTGTACTAGATTTGTTTATACACTGACTGCAAGTAGGACGAAATAATGAAGATTGATACAGGAGTACAAGAGGTTACTTGTGGCGACGAGGATGTGATTGGGTTTGTGACAGGGGTGTGGAAAAAGAAGGGGGGGGCGTGAGAGTCCTCAAACACTTTAAAGGCAAAGTGCTTCGAGAAATAAAATGCGTACAAAAAGTAATCCTACGACAATTGTTGGAAAAAAGGAAAACTTAGTAAATCACTATATGGGGAGTTCACCAAGATAACTCTGCCTATGTTCCGTCTTTAAAGTGGACGACGAAACACTTCTCCAATCGTGCGTAGTTGGCCTTTGAATTAGGTCAAGCCTGCTTCATCATCTTAACTGACTAAATGCAAACTTGACCTATTTTAGTTCCCCCCCCCCTCTCTCTCTCTCTCTCTCTCTCTCTCTGCATTCCTTCTCTCTCTCTCTCTCTCTCTCTATATATATATATATTATGTATAAAACTGTTTTATTTAAATGCGAATTTATTTTCTTTCGAAACGTAACTTAAATGTCACGTGGCCACGAGGAACCGGAACCGGAACCCTGCTGGTCAGGCCTGCCACTCTTGAGTTGTTGTTTTTTATTCCTGCATAGCTCTCTATTTTTTAAAATTAAAGACGAAATTTTGGCCGGGATATGGGAAAAATGTGATTCCATTTTTTCCTATTAGATTTTTAGGTTTCAGGGTTTGTGAAGAAGCTGTAAAGAATGCATATGCTTGTATATGATTTATTTATGGTTAAATTGATTTATTAATGCGTTTCGCTTTGTTTAAAACATATTACCAAACTACAATCGCAATGATTCATAAGCAGGCATCTGAAGGCATGGTCAGTTCAATGCAGTTTATCTTTCTCCAAAACAACACACAACACAAACATGAAAACACATCTAGACTTTGGACTAACAAAACAACAAGAAACAAAAACCTATGCCCAGTTCAAAGTTACTCCGATCAGATGAAGGACGAAGCCCCTTACAAAAAAAAACAACAACACGTAAACAGGATGATCAAGTTGACCCCATCCCCTCCTCGGGGATTAGGGGTTAGGGGGTCGGCTTAGCCCTGAGTCACTGCGACCAGAGCAGAGACCGCACAGAAAGAGTGTAAGTAAGTAAAGCAAACAAACGCCTTGCTCAGCGTCCACGTGACTGCTTACGTCACATCCCAGTGGTAGAAGAAGTACATAGGCCTCGCTGGTACTTCTGAAGGAAACAATTAGGTTCTTCTCCCATTATTCCCCCTATGTTCAAAGTGCTATATTATAGTCAATTATAGTGTTTTAATGAGTTCATATTAAATTATTATAAGATCGACCCGTCCTTATTTAGTTAAACCTTTACACCGTAAACCTTATAGAGCACGCTATTACACAGTGTGTCATGACAACATCCGCCCACCACCCACATACAGACAACAACACAAACTAAATACCAAAACATCACAAACAAAAAAAACAACAACAAAACAATCATATCAAAAATGGTTCGTAATAAAACCTGAGAAAACAGAGAAGAGAATAAGTCGTGTTGTTTCTGAGCTTGTTGCTCATACGATTAAAACCTATACAACCCATCCTATACCCACCCTACACAATAAACAACACGATTTGCATTTTCTTCGAAATTAAGACAAATTTATATTTAGATGGAAAAAGAAAAGCGAGCTAGAATAGTATAAACCAGCTGGGCATATGGAGCCCCGAGTGAAGTCATCAGTTGAGTCAAGAGGCGGCCACATTTGCAAACTTAAATCCGTATTTATTTTTTTTACATTTCAGAACTTTTGTTTTATAAACCTGTCAAATCGCGATAAGTAAGCAACGCGGTTGCGTCCTACATAGTCGCTTCCAGAGTAAGTCTTCACATAAATCAGCTAAATTCTACAAGACTTTATAAAATAACTTTGGTATTTTTGTATATTTTAGTATAACAAATGAACTTTTTAAAATTGTATTTGATTTCTCTTAACTATTTTGCTTACCTGTGTATTTACGAAGCGAATGCATTTAATAATAGAGTAGAATGAAAAAAAAACCCACAAATATATTAATACTATTTTATTTAAATGTATGTGTTTAATACTATTAAAGAAATGGCGTAACTCTTTATTATATTATGAAAAACAGGAAATGCGGCTCTCATTGACCGCACGCGAGCACGCCCTTGGTATAAAATGTATGTCCAGATTAAAGCCAGGGTTCTTTTCTTGGTCAGAAGTGTTTCCTTGAGTCTAGACGGCTTTAGATGCGTGGAAATATAATATATCATCCGGGCATTGTACTGGACACTCAATCTCCCTGTAAGCCGATAGCCCAGGGAAACTTGTGAACGCTGCTTCTCTTACACCACGCCAACTAACATGTACTGAAAGGGATAACATCGCTTTCTAGGTCAATTGTCTAAAACACAAACAGTGAGTTGTTCTCGATCTTAATATTTAAATATATCATATTCGACTACACGTGAGTGCATTGTATCTGTCGCGCATGCGCATAACCTGAAACAGTAGAAATGGGGGGGGGGGAAGCGCAAAAAAAACAAAGGATATAAGCGAGTAGTTTCATAGGCGGAACACATGTCCCGCTACAACGGATTGTGTGTACGTTAAAGGGGAGGCGGTCAGTTTATTTCAAGTACCTTTCTGATATCACCGCTGTCCTTTCACCTTAATACGTTTGTCTCATATGTCTTACCGTGTTCCTATTGCCCCAATCATTACAGTATCATTATTGCATAGCAGTATATACTTTTTTGTCTTATTACGCATTTTTCTGTTTCTCTTCATCAACTCCGTAGACTGGGCTTCCCATAAGATACATTGCCCATCTATCACATTGACCAACTCCTACATTGCCTCAATTATACATTGATTCATTCTGGCATTGACCCACTCTTACTTTGAACCACTCTTTCTTTAACCAATTTTACGTTAATTTAATTTTACATTGACTCACTTTTAGATTGACCTACTCTCACTTTGACCTACTCTTACATTAACTTCCTTTTACATTGACACACTCTAACATTTACCTACTCTTACTTTGACCAACTCTTACATTGACCCACTCTTACTTTGAACCACTCTTTCTTTAAACCAATTTTACGTTAATTTACTTTTACATTGACTCACTTTTAGATTGACCTACTCTCACTTTGACCTACTCTTACATTAACTTCCTTTTACATTGACACACTCTAACATTTACCTACTCTTACTCTGACCAACTCTTACTTTGACCTACTTTAGCATTGACATACTCGTACATTGACCTACTCTTACATTGACCAACTCTTACATTGACTTACTTTTACATTAACCCACTTTTAAATCAACCCACTCTTCATATGCCTTACTCTTACATTGTTACACCCTTACATGCCCCTCCCCTTAATCGCCTCTTTTCACATTTCATTCCGCCCCTTCCCCTGTAACAGTGCATCGGTATACCCCAATGGCGATTCTCATGGGGTTAAAGGTTAAAGGGAGAGGACGTTAATTACGAACGAATGCAGTGGTGAATAATTTGGTGATGAATGCCCTTGGCACTTAGCAACGTGAGTAGTGAAGTCATCGGACGGACAAGGACCACGTAGCAAATTAGAGGGTAAGATAAATATATAGAGTACAGAGATAAAGAGAGAGAGAGAGAGAGAAAGAGAGAAAAGGGAGGGAGACATATACTTACAGTGGCTGAAGCATAAAGTGGATAATTGATTTGAACGTTATATTAAACACGAGATCTGGGGTGAAATAAACCCAAGAACTAAGTCTAACCAAAAACAAAACATATCAAGAAAGGAGAAGCGGGGGGGGGGGGGGGGAGGGGGGGCTAATTTGATATTTGATTTGATATCTGATGGCGTTAACTTTGATGTTGACTAACTGAATGTGACGTTGCATATTTTTAGTTTATCAAAGGAATTTCTAATACTGTTATTAACTGTTATGTACACTGCCCACATCATTAAGGACACATTTAAAAAAAAAAATAGAACGAATTCAGAAAAGAGCTGCAAGGTTCATTGCTTGCGAATATTCACGACAAGAGTAACACCAATAGTTAAATCCCTAAACCTAGAAACACTAGAGGACAGAACGGCAAAGAGTAAAGTAGTAATAATACATACAAGGCAGTACATTCTAATTTAAAAATACAACACAAAGACAATATGTTTCAATACTCAGATAAACCCTTTCCTTATCCCTTATGAGATTGGCATCCGGGCATGGAACGGGTTGCCTAAACTAACCAGAAAAACCAGTAACTTAAATTATTTCATACTCTAATAAAAATGCAAGACTAGACTCAATCCAGGAATGTGCGTAGGACGCAATAATCTTTTTTTTTATATAAGGAGCGTCTGAAATATAATGAGAAGAAGAAGAAGGATAATTTGGTATTTTTATCTTTATCATTTCTCTCTATATTTTTTTCATATTATCTTAACCTTTGATATTCTTTTTTTTTTTCTAATTAGCTATGTATATTTTCTCTCTCTCTCTCTCTCTCTCTCACTTTCATGTCCATCTATTGCTCTCACCCCGTCTCTCTATCTTCATATTATCACATAACTCTCATTTCTCTCTCTCTTTCTCTCTTTCTCTCTTTCTGTCTCTCTCTCTTTCTCCCTCTCTCTCTTTCTCTCTCTCTCTCTTTCTGTCTCTCTCTCTCTTTCTCCCTCTCTCTCTTTCTCTCTCTCTCTCTTTCTCTCTCTCGTTTTCTCTCTCTCTTTCTCTCTCTCTCTTTCTCTCTCTCTTTCTCTCTCTTTCTCTCTCTCTCTTTCTCTCTCTCTCTCTTTCTCTCTCTCTCTTTCTCTCTCTCTCTCTCTCTCTTTCTCTCTCTCTCTCTTTCTCTCTCTCTCTCTTTCTCTCTTTCTCTCTCTTTCTCTTTCTCTCTTTCTCTCTCTCTCTCTCTCTTTCTCTCTCTCTCTCTCTCTCTCTCTCTCTCTCTCTTTACTTTTCTTCTTTGTCATACCTCACATTCTGACCCACAATCCTAACCCTATGACAATATTCATGAATTAAATTCCTATCCTATTTAAATTCCTCAAAACCTGCTGAGAAATCCGGTGGGAGGTGGGGGGGGGGGCGAGAGAAAGGGGTGAGGGCGTTAACAAAACACACACAAATTTGGAGCCCGCCTTTCTCTGGACTAACGATGATGACATCATAGCCACAAAAATGTTGACAAACGAAGCAGACGACTTCAACAACCTGACTCCACAAGAACTAGATCTAGTTGTTTTATTTTTTGTATATATTTTACCACCGTTAATCCAGCAGACGTTGAAAAAATCCTATGTAATAAGAAAACAAAAAACACAAATATGTCACAAAGTTGAAATATATGTAGACTATATCCTTTGACAATTCGGTGTAAACATTTTCAGGCAACATATTTGTAATAGGTGTGACCGTCGGGTGTGTGTATGTGTTGTGTGTGTGTGTGTGTGGCGGGGGGGGGGGGGAGGCTTAGAGAGAGAAGGGGGCTGAGTCGAAAGCACGATGACTAGTTAACCTTGTATGTGGTGCAGATGTGTTTTTTAAAAATATATATCGCCTTTATTTATTTGTGTCTTTGATATTGTTCCAGAGCGGACGGTGGACCATTTTTTTTCTCCTCGGGGGGAGGGGGGCCTGAGTCATAAATGGTATTTGTAAACGGGGAGGGGGGGGGCGGATTTATAGCTGGTGAGGCCATAGGCTATTAAACTTGTGAGCCCCCCCCCCCCCAACACACACACAAACACACTCAACCAATTCTCTGATTCATGAACAGAAGAAGGAGAAATGACAGAAAGGTTTAATTAAAACACATTTAAAAAAAAGAATATTATAGCGACAGTATCAATAATAAAATTAAACAAATAACAACCACTAGCTGCAATAAGATTGCACGGAAACACACACACAAAAAAAAGTCTTTAAACTTCACACTGTTTGATCATGAGTTTGGAATTTCAATTCTAGAATTATGGGATCCTTAGTCCAGAACTATTGTTTAAAGTAAGGTCATTAGCCTAACTGGTACAGTCAAATGAAATAGATGTACAGCACTCGAACATTGAAGTGAAAACAACTCTCTGCCACAGCCTAAGACACTGAAGTGATCTGGCATTTGTATGAATTATTTTTCCCTTAGAATATTTGTTTTCTTTTATTTAAAAAAAAATTATGCATCTTAGCTGGTGCTACCCTCCCCTACCCCTCCCACAATCACTTTACAGTCCTGGGCTTCAGTCTAGTCAGCGTGGAGGTTACCACCAATAATATATGTAGCTTACAATAGAGGAGAATGGGGCTAAACGCCACAACTATGTATATTTGGTAGGCTAGACATGACGATGAAAGCACTGGCCACAACTATGTATATTTGGTAGGCTAGACATGACGATGAAAGCACTGGCCACAACTATGTATATTTGGTAGGCTAGACATGACGATGAAAGCACTGGCCACAACTATGTATATTTGGTAGGCTAGACATGACGATGAAAGCACTGGCCACAACTATGTACATTTGGAAGGCTAGACATGACGTTGAAAGCACTGGCCACAACTATGTACATTTGGAAGGCTAGACATGACGATGAAAGCACTGGCCACAACTATGTACATTTGGAAGGCTAGACATGACGATGAAAGCACTGGCCACAACTATGTACATTTGGTAGACTAGACATGACGATGAAAGCACTGGCCACAACTATGTACATTTGGAAGGCTAGACATGACGATGAAAGCACTGGCCACAACTATGTACATTTGGAAGGCTAGACATGACGATGAAAGCACTGGCCACAACTATGTACATTTGGAAGGCTAGACATGACGATGAAAGCACTGGCCACAACTATGTACATTTGGAAGGCTAGACATGACGATGAAAGCACTGGCCACAACTATGTATATTTGGTAGGCTAGACATGACGATGAAAGCACTGGCCACAACTATGTATATTTGGTAGGCTAGACATGACGATGAAAGGGAAACATGTGACTAACTTTTCCGTTTGACACTATCCTCCTACCGTCTAGCGAGAAACTCTTGGCGTAGTTTCGTATTTTACTTTGCTCATCCAATTTAGGGCCCATTGTGACTTTCAGCCCACATTTTCTCATAATATTTATATTGTAGGCTCTAGCTAATTTTATATAAATAGAATTATGTTATCCAAAACGTCCACCTTTTTAAATTTTAATTAATGAATATTAAAATTATGGGGAACCCTTTCAAAAAAAAAAATTAGTCTATAGATATTTTCCAACCTAATTCTGAACAACAAAAGTATTCGTTTTTTAATAATTAAAATGAATATGCAAATACTATTTAAAAAACAACGATTCAAATAAATCTAACTTATTTCACTTAATCGAAATAAATATATCGCAATACTATGGATGGTAATAAGTTTATTTATATTGCTCTGCCAGCAACAAAAAAATGTTAAGCCCAGAGCACATTTAACTTTAATCAAGAAAAACATACACATAGCTAATCTGTATAGAAGAAATACAGCTACTGTTCTCTAGGTTAGACTAGTCAAAAATTGTATTTTGATTACCCGGTACATCAAAGGATATAGGATTATTATACCTAATTTAAATTGAAGTATAGGATAAAAGCATTTGCGCGAGAATGTGTGCATGTGTGTGTGAGAGTAAGTGTTTGTGTGTTAGTATGTGTGTGTTTGTTAGTGTGTTTGTGTTGAGTCAATACAGAAGAGTATACTTATAATGCAACGAGCAAGTCTCGGGTGTTAATGACGAGATTTAAGCGAGTGACCAACTGAGAGTGTAGATTTCCACTTCAGAGTTGTAGTGCATATCTCTAAATACAGGCATGTTTCTCTTTCCATTGGGGTATGCAGAGTACAAAGTAATTAACCTCATTTTGGTGGTAAATACAGTGTTGATATACATCCAGTCATAGTTGTACCACCCATTGCATTCCCCAAACTCTCTCTCTCACACACACACACAAGGAATTCGCCACTCATATCATTATAGTTATAGGCGTAACCGGGGAACGGAGTAGACAAGCACTCCTCTCCCAACAACCTCTTCCAGAAAACCCAACAATGTTCTTAAAGAGGATTAAAACAAATATTTTCTTGTTTTTTGCTGATGTTTTTTTTTTTTTAATATTTAACGTCGATTAATTCAATTATATAGAGTTAACATGATTTGTATTCTTATTTATTAAATTTTGAAACAATTTTTTTTTCATATCAATTATTTAAAGTTAAAAAAAAAAAGTAAAGTAGGCTACCCAGCTACCCTTTCGGACCAAATTGATCATAGGGCCAGTGAAGCAGCGGTTCATCAGTTTCTGTGGCCAGCACAATGCCCAGCCGCCTTTACTTTACCCCAACTAATGTCAGGTGTCCATCAGGAGCTGGGTAGACTCAGGGACAACCTCCAGACCCGGGGAAACAATTCCTAGCCTTCACCAGGATTCACACCCAGGATCTTCTATCAATGATATTATGAGTTTATGTTTACAATAACTTCTGGCTTCTATTTTAGGCTATTCTAAATTATGACAACTTTGGCTTTCCGTAGACATGGCTCAGCACGAGATGCTCCATTGATTGTGGCGAGAATTCCACGGAATGAGTGCAATGTTATATTTTAATGAGGGATGTTAACATCTTTTTTTTTTTTTTCAAAACCGATTTTCGATTCTAGAATTTAAACCAGGTTTTGGTTTGGTCAACCAATCTTTCTGTCCAATTTTTATTTATGTATAGGTGGAAAATAAAGAAATTGTTCGTTAGCGAAGTGACCGACCGAGCAATACAAAAAACTTCACATTCGCTGCATACTGTCTTTTTTATATTTTAGGTCGGTTAATGCTTCATTGATTGGATTTGTCAAATGTTTATTAAGTTTTAAGTTTTAAATCATTAATTAGATTCATATTTCTTAGCCTAGAGATTATATCCGTGTTCTTAGTTGTATGTTAAATGCTCTCTGCGCTTACATTATGTTTGTTGGCAGCGCTATACAAATATTATAATTATTAAATGTTAACTAGAGTCACACCCACACAAAAACTATTTTTTTTAAACGCTACAGAAAGTCTATCGGTCTGTTTGTCTGTTCGGTATGTTTGGCGTCTTTGGGGGGAACCCAAGTTTTTGCTTCTCAAGAACGTGGATCAAAAGAATTGTGCCGCAGACTTTCGTGAATGGTAACTTTACATCTGCATCTGTTGTTGACTGTGTATCAAAAGCATTATTCGGGATTGGAAAACAACAACAACAACAGTAGTCCTAGACTTTGAGTCGCCTATGACAGGGATTGGCAACCTAGGGCACGCGTGCCACACTTGGCACGAGGAGCATTTTTTAAATGGCATGCGGAAGACCTAAGAAGACTTTCCAAGTCTTTTCTAAAAGTATAGGGCTGGATGACTTTTAGTCTTTGGGCACGCTGAAAAAATTAACAATCTACTTCGGCACGCTAATATAAAAAGGTTGCAGACCCCTGGCCGATGACAAATTAGACATCTAGTGTTTGTAAAGAATTGAATGTTATGGAATTGTTTTGTGCAAATCAAAAAGATAGTTCTTCGAGAACAACAACAAGCACTAACAAAAACAAAAAAAAAACATGCGACACCATATTGGAATGATTTCCCCCCTAAACTTCCAACAAAACCGAAAATCGGTTTTAAGTTGGAAAAAAAAACAAACGGCACCATCATAATATGCAGATATTGACAATACCAACGTCGTAACATCCGCAAAAATAAGCGCACACATGTTTTTGCTTGTTTTTTTTTCAACATTTAATAGCTGAGCACAACCACAACACTTAAAATTTCTGCGCAATTTTTTCTATTAAGTATCTAGTATAATCTAGTATTTAAAAAAATCTGATGACGTCATTCCACAAGACCCTCAAAACAAAACCCTGAAAATATATATATATCCCAGAAAGCTTTTCAAAAACAGGAAGTCGACGCAAAGCCAAGCTAAGTCAAAGTTTACATAACATTTTTTTCCCAACCCAACCCCCTCCTGCCGTGTCGTATTAAACCGGAATACTGGCAGACACAATAAATGACCTTCTTTTCTCATGAATCACATCCGTAATCGGATATATATAATAATAAATATATTTATATTCTCACATCTCTTTTATTTATAAATATGTTTTTTTTCTCTTCCACACCTTTCTTGAGTTATCCTGCGTATGACTCTTATGACTTACCGCCCCTAGCCCTTTTCTTGTTACAAAAATTTCACTAACAGAAACGAATACTCTCCCTTTCTTTCTCTACGCAGTTTCTCTATCTGATTCTGAAGGCTCATAATAATTTAAGCATTAAGCATAGTTATTTAGGTATAGACCCTACTGTTTCATTTACTTTCCCTCATGGGGCTAACACATAGCACACACCCCACACACATGTGTCATACTTATCTCGGGAACACACATTTATGATCGCACACACACACACACATACACACACATATGTTAATCTCTGGGTGAGTCACAGGTTTTTCGTGTGTTCGTTTCACGCTTGGCCAAACCAGCAACTTGGTGAACTTGAACAGTGGCCCTGGCCCTATAATTATTAAACGGAGGCGCACACACACAAGAAATTATGATCATTATGTTATAGAAATAAAAATGCAGGCTAGGCTTAGCTTTGCGGGAACGGGAAAAGTATAATTCCCGTTAAGCATTAACACACGCCATTAACTTCCGAATTATTTCTAAGGGGGGATTATAGTTTTAACTGTTTTATATCATTAAATGTTATGGTTGTTGAGTTATAAATTTGGCATGGATTCTAAAAATATCATTTTGTTTACGCAATCATTCAATTAATTGATTTAACGTCAAGTCAAACAGTCAAACAGTCATCTCGCTAGGTAGTTTTTTTTAAGTATATATGTGTATGTGTATGTATGCCTCAAATAATCAACCTATCAATCTATCTAGTAAGCTGTCTATCTATCTATCTATTTATCTATCCATCTATCTATCAATCTATCTATCTATCCATCTATCTATCTATCTATCTATTAATTTGACTATTTCTCTGTCCGTCTATCTGTCTGTCTTTCTCTCTCTCTCTCTCTCTCTCTCTCTCTCTCTCTCTCTCTCTGTCTATCTCTCTATGCATTAAATATATATACAGTAAGTAAAATCATAGACTATAATAAAATGGACCGCTTGCTCTATTTTTAGAGCTTATATCAACTTTTTTTCCGTGCGCAACCAATAAGGCTGTCTTAAATTACTTCTACGCTCCTCGTTGTTTCTTAAATAATTCCGCTTTATACAACTTTCGATTTTAATTTTAATTTTTCATTGAGAAAATCGAACCGATTCAATAAATCGGAAGTGCAAAGGAAACAACGAGACGGAAATTCCGAAAATCAGTGTTTCGAGCCATCATATAGCAGAAATACTAAAGCAAGCGGTCCATGCATATTATAGTCTATGGTAAAATCTAATAAATAAATTTTAGACGATGCGGTAGACGGGAAAAACATTGTATAAACTAATATGAACAGAAAGATAAAATAATTTTAGAATAATTATTATTATTTTACTGAAAACATTTAACCCTTACAGTCCCGGGCGCGTATATAGCGGAACTGAAGGCAGCATAGATAGAAGTAGGTCGGTACGGGAAAGGGTTAAGAAAGTACTTTAAGATAAATATTGAAATCAGGTTAAAAATAAAGCATAGATCTATATTTTTATTTAACAAAAGGTTTGGACTATCCCTGGCTAAAAATCGAACAACCGTCTCTCTGCATTCGTCTAAAATATAATTATTAGATTTTATTTTCTGAAAATATTTCAGGAAAGCTCAAAGTCCTGAAATTCTTGACAATGTTTTTAAAAAAAAAGAAGTAGAAAACAAAAAAAAAAATCTATCAGTGCGGAATCGAACCCAGGTCCCCCGCGTGGCTGCGAGATACACTAACCACTCAGCTAGTGAAGACACACGAAGAAAAAGCGAGAACGCAAAAGTAAAATATGAGACAATAAGGTCACGTGTCTTCCAACTAACCAATGGGGATCGAATACCACACAAACAGTCTACATTATATAACAGACTAACCCATAAAATCACAGTTTTTATTATACTCCCTTACTTTGTAAACTAAGTTTATATTTAATTTATATTTTGATAGATTAAAATAAATATAAGTGATATCATACTTTATGAATTTCCACACTAAAATTGTGCGCATCCTTTTTGTTTTTCTAGCTTCGGCCCGCAAAAACCATAAAAAGATAACTCGCTTTGTTTCGGCTATATTGTGTCGTTTTCATTCTATTTATTTCGTGTAAACGAACAAATCCGAAAAGTTTATTTATTACCGTCTCTTCCGGTAGAGGTACCCATGTTTTTTTTCTTCGATTTGCAATTTGGTCGAAGGTAAAGTGACTATTCCAATGGCTATGATGCTAAAAATTTGATAGAATGTATTGTTAGTCTGGACAAGTCTGCTGTCCAAGTTTCAGCTCGATTGGACGACGGGAAAGGGTCGAAAAATTGATGCAAAGTTTTGCTATCACCCAAACAACCAAGCAGACAGTCAGACGGTACGAGTTAAAATAAAGGGAGTAAAAATAGATATACACACACACACATACTGCTGTGCCGAGCTAAGACAATGCACATGACATGAAAAGGATAAGACTAATCGTCGACTAACTGTAAATTTCAAGAAACACATAGCTTTTTTTTTTTTTTGTTGTTGTTTTTTTCGGTCACATATTTCTCATTACGTTTTCAGCCAAAACTTTTAAAATAATGGGCGTCCGATAAGTGGCGTCTAGATTAGGACAGACTAAATATAATGTATGTGTGGGAGCGACAAGGATATGTGAATGACGCCATATGTGGACAACCCTTTTTTTTTGGTACTTCTTAATTCCAATGATGTCATATGAGAAATCATTATTACCCATGGTTAAGTAGAGTTATGTCCTATTTCTAAACGCCATTAGAATGGGAAACACTTTTGTGTCAGAATTTCTCGTCCACTGAGTCTTACTCAAACACGCGCCCATCTCCGCCATGTTTTTCTTCTCCTTTTTGACAGCCCTCTGTTAATCTTCAAGTTCACCTCTGACGTGGTCACGTCCAGTTAATGGACTTCTAAGATCGTCGTGTCCAAGCCAAGTAGGGGGCACAACTGGACACTAGAAACTTTTTCTTCACGAGGTATAAGCCTTGGAACTCACAGTTCACTGCCCTTGTTTATTGAAATTATGTTTTTTCCTGGCAATTATTTTGTGTGTAGATCCCATAGTCACAATAGCCTGTTTTCATGGTAACGGGTTCCAGCGCTTCGCATTAGAACTACTTAAATACAAGGCCTCACCGTTACTGAGGGATTTCCGCGTTGAGGGCCACCCTCACACAGGGGCGGAGCGACAGGGGGGGGGGCTGAGGGGGGCTAAGCCCCCCCTGGAATTAAAAAAAATATCTTTTTTCAACTGATTTTTTACTAAATATGTACTAAATTCGTTAAAAGTTTGGTAAATCTTTGTCACGCAAAAGTTCAGCCCTCCCTGGTATTTGGTAAATTTTTGTCACGCGAAAGTTCAGCCCCCCCTGGAAAAAATTTCTGGCTTCGCCCCTGGTTACAGACATACGTCCGAATGATAAGTTATTTGAACAGGGAAGGGAAAAGAGAAGGGGTAGGTTTAGTAACTCAGTTCATGAAAATTATAGATTCATTTCTTCCCCGATCAGCATCCGGATTGGGAATGGATTAGCTGCACACATTAAGAATGAACTCAACAACCACACTGATAATATAAGCGCAGATAACAAACACTTGTGTTTATAAATTACATAGACTTTTTTTTTCCTACTGAAATAAATTGATTATAAGATCTTATCTTATATATTACAGACGCTCTTTTTATAAAGAAGATTATTGCGTCATACGTTCATCCGTGGTCCGAGTCTAGTCTTCCATCTTTATTAATGTTTTAAAAGAATGTTAAGTTACTGGTTTTCCTGGCGTGTCCAGGTAACCCATTCCATGCCCGAAAGCCACTCGGGAAGAAAGAGTACTTATATGCAATAACCTTTAACATAACAACAATATACTTTATAGTACTCTATATCAATTTGTGCTTGCATATGGTATAGAAAGTAGTAACACATTATCTGTAGACCATGGACTATGACAAATTAGACATCTAGTGTTTGCAAGGCATTGAATGTTAAGGATTTTTTTTGTTCGAATCAAACATGGTTTTAAAATATCAATTCGAGAACAACAACAACAAAAAGAAAAATTTTGGGACATTTTTGGGACATCATATTTGAATGATTTTCCCCTAAACTTTCAACAAAACGGGAAAATTGGTCTTTATGTTTTATTTGTATAAAAATTTATTTTTTGTATCGTAAAACAATAATCTAGTAGGCCTATTTATTCATTATACAATTTCTTTGTAAGTGGCCTTTGCCGTCTCGAGTGCTTAGTACGAATTGATTGGATTTGCATTCATTTTTATGAAAATAATTGCCCAGGTTTCCTTCGGTTTCGGATTTCGGCGGTTATCCACAGACACTTAGACCCGCGTTCGGCAACCTTTTGATTATAGTGTGAAGAAGTAAGATTTCTAATTCATTCAGCGTGCCAACAGCCTAAAAGTCATACAACTTTGGCACTAAATTTCTTGAACAAATGACTTAAAAATGCCTTTTTTTTTTGGGGGGGGGGGGGGGGGATCTCTTCTGTGTGCCATTGACTACCGCTCTGCGTGCGCTTGCCTTATGTTGCCGATCCCTGACTTAGACTCTACGGGAATCATTTCATAAATACTTGAGAATAAAATAGAATTTGAAATAGCTGAAATTGTTTAGCAATAATACGACGTTGTGGGGGAGATCTGCACAATCGAATATTGTGAGTTTTTACAGTTACATTCAAAAGAACAGATTACTGGGTACGGCCAGCTTATCGTGGTCGCAGTAAAAAAGTAGAGTACCCATCGGACGAAATTCAACATGGGACCGGTGAAGCAGCGTTCACCAGTTTCTGTGGCCACGGCTTACTAGTCATGTGTGGCCAGCACAATGCCCAGCCGTCTTACTTACCCCAACTTATGTCAGGTGCCCATCAGATCCGGATGGACAAGGAAAAAATTCTAGCCTTAACCAGGCTTCAAACCAAAGACGAACGCGCTGCCGCTCGGGCACCTAGCCCCACTATCGTGGTCGTAGGTGAAAGGTTAATTACGGGGACATGCGTCTTTTTGCGACAAGTCACTTAGTCCGTACAGTAAGGATACTATTACTAAAGGATTAGCATAAACTGACCGGTACACGCATGGACAGAGAATTTATTGCCGTGTACGCTGGTACTGAGTGATGTTAATGGGCTCAGACGGAGAGTACAGCTTGTAGTGGACAATGAGATATAATTAGTGTCAGGGATGTTCCAGAGTAGTGGTGTCCCTGAGATATATAAACTGACAAATTGATATATAGGGAGAGAGAGAGGGGGGGGGTGAGAGAGTTAGTGAACATGAGGGAAGGGAAGAGAGAGAGAGAGAGAAACAGAGAGAGAGAGAGAGAGAGAGAGAGAGAGATTTAGAGAGAAGAAATAGTGACATTCACTTGTAATGACGTTCAGTTGCCCGGATGTCAGATTCTAGGGTTAGTGCTTAGATTCGCAACCGGAAGTGGGTAGGGGTGCGCCGAGAATGATCTTGATGAGGGGCGCTGATGTTCCCAGGGATTACACAGAACGCCAAAACAAAGCCACCATAGACTAGATCCGCTCCTTACACTATACAGTCTACAGACTATACAAAATCAAATAAATTAAACAGAGTAGTAAGCCAACGCATGGTAAAGGTCTATTAGCACTTCTTTTCACTCTTAGCGCCCCGTCTATTGGCACGAACTTCTTTCCTTTTGCATTTTGTATTGCCAAAGACTATATTAAGATTGACAGCTTGCTTTATTTTTAGAGCTTATATGCTCTTCTTTCCAGTGTGCTGCCAATAAGGCTGTCTTAAATGACCCTAAGCTTGCCTAAAGGTTACCGCTGAATACAACTTTCGATTTTAATGTTAATTTTTCATTGAGAAAATAATATCGATTAAATAAAACGGACGGGTACAATTCAGAAGGGAATCGGGAATTCCAAAAAGAAGTCATTCGAGTCATCAAATAGCAGAAAGCGGTCCATCTCATAGTCTTCGGTAGTGCGTAATTATTTACTGCCCATCAACTTTTGTTCATCACTTAATATATAGGAACCATTTTGTGACTTATAAAAATATGATCGTGATATGCTAGCGCTATTATCTGATCTATCTTCGTGTAGAAGAAACACACACACACATACACACACTACTACATTACAAGGCGCAACACAATAAACCTAATTAAAATCCAGCTCATTAATCACAAACAGCGTGGAGGTAATTGAGCTGTACGACACAAGTCCCGTAACTCGGTACATCCGTTTGCCATTTGAATATGCCCTCCCCCCCCCACTCCCCTTTGACGAAATAAACCCCCTGAATATGAACATGCAACCTCCCCCCCCCCCCCCCCCCCCCACTCTGTTCCTTTTGACGCTATATAACCCTTGAACATGATTTACTACCATGGGTCACTTCCCTTTTATGTTGTGGGTTTTTAATTTGTGTGTGCGTGTGTTGTGATGTTGGGATGTAGTTTTGTTTTCGAACACAATAAAAAAGGAGGGGGAAACATTAACCCATTGCTGTGGTAGGAAGAAGGGGGGGGGGGATTTTGGGGGGGGGGGGTCTTTCTGAAGAAATTTCTGGCACTGAAAACAAAGGAAGCAGTGAGTCACGTGATGATTGTGTTCCAGTCACCAACGAACGCCATTGGCTAGAAATTATTATTCATTTTTTTCCTTCAGTTTTTTGTTGTTGTTGTTGTTGTTATTATTGTTTTGAATCGTGTAGTGTCAAAAGTTGCTTTTTTTTTAAACAACAAAACCAAAACAATAACAACAAATGTGCACAGAGCAATCTAAACAGTTAAATCAACAGGCGATTAATGAGACGCTTAACTCTAAGCCCATTCATCAGACAGAACTCACTTTAACACCTGCTGTAGCAATAGATTCTGTAGCAATAGATTCTGTAGCAATAGATTATGTAGCAATAGATTCTGTAGCAATAGATTCTGTAGCAATAGATTCTGTAGCAATAGATTCTAATTTTATATGTTGTTCCCCCCCCCGTCTCGCCCCCCCCCCCCCTCACACACACACACACTGACCAATGAAGTCCCATACGACATTCACACATAAAAACTAACTAATGGAAATCGGTTTTGTTAAGATGGCGTCAGGACTAACCACTGGCCTATATAAACATATTTAACATTTGCTATACATGTATATGTACCTGTAAATTTTGCTATTTTGAGTGAAAGGCAGTGCTTGTGATGTTTAAGTGAGAACTTTATTTTAACTGTAACAAATCAATATGATTTGCAAATTAAATATAAAATAAGGAATTTTTTTTTTGTAATAAAATAAAATTTTAAGGAATAATTTACAATAATTAGAAACAAAACAATTTTCTTTTTTTCATATTGCAGGAATGAACGCGTATACATTTTCTTTCTTCCCCGTGTGGCATCCGGACTTTGAATGGGTTACCTGAACAAAGCCAGACAAACCAATAACTTAACGTTTAACACTAAATATTTAAGACTAGACCCGAACCCCGGAAAGGCGTAGGACGTAATAATTTCCTGTATAGTAAGAGCGTCTGTAACATATAACATATAACACATAATATATAAGATATAAGATATATTTCTTCCCGAGGAGCGTTCGGGCATGGAACAAGCCAAGAAAACGAGTAACTCAACATCATTTTAAACATTAATAAAATGCAAGACTAGACTCGGACCACGGATGAGCGTAGGACGCAATAATCTTCTTTATAGAAGGAGCGTCTGTTAATATATTAGATAAGAGTAAATGTTATGATACGCTAATTGAATAATCTTCTTTATAGAAGGAGCGTCTGTAATATATAAGATAAGAGTAAATGTAATGATAAGCTCACTGAATGTCAACCGGTTACCGCTAGCATTGATATGCATAGTAAGAAGATATATAATGTTAAACTATGTGTAGTGACGGTGTAGGTGGGGATGTTGTGTGATGACGAACATCACAAGGCTGGGGATGTTGTGTGATAACGGACATCACAAGGCTGGGGATGTTGTGTGATGACGAACATCACAAGGCTGGGGATGTTGTATGATGACGAATATCACAAGGCTGGGGATGTTGTGTGATGACGAACATCACAAGGCTGGGGATGTTGTGTGATGACGAACATCACAAGGCTGGGGATGTTGTGTGATGACGAACATCACAAGGCTGGGGATGTTGTGTGATGACGAACATCACAAGGCTGGGGATGTTGTGTGATGACGAACATCACAAGGCTGGGGATGTTGTGTGATGACGAACATCACAAGGCTGGGGATGTTGTGGATGACGAACATCACAAGGCTGGGGATGTTGTGTGATGACGAACATCACAAGGCTGGGGATGTTGTGTGATGACGAACATCACAAGGCTGGGGATGTTGTGTGATGACGAACATCACAAGGCTGGGGATGTTGTGTGATGACGAACATCACAAGGCTGGGGATGTTGTGTGATGACGAACATCACAAGGCTGGGGATGTTGTGTGATGACGAACATCACAAGGCTGGGGATGTTGTGTGATGACGAACATCACAAGGCTGGGGATGTTGTGTGATGACGAACATCACAAGGCTGGGGATGTTGTGTGATGACGAACATCACAAGAGCCACTCCCTTCTCCCACCCAGTTGTTCAAACCAAATTTTGGCATTAAAGGGCCACTCCGGTTGTGAAGGGCACTTCCAAGCATAAATTCACGTTTCAATAAACTAAGAATAGCAGCCCCCTCTCTAGCCTACTCTCCCCCTCCCCCCGCCACTACACTGACCAGGGAATCTGCCTTTGTCCAGTCTCTCCCTACCTCCCACCTCCCAACTCCCCTTGGCATGAGTGTCACCGCAGCTGTAATCAACAAGTCTTTAAAATCATAGTGCCGATATCTCGATGCTCGGCTCCACCCCCACGATCCGCCCCTGCACGCTGCTCGGAGCAAAATACGGTAACACCCACTCACAGCCTTTTTCATACTACTTCTTCATTTTTTTTTTATTTGTTGCTTTTGACCAATGGTTTGAAAAGTACGGAACTCCAGCCTGTTGGTTTTCACTTATAGTATATACACAGTTATACTCTATGCCAGGTTTGTCAACTTATTGCTAACAGTGTGCCAAAATAGGATTTCTAAATCATTCAGCGTGCCAACACTGAACAGCCTGAAAGTCAACCTAATATACCTTTTAAATATTATTTTTATAGAACAATAATTTAACTCCGTAGCAAGACCAAGGCCATTAGCAAAGGAGATTATTTATAGAGAAAATCGTGAAAGCGTTTTATATTTAATTGACGTGTTTGTCATTATTATCCTTTTATTATTATATATTTCCTCCATCATTTGAAGAACGAAGAAGAAATCCTTTTATTAGCATTTATATCAATTACAATATTTTGTTACTAGACTGATCACATAATAAGTATATGGTAATTTTTGTCAATACATTATTATTTGTTAGTCTATATTCAAAATGATTTTCTAACACCTGCTAATGTTAATTACATATTTACCTCAGTTTGACTGAGACGTCTTGTAATATGTTTTAATTTTCCACACCACAATGGAATTATAAAATAGCGGAATTGATGCGAAGTAATCATACAAACTAAGTAGTTAATCTAATGTTTAAAAATTTACATGTTAGTAATTTAGTCATATAATATTTATATAATTTTCAAATATTTTTTACAGTTCGATCATTTTAAAATTATAAATTAAAAGCCATTTATTCTTTTAAAAAGAAAAAAAAAGAAATATATTAGAAATATTATCTCAAATAAAACGGGCTTATTATCTCCCTTTCACAAAATTAACGTTTTCACATTTGATTCAATAGTGATGCCAAACAAGTTATGTTTATAATATAACAAATATTACTGACTAATTAATATTTCTTTAGAAATCTATATAAATCCACCATTATGGTAATCAATACAAGATTTAATTATTTAGAGGATTAAAATAAGTTACGTAAAAAGCTGTAAATAAACATTTTATGCATTAATTTAATGAGTTTATAATAATATTTTAAACATTAATAATTACAGAAAATATATTAATAGTTATTATATTTATTAAATTAATAATACAAATAAGGGCCTATATTTATTTTTAATTAAAGAAGATGAGCATAAAAACTCTTTTAAATGTAACTAGTCTATATCAAATAATGAGCGGTCAAGTGTAGGTGACCTCTTTGTATGCTTAAAACAGCTTTTATGTGCGATAAAATCTGTTCACAAGTGTAAGTTGAACCAAAAACTGAAAGTAAAAGAGCGAATGCCTAGCAGTTGAGAATAGCAGATTACTTTCCTAAATAGCTTCCTTCCAGATTTTTTCCGCAAATGAGCACTTTTAAAATGTTTAAAATTTAACTTGCTGCATTTAAAAATCCCCAAAATCCATCTACTTAAAAAAAGATCTACTTCTAAGAAGGTTGTAGTAAGATCAAACGTTAGGCTGGAAGTGGTATGAAAAAAAGAGACCATCAATTTAAAAGTCCTGCCTTTGATTATCAAACTCCGCTTTGAGTGCTTCGATGTAGAGGCCGACCGAAATTCGGTCAAAAGTAGGCAAATGTCCTCTTTCGGCGTTGTTTTGGTTTCGGCCGAAGCCAAAAAGTGAGCTTTCTGCCGAAACCGATATTGATTTTCACTCATCAACCGAATATTTATTTTAACTTTAAAAATTCAGACTGCAACGCTAGTGCTGCATCTATAAGCTTACTATGCTTAATGATAATTACATTTAGTTAAACTGTTGCGAATTAATCTGTGTGAAGTAGAAAATTAAAGTTAATATTAAACGGATAATTTAATCACCCCAAAGAATGTCGAAAAATGGAGTGTGGGATTACTGTGCAGTCTTTAAAAATATTTTCTTTTGCAATTTTGGTTAATCTTTCGGTTTCGGCCAAATTAGCAGTTAAACTTTCGGCTTCGATTTCGGTTCCGGCCGAAAATCAAGTTATAACTTTCGGTATGGTTTCGTTTTCGGCCGAAACCAAAAAAATGCTTTCGGTCGGCCTCTATTTCGATGTACTTCTAAATAAAGCCCAACTATCGATCTTAATATATGCCATAATATAGGGCTGTACATGTAGTCCTATATGTCCAGTTTCAATGCAAATCCATTCCAGTGGTCCTTGTAAAAGTAAATGCAAGCTCAACTCACTTACATGTGTCATTCAGAAACATCGGCTTCAACAGTCAGTTTTTCTCATTCAGAACCGGAAAATGTTATGTTTTTTTAAAATCAATAATAAACAAATCTTGAAGGTCTTTCGCGTGCCATTGAAAATCACTCTGAGTGCCATGTTTGGCACGCGTGCCTAAGGTTGCCGACCCATGGTATATACCATTCAAAATTGGGTTCGCAAAATGTTAAACTACGTATATACATTGCCAAGTCCTTTCACTCATAGTTATTATGTAAAGTAAAGTATCCCGTCGATCCATGGCGCCGGTGAAGCAGCGTTCACCAGTTTCTGTGTCCAAGGCTTACTAGGAGATTATGTGGCCATCACAAGGCCCAGCCGCCTTTACATTACCCCAACTAAAGTCGAGTACCATTCAGAACTTGGTATGATCAGGGACGCCCTCCAACAAATTCTAGCCTTCACCAGGTTTCGAACCTAGGACCTTCGTTACTAATGTATTTATTTAATCACAAGCATTTTTTTAATCTCATATGTATGTTTTAAACTATTTTTAGTGCAAATTTACTGATATTTATTTGCTCATTTATTGTAGGTTTGATATTTATGTTTGTGCAGATTGCTCATATCATGCTATAAAATTATTTTTTTGAAAATTACTTATAAGCTTATTTATGATACAAATTGGGTGTATGTGACTACATTACTCATATGTTTTAAAAAAAAACAAATTGTATGCACATTTATAGCCACACTTAGCCACATAGGCCTATTTGTTTCACTACACTTTGACCCACTGTTTGTCCGGGCACGGCGATTTTGTACATCCCTTACAACCTCAGCCAAAATATTTATTTGTGCACTTTCTGAAATACACAACCTGTTGTTGAAAATACATTTTTTTTAAGTTGACAATCTGTGTTTAAATTAATGGATTTAAAAAAAAAAAGGGTCTGTTAACATTAAAACGGTGTAATGTATGAACCCCATATGACTCAGGCATTTAAATAATGCTATTAAAACGTTTAATCCTTTCCTGTTTTTTTTAATTGTTTAAATGACCTGGTTTGTTTTTTTAAATTATTTTCTAAAATATAAAAAATATTTTCAATGATGCAAACGGTGCTCCGTAGTTCTCACTCAAAGAATTTCTTCTAAAGGCTGAGCTATCAATTTTCTCTTAGTCATCGACGCCAGAGGGGCGCTCTCAAGATAACGAGGACGGACAGCGCCTGCTTAGCACAAGTCATCAAATAGGAAGGGGGGGGGATGGCAATCGAACACTCAATGATGGCGGCTCAACGCCCCCCCCCCCCCTTCTCCTACACCCTAATTGGGCGAATCTCTCTGGCACCCTAAGGTGACGTGAGAAGAGAAGGGGAGTGGGGGGAAACTTATTGTGATGTGGCCGCCACAGAAATGAGTTTCGGCCCGCTACCCATGGCGAGTTCAGCGTAGGACGAAAATAATGACCGTATGGGAAATAGCTGATCTTTTGTGTGCACGGGGGGGGGGGGGGGGGGGGGAAGGAGGGGGCACATGTGGGCGTATGGGTTGAACCCTAAACTATTTAATTTGTATCATTGATCGGCCGGAAATTCAACAATTCAATTCATTTGATGTAACATAATGTAACAAGATTGTTGAATCCCATACACAAATTTTTTTACAGTAACCTTATGACGGCTATTATGTAAATTGGTTAAATATATTATAGGCTACGTTCATTATTGACATACTTTTTAAAGTTAAGACTAAGCTATAAATATCAGTAAGCATTAAAAAGACACACGTGCATGAAGATCGTCTGTTGTCGTCATCCGATTGTTTTCTATACATCTACTTCAAGACCCACTTCTATTTATAGCGCATAGTTTACTTCAGGGGTTGGCAAACTAAGGCGATTGATATTATGCAAATCTCGATGGCATTTAGCAAAAAAAAAATATTGTTTTTGTTTTTTTGTTGTTGAATTTTACAGAATTTTGAGTATGATTATTTTAACTTTTGGATAAAATTTCAAGAATATTATCAAAAATTGCAAGCAGTTGCACACATTTCAGTAGAAATCAATAATTTTAGTGACAATGTAGTCGGTTTGTGTCGAAATTAAAGACATTGATTGATGATAAAAAAAAATGTATTATAATACAATTTGTAAAGTATTTTTAACACAAATTAATAAAAGGTTGTGTCCACATTGTAAAATATAATTTTTAATTTTTAAGTATATAAGTACAATAAAATTGCAATAATTGTTTAATAATCTACAAATAATTCATAATTACTCATTTTGATATGTTGCTGCAAACAAAGTCAACAAAAGATATAGACCCGGCAAGAAATCCTAGCCTGCACCTGGATTCGAACCCAGGACCATCAATACCCCAGCCGACCGCACTGCCGCTACGGCATCGTGCCACATATCCCTGTATTAGTTGACAGACAATGTCACAACCTGGGACACATGACTTAAGTCCTGAGTTTATCAAAAACACATGGCTGGCTGGTGTACGACTCTCAAAGGAAGAAGTCCACGTTAGGAACTAGAAGTATTTTAACCCTTCCCGTACCGACCTACTTCTATCTATGCTGCCTTCAGTTCCGCTATATACGCGCCCGGGACTGTAAGGGTTAACAGATAACATATAACAAAAAGACTTTTTTTTATACACGTTTTTTTTAGACTAACCAAAGACTATAATAAGATGGACAGCTTCCTTTAATATTTCTGCTATTTGATGACTCCAATGACTTCTTTTCGGAATTCCCGATTCATTTTTGCATCGTGACACTTCCGTTTTATTTAATTGCTATGATTTTCTCAATTAAAAATTAAAATCGAAAGTTGTATACAGCGGAAACATTTAGGCAAATGTATGAGCGTAGAAGTCATTTAAGACAGCGATATTGGATGCGTACGGCAAAAATAACACGATAATCTCTAAAAAATAGGACAAGCGGTCCATCTTATTTTAGTTTTTGGACTAGCGTCGTGTATAGCTCGTGGGCTGACACTAGAGTCCGGCTCAAATCTTTCCAAAATGTCAAAATAACAAATTTTGCAAAATGTATTGTTATATGTCTATCACTAGTATTTCACGATGATTTGACATAGAGTTGGATTTTGTTTTCATTTTTGGCTTCTGTTTTCTAACTCTGTAATGTTTCAGCCCGGCGATTCGTGGATCTGAAACTGAACGAAACTCAGCATTTAGGAAACGCTGTTCTATGCCTTATATACATTACATGCACACACCCATGTTCAGAAATTGAGTAGTCTTAATGAGGCCTGACCTTTTGGGCTCAATGCATACATGAACCTCCAGTTTATTTCCGTCAACAAACTTTAAATAATGTTTCCGGCTTTTTTTTTTTCAAGTATAGCTTTTATAAATATACAGATTTTACTAGATTAGTTATGAGGAATCCGTTCTTAACATCAAAAATGAGTATGACATAATTAACAACCGACCTGTTAGTCACGTTAAGTTTAATTAAAATTTCTAAAATTTTACAACTAGCATACATAAATCTAAACAAATAGGTCAGGTTTTATTGCATACATGTAGTTCCGGTTAAATGGATTTTTAAAATATCTTACAAAAAAAAAATTCTTCACGTCTGGCGTTCAAAATCACTAGTTTTCTTTTAAGCAACATCTTCTGGAAATGATTTTTATCCCCTACATCTGTTCATACTCACAGAACAACCAGGCACGCATCACATAGGCATGCTTTGTTAGTAAATTAACGAATTGGACCGGAAGTGTTGGAATGCATCGGCCTTTTAGGTTCACCATGCATGCATAATCGTTAGGACTTGTCAATACGCACATATTCATACTCGTGAACTAATTTTCTTTAGTTATTAAAAGTAAGTTATCATTCCACGTCCCACTTCCTCATCCATTCTATTTTTTTCTCCTTTCTATTTCACTGAAAATAATTATTTAAAAAAAAGGGGGGGGGAGGCGGATGCGTGAGGCAGAGTCTTGGGTCACACAAACACTAATCGTACACAACCTTTAAAAATATAAAGTTAAGTAACCTTTGATTATTGTTTGAGCTTGAAAACCCTTAGGCCTATACCCCCCCCTCCCTTTTGAAAACCTTTAGGCCTATATACTCCCCCCTCCCCCCTTTTTCCTTTTCTTATTCCCCCACCACTCGACTACACTTGTATGCCCGAGTCTTGAATCCAAATATCAGAAACGTAACCTAGCAACCAGAGCGGAAAGAAGCCGATCTCCGAGCGCAGGTCACGGAAATGACACAGGAGACGAGAACCGGAAATGGAATTAGCAGCTATTTCCCTTGTATATTTCATTTTTGTATACATAATTTTTATTTTGACTTGGAAAATGAAATTCAATTTTTGTTGTTGTTGTTTTTTTTTTTTTTACATCAAATCCTTAAAAACGAAATATTTTTCCCAAGCAGCTTTTTAAACCAATACGATGTTTTGTCATTTTGGGTAAAGATCGTATATAATAATTTTAAAATTCTTGCAAATTAAAGACCAAGTGAAGAGGTTTTTCTCAAAGGAACGAGATTTGGAATAGCCTCATACGGCAGTGACGTATCACAAGGGAAATAAATAAATAAAAATAGACGCTATAAATCTATATTTAACCATTTTGTTAAAAATAAGAACAGGGAAAAGATTCAAAACATGTGGCAATAGATTCAAAACACGTGACAATATTCATTTTTCCTAGTCGGAATCCTTTATGTTACGTCACTTTCCTATATTGCCGGAAATAAAAACATCTCAAATGGCTACGAGATTTGGAGTAATCTTTCGAAAAACACACACATTTAAGTGCAAATATTGAACTAATTACTTAAAATGTATCTTTGATATTTTGTATAAATGTTTTTTTTAACATTCAGTTACTGAATACACTATTTACTATCAAAATCAAATGTTAACTCAATTTTGATAAAAAGCTCTTCACTTGGTCTTTAAGTAAGCAAGTAAAGTATCCCGTCGGACCAAACAGATTCATGGGTCCGTTAAAGCAGCGTTCATGTTTATGTGCAGGACTTGTTACCTTGTCTGGGAGGGAGTCCCTGAGCCCAACGCAGCTCTGATGAGTACCTGACTTTAGTTTGGGTAAAGTATAGGCGACTGGGTATTGTGCTGGCCACATAATCCCCTAGTAATGCCATGGCCACAGAAACTGGTGAACGCTGCTACACCGGCCCTGTGGATCAATTTGTTCCGACGGGATACTTTACTACGGAGACATTTCTTTTTCGGGGAGACCTTTTAGAAATTTAGATGGTCTTTATCTATCTTTTTCTTTCTTTCTTTTTCTCTTTCCCTTTTTTTTACCCTTTTTTTCTTACTATTTTTATTATTTTCTTTTCCGTTAGAACCTTTTTTTTTTTTATACATTTTTACTATATTGTTACTTCTCGCCCACCATCAGCGCAGGACAATAAATGACCCACAGCCACACAACCACACAACCACACAGCCACACAGCCACACAGCTACACAGTCACACAGCCACACATACTATTATTTCGGTTTATGATTTTCTTTTCTTTTTTTGTAAAACACAAATTCAAAGGGGAAAACAGGAAGTAAATAATACATCAGCAAAGGTTAAACCAGCAAGCATGGCCACCAGTTTGAGTTTCCTTTAACATTATTCTGTCGTCTTTTAAAAAATAAATTTTCTTGATTGTTTTTTTTTGGTTTTCATTTTGGCCGATAAGAAAAGCGGAAAATATGGGGGGGAAAAATCTGGCCAGATGTCATCGATTTGGTGATGTTTTTCTCAGCACGCTGTCCAGTCTGTGGGTTGTTGAATGGGAGGGAGGGGGGGGGCGGAGGAGTGGAAAGTGGGGAGGGCGTGAAGTGAGCAGAAATACGATAAGAGTGTTTGGGGAGCGAATGGAGTGTATTGTGGTGGCCCTGTGTTCAATGTGGTGATTACATCCCCCTATTTAGCCCGAGTTCTTGCCCCTGTCTATTTATTGCCTCCCCTTGTCAATTTTCTCTTCAAAGGGCTGGAATAAAAAAAGGGAACGAGGCTAAAAGGAGACGGACGGGTCGGTGGTGGTGGGTCTGCGTCCTTGTATTCGCCTCTTATCCCGCCTCTATTTCCCCCTCGCCGTTAATTAGAAACAAGATAAAGCGTTTAACGTTACATTATGTGTGAGTTTGATATCTAATAAATGTATAATGTCTGTTCTAAGTGTCGGTCTTAGATTTGTGTAGTGTCTTTCCTTGTGTCTCTTTCACCTGTTGGTGTCTGTGTGTCTTGTGTCTATTTGGGGGGAGGGGGGGAAAGGGGATTCTTAATGTGTACGTTGCACAACCTTTTGTCATATTCACTTGATGGGTTTTTATGCCCTTACACCTTAATGTTAATCCAATTAATAAATCATCATCGTTAAACCCATATGGCGAAACAAATAAATAATATAAAAATAAACACATGCAAAGGTTTGGCGAGATATAGTTTGCCTATCTATGATCGAGGGCTTTAACTAAGGGAATGGTGCCAAGGCAAACCTTAGCTTAAAAATAAAATAAAAAAATCCGCGCGTTTGGATAAGGTTAGTTAACCACTGCGATAATTCTATTAATTTTACCAAATATAAGTACTTGCATATAAACTATATTTTTTTTGCTTATCTCCAGCCACTAAACGACAGAATATGTTAAAACTCTCGATGTCACACTATTGACAATGTCATTGTCACAAAAACGCAGTCACAAAAGCACCAAGTCCCGAACTACCATCCTCGATGAGAAATCCGCGCCCCCGGACGAAGAACTGTCTGAAAATCGCCCAGACCAGCATGTCCAGAAGGAGGCGCCGGGCTCCCGCACCACCTGCACGTTCCTCCTCCTCTTCGACAAGGTCTCGGGTTCCGCCAATGTCCACTACCACATGGTGGACCCCGCCTCCGGGCAGAAGATCTTTCCAAAGGAGAACACCTTCGCCGCCAGACAAGTCAAGGACACCTGCGGGTACAAGCCGGTCGTCTTCAACGGGTGTCTCTTGATCATCGGGGGCAGGGATTGGAATACCGGGGCGTTCAGCGCCCGGGTCAGAAGGTACGACCCGCGCCTGAATGAATGGCAGGAAGTGAAGGGTTTGCAGAGGGCAAGATCACGGTGCACGGCTGAGGTTATTGGTGGATTTCTTTACGTCATAGGTTTGTGTGATTATGTATATCTATGTATGCTTATCTATCTATCTATCTATCTATCTATCTATCTATCTATCTATCTATCTATCTATCTATCTATCTATCTATCTATCTATCTATCTATATATATATATATATCCATCGGTCTCTCTATCTATCTATAAAACTATAGATCAGCGGTTCCTAGCCTGTGGGTCGCGACCCTTTTGGGGGTCGAACGACCATTTCATGGGGGTCGCCAAGGACCATAGGAAAACACTTAATTTTGCTGGTCTTATTGAGGCTTTTCACAACAACGTGTACAGCACAGTACTCTTCGATGGCGCCACCTCACAACCCTCCCCAGTGTGTAGCGGGGTCAAACAGGGACGTTTCCTGGCTCCAACACTCTTTAGTCTAGACCAGGGAATGACAACCTTTTGATAATAGTGTGCCAAAGTGGGATTTCTAATTCATTCAGCGTGCCAACAGACTAAAAGTCACCCTGCTTTAGCACTATATTTCTTATAGAAGATACTTGAATAGTTTTTTTAGGAGTCTTCTGCGTGCCATTGAAAATCGTTTTGCGTAAACAGTCTGGCAAGCTTGCCAGAGGTTGCCGATGCCTGGTTTAGACTATTCCTCTTTTCTTTTCATTCTTCTAGAGCTGGGTCGTTGATTCAAAACGTTTTATATATCTACAACACACTGATGTAGGATGCAGGATGTAGATCACTAATGTAGATCTGTACTGCGTTCTACATCGTAGACCTTAGCCATACAAACTACAAACACAGTGCTTCCCCTTGCCCCCCTTTTTCATCGCCAGTTCCAGCGCTGACGCGCAGGCTCTCTTCGCTCATTTACCGGCAAAGTGTTGCAATCAAGTATGGGTCTTGCAAGCCTAACTGATCTACATGTGTTATATGATCTATATAAAACGCGATTCCAGCGCTGACGGCTGACAGCACACGAGCTCTCTTCGCTCATTTACCGGCAAAGTGTTGCAAACAAGTATGGGTCTTGTAAGCCTAACTGATCTACATCATGATCTACATGATCTACCTTTTTAATATGATCTATATAAAACGCGATTGAATGTGTTGCGCATCAGTTTATTAACTTGCTTCGATGGTCCACACCACTTATTACTTATTCCACAGTCTCATAGCATCGCGCGATCTATTTTCATAAACATGTAGATTGACTTCTCATAAAGTAATTGAATTGTATTTAAATACCAGATTTTATTTCTTACAACATGCTTTAATAAAAAAAAAATTATTTGTATAGCGCTGTTAACATTGATAAACTATAATTAATTTTGTGAAGAAAATAAACTGCGTTTTCTAAATAAATACTTTCTTTTTTCAGACACTTGGGTCCTTTAACGTTGACTCTGTATTCATTTTTTGTTCATAAACCTACAAATAATTAAATAATCATTTCCCAATGACCCTTCCCGTTCGCCGTCTACTAGTAGTACTAGCGTAGGCTTATGTGTGTGTGCCATACATCAACCATCGAACCAGTGCGTGTGTACGGTAGATGATTCCTAGATAATATAGCGCACACGTCTTTATGTAGGCGATGTAGGATGCAGGATGTAGATCGGTGTGCAACACTCGGGAATTCTGAGTATTGCATCTTGCAATACACCAATGATGTAGATCTTGACCCAGCACTACATTCTTCAAACCTTTAAAATAAGGCTTTTCAAAAATTGTTTGATATTGACAATTAGAAACATTACGTGCTGTTAAAAGACGAAAATGCGTACTAATGAAAACAAGTTAGTAGCTAAAAGGGTGTTTTAAAAATTACAATTGTATTGTAAAAATATTATTGTTCTTTTTAAGTATTTTTATCAATTTGAGTACCGGTACTGGTATACGCACATGGACTACAATTTTTTTTTTCAAATGCAAATTGTGCAGTAAACAAATGTTTAATAAAATCACTGCCCCAGAGAATTAAAACTAGGACTATTATCTCCCTTGATTAGATTTAGTAAGCATTTAATTTGATAAATTATTTTTTTTATATCGAGTTCGCTCACGTTTTAAAAGAAATTAAAAGAATATGGTTTTAATAACATACCAACATTATATGTTAAATCTTAATACGGGTCAAAGAACCATTTCTTTTAAGACCACCGGAAAATGCATATTTTATCAGTATATATATCTGCTTTCTTTGAGGAACATGACTTTGAACTAGAGAAAAGGATTACGATAATGATTTTTACGGTAATGATTTTTGTGAAAGAACACTTGCACATGCTGGCAGACGAAATTTCATCGTACCTTTCAAATTTATCTGACACTTCATTTGCACGTGAAAGAAGGTCATGCACAGTCAAATGTGAAGATGCTCCTGAGGCAACACAAGAACAGTTCATTTAATTTATTAAGAACTAATTCCTCTACAATGCCAATTAAAAATTTCAGGATCAGGTGTTTGCAGTCATATACTATTCTGTCTGGGACTGTGTTGCGCCTTCTTCTTCCCTCTCCAACAACATATCTTTGTGAAAGGGCTTTCCAGTTTGTTGATTATTAAATCTAAATACAGAAGTTGTGTAAGTCGATGAGAAAGACGCAATCTCAATCTTAGCACTGCCTTTGTGTTGTAATTATATAAACAATTTCACAATATATAATTTGAAATAGATTTGTGTGATTAAATCACTGTGCTTTAATATTATGTTCAATTTGTAACACTAAAAATACATCCTGTATATCAGATATTTACATTACACTTTATAACTGTAGTACATTACAGCTATAAGGTAGCGACGAAAACAAGTTTATGGTTGAGGTCGCCATTCAGTGAAAAGCTGTATAAAAGGGTCGCGGACCTAAAAAGGTTGGGAACTACTGCTATAGATCAATTGATCCATCAGTAAATCAGCTTCTCTGTATCTGTCGGTCTGTCTGTCTGTAAGTTTATCTATAGATGTATCTATCTATGTATCTATATATCTATCAATCTGTCTCTCTATCATTCTATCTATCTTTCTTTTGTCAGATTATCTCCTTGTCTGTCTTGCTATCTATTAACTTTTATATCGATCTATTTATCTATCCATCTATTTATCTATCTATATTTATCTTATTCTATTAAGCTATCTATTTATCTCTATCTATCTCTATCTATCTCTATCTATCTATCTTTCAATTTACCTATATATATATATATATATCTTTGATTTTATTTATCTATCTATTTATCTATCCGTCTATTTATCTATTTATATATCTATCTTTCAATTTACCTATCTATCTATATATATACATATATCTTTGATTTTATTTTTCTATATATTTATTTATCCTTCTATTTTTCGAACTATTTCCAAACACAAAAGCTTATCCTTCACGATGCTCCGTTGACTGTACCCAACATAGTTACATATTTCTACTTCTCCGTTGACTGTACCCAACATAGTTACATATTTCTACTTCTCCGTTGACTGTACCCAACATAGTTACATATTTCTACTGCTCCGTTGACTGTACCCAACATAGTTACATATTTCTACTTCTCCGTTGACTGTACCCAACATAGTTACATATTTCTACTGCTCCGTTGACTGTACCCAACACAGTTACATATTTCTACTTCTCCGTTGACTGTACCCAACATAGTTACATATTTCTACTGCTCCGTTGACTGTACCCAACATAGTTACATATTTCTACTTCTCCGTTGACTGTACCCAACATAGTTACATATTTCTACTGCTCCGTTGACTGTACCCAACATAGTTACATATTTCTACTGCTCCGTTGACTGTACCCAACATAGTTACATATTTCTACTGCTCCGTTGACTGTACCCAACATAGTTACATATTTCTACTGCTCCGTTGACTGTACCCAACATAGTTACATATTTCTACTTCTCCGTTGACTGTACCCAACATAGTTACATATTTCTACTTCTCCGTTGACTGTACCCAACATAGTTACATATTTCTACTTCTCCGTTGACTGTACCCAACATAGTTACATATTTCTACTTCTCCGTTGACTGTACCAAACATAGTTACATATTTCTACTGCTTCGTTGACTGTACCCAACATAGTTACATATTTCTACTGCTCCGTTGACTGTACCTAAAATAGTTACATATTTCTACTTCTCCATTGACTGTACCCAACATAGTTACATATTTCTACTTCTCCGTTGACTGTACCCAACATAGTTACATATTTCTACTTCTCCGTTGACTGTACCCAACATAGTTACATATTTCTACTTCTCCGTTGACTGTACCCAAGATAGTTACATATTTCTACTTCTCCGTTGACTGTACCCAACATAGTTACATATTTCTACTTCTCCGTTGACTGTACCCAACATAGTTACATATTTCTACTGCTCCGTTGACTGTACCCAACATAGTTACATATTTCTACTTCTCCGTTGACTGTACCCAACATAGTTACATATTTCTACTGCTCCGTTGACTGTACCCAACATAGTTACATATTTCTACTGCTCCGTTGACTGTACCCAACATAGCTACATATTTCTACTTCTCCGTTGACTGTACCCAACATAGTTACATATTTCTACTGCTCCGTTGACTGTACCCAACATAGTTACATATTTTTACTTCTCCGTTGACTGTACCCAAAATAGTTACATATTTCTACTGCTCCGTTGACTGTACCCAACATAGTTACATATTTCTACTGCTCCGTTGACTGTACCCAACATAGTTACATATTTCTACTGCTCCGTTGATTGTACCCAACATAGCTACATTTTTCTACTGCTCCGTTGACTGTACCCAACATAGTTACATATTTCTACTTCTCCGTTGACTGTACCCAACATAGTTACATATTTCTACTTCTCCGTTGACTGTACCCAACATAGTTACATATTTCTACTGCTCCGTTGACTGTACCCAACATAGTTACATATTTCTACTTCTCCGTTGACTGTACCCAACATAGTTACATATTTCTACTGCTCCGTTGACTGTACCCAACATAGTTACATATTTCTACTGCTCCGTTAACTGTACCCAACATAGTTACATATTTCTACTGCTCCGTTGATTGTACCCAACATAGTTACATATTTCTACATCTCCGTTGACTGTACCCCAGATAGTTACATATTTCTACTTCTCCGTTGACTGTACCCAACATAGTTACATATTTCTACTGCTCCGTTGACTGTACCCAACATAGTTACATATTTCTACTGCTCCGTTAACTGTACCCAACATAGTTACATATTTCTACTGCTCCGTTGATTGTACCCAACATAGTTACATATTTGTACATCTCCGTTGACTGTACCCCAGATAGTTACATATTTCTACTTCTCCGTTGACTGTACCCAACATAGTTACATATTTCTACTTCTCCGTTGACTGTACCCAACATAGTTACATATTTCTACTGCTCCTTTGACTGTACCCAACATAGTTACATATTTCTACTTCTCCGTTGACTGTACCCAACATAGTTACATATTTCTACTTCTCCGTTGACTGTACCCAACATAGTTACATATTTCTACTGCTCCGTTGACTGTACCCAACATAGTTACATATTTCTACTTCTCCGTTGACTGTACCTAAAATAGTTACATATTTCTACTTCTCCGTTGACTGTACCCAACATAGTTACATATTTCTACTTCTCCGTTGACTGTACCCAACATAGTTACATATTTCTACTTCTCCGTTGACTGTACCCAATATAGTTACATATTTCTACTTCTCCGTTGACTGTACCCAACATAGTTACATATTTCTTCTTCTCCGTTGACTGTACCCAACATAGTTACATATTTCTACTTCTCCGTTGACTGTACCCAACATAGTTACATATTTCTACTTCTCCGTTGACTGTACCCAACGTAGTTACATATTTCTACTTCTCCGTTGACTGTAACTAACATAGTTACATATTTCTACTGCTCCGTTGACTGTACCCAACATAGTTACATATTTCTACTTCTCCGTTGACTGTACCCAAAATAGTTACATATTTCTACTTCTCCGTTGACTGTACCCAACATAGTTACATATTTCTACTGCTCCGTTGACTGTACCCAACATAGTTACATATTTCTACTTCTCCGTTGACTGTACCCAACATAGTTACATATTTCTACTGCTCCGTTGACTGTACCCAACATAGTTACATATTTCTACTGCTCCGTTGACTGTACCCAACATAGTTACATATTTCTACTTCTCCGTTGACTGTACCCAACAGAGTTACATATTTCTACATCTCCGTTGACTGTACCCAACATAGTTACATATTTCTACTGCTCCGTTGACTGTACCCAACATAGTTACATATTTCTACTGCTCCGTTGACTGTACCCAACATAGTTACATATTTCTACTTCTCCGTTGACTGTACCCAACATAGTTACATATTTCTACTTCTCCGTTGACTGTACCCAACATAGTTACATATTTCTACTGCTCCGTTTACTGTACCCAACATAGTTACATATTTCTACTTCTCCGTTGACTGTACCCAACATAGTTACATATTTCTACTGCTCCGTTGACTGTACCCACTATAGTTACATATTTCTACTTCTCCGTTGACTGTACCCAACATAGTTACATATTTCTACTGCTCCGTTGACTGTACCCAACATAGTTACATATTTCTACTTCTCCGTTGACTGTACCCAACATAGTTACATATTTCTACTGCTCCGTTGACTGTAACCAACATAGTTACATATTTCTACTTCTCCGTTGACTGTACCCAACATAGTTACATATTTCTACTGCTCCGTTGACTGTACCCAACATAGTTACATATTTCTACTGCTCCGTTGACTGTACCCAACATAGTTACATATTTCTACTTCTCCGTTGACTGTACCCAACATAGTTACATATTTCTACTGCTCCGTTGACTGTACCCAACATAGTTACATATTTCTACTTCTCCGTTGACTGTACCCAAAATAGTTACATATTTCTACTGCTCCGTTGACTGTACCCAACATAGTTACATATTTCTACTTCTCCGTTGACTGTACCCAACATAGTTACATATTTCTACTGCTCCGTTGACTGTACCCAACATAGTTACATATTTCTATTGCTCCGTTGACTGTACCCAACATAGTTACATATTTCTACTTCTCCGTTGACTGTACCCAAAATAGTTACATATTTCTACTGCTCTGTTGACTGTACCCAACATAGTTACATATTTCTACTTCTCCGTTGACTGTACCCAACATAGTTACATATTTCTACTTCTCCGTTCACTGTACCCAACATAGTTACATATTTCTACTGCTCCGTTGACTGTACCTAACATAGTTACATATTTCTACTTCTCCGTTGACTGTACCCAACATAGTTACATATTTCTACTGCTCCGTTGACTGTACCCAACATAGTTACATATTTCTACTTCTCCGTTGACTGTACCCAACATAGTTACATATTTCTACTTCTCCGTTGACTGTACCCAACATAGTTACATATTTCTACTTCTCCGTTGACTGTACCCAACATAGTTACATATTTCTACTTAACCGTTGACTGTACCCAACATAGTTACATATTTCTACTGCTCCGTTTACTGTACCCAACATAGTTACATATTTCTACTTCTCCGTTGACTGTACCCAACATAGTTACATATTTCTACTGCTCCGTTGACTGTACCCAACATAGTTACATATTTCTACTTCTCCGTTGACTGTACCCAACATAGTTACATATTTCTACTGCTCCGTTGACTGTACCCAACATAGTTACATATTTCTACTTCTCCGTTGACTGTACCCAACATAGTTACATATTTCTACTGCTCCGTTGACTGTAACCAACATAGTTACATATTTCTACTTCTCCGTTGACTGTACCCAACATAGTTACATATTTCTACTGCTCCGTTGACTGTACCCAACATAGTTACATATTTCTACTGCTCCGTTGACTGTACCCAACATAGTTACATATTTCTACTTCTCCGTTGACTGTACCCAACATAGTTACATATTTCTACTGCTCCGTTGACTGTACCCAACATAGTTACATATTTCTACTTCTCCGTTGACTGTACCCAAAATAGTTACATATTTCTACTGCTCTGTTGACTGTACCCAACATAGTTACATATTTCTACTTCTCCGTTGACTGTACCCAACATAGTTACATATTTCTACTTCTCCGTTCACTGTACCCAACATAGTTACATATTTCTACTGCTCCGTTGACTGTACCCAACATAGTTACATATTTCTACTTCTCCGTTGACTGTACCCAACATAGTTACATATTTCTACTTCTCCGTTGACTGTACCCAACATAGTTACATATTTCTACTGCTCCGTTGACTGTACCCAACATAGTTACATATTTCTACTTCTCCGTTGACTGTACCCAACATAGTTACATATTTCTACTTCTCCGTTGACTGTACCCAACATAGTTACATATTTCTACTTCTCCGTTGACTGTACCCAACATAGTTACATATTTCTACTTCTCCTTTGACTGTACCCAACATAGTTACATATTTCTACTTCTCCGTTGACTGTACCCAACATAGTTACATATTTCTACTTCTCCGTTGACTGTACCCAACATAGTTACATATTTCTACTTCTCCGTTGACTGTACCCAACATAGTTACATATTTCTACTTCTCCGTTGACTGTACCCAAGATAGTTACATATTTCTACTCCTCCGTTGACTGTACCCAAAATAGTTACATATTTCTACTTCTCCGTTGACTGTACCCAACATAGTTACATATTTCTACTTCTCCGTTGACTGTACCCAACATAGTTACATATTTCTACTTCTCCGTTGACTGTACCCAACATAGTTACATATTTCTACTTCTCCGTTGACTGTACCCAACATAGTTACATATTTCTACTTCTCCGTTGACTGTACCCAACATAGTTACATATTTCTACTTCTCCGTTGACTGTACCCAACATAGTTACATATTTCTACTTCTCCGTTGACTGTACCCAACATAGTTACATATTTCTACTTCTCCGTTGACTGTACCCAACATAGTTACATATTTCTACTTCTCCGTTGACTGTACCCAACATAGTTACATATTTCTACTGCTCCGTTGACTGTACCCAACATAGTTACATATTTCTACTGCTCCGTTGACTGTACCCAACATAGTTACATATTTCTACTGCTCCGTTGACTGTACCCAACATAGTTACATATTTCTACTGCTCCGTTGACTGTACCCAACATAGTTACATATTTCTACTGCTCCGTTGACTGTACCCAACATAGTTACATATTTCTACTTCTCCGTTGACTGTACCCAACATAGTTACATATTTCTACTTCTCCGTTGACTGTACCCAACATAGTTACATATTTCTACTTCTCCGTTGACTGTACCCAACATAGTTACATATTTCTACTTCTCCGTTGACTGTACCCAACATAGTTACATATTTCTACTGCTCCGTTGACTGTACCCAACATAGTTACATATTTTTACTGCTCCGTTGACTGTACCCAACATAGTTACATATTTCTACTTCTCCGTTGACTGTACCCAACATAGTTACATATTTCTACTGCTCCGTTGACTGTACCCAACATAGTTACATATTTCTACTTCTCCGTTGACTGTACCCAACATAGTTACATATTTCTACTGCTCCGTTGACTGTACCCAACATAGTTACATATTTCTACTTCTCCGTTGACTGTACCCAACATAGTTACATATTTCTACTTCTCCGTTGACTGTACCCAACATAGTTACATATTTCTACTTCTCCGTTGACTGTACCCAACATAGTTACATATTTCTACTTAACCGTTGACTGTACCCAACATAGTTACATATTTCTACTGCTCCGTTTACTGTACCCAACATAGTTACATATTTCTACTTCTCCGTTGACTGTACCCAACATAGTTACATATTTCTACTGCTCCGTTGACTGTACCCAACATAGTTACATATTTCTACTTCTCCGTTGACTGTACCCAACATAGTTACATATTTCTACTGCTCCGTTGACTGTACCCAACATAGTTACATATTTCTACTTCTCCGTTGACTGTACCCAACATAGTTACATATTTCTACTGCTCCGTTGACTGTAACCAACATAGTTACATATTTCTACTTCTCCGTTGACTGTACCCAACATAGTTACATATTTCTACTGCTCCGTTGACTGTACCCAACATAGTTACATATTTCTACTGCTCCGTTGACTGTACCCAACATAGTTACATATTTCTACTTCTCCGTTGACTGTACCCAACATAGTTACATATTTCTACTGCTCCGTTGACTGTACCCAACATAGTTACATATTTCTACTTCTCCGTTGACTGTACCCAAAATAGTTACATATTTCTACTGCTCTGTTGACTGTACCCAACATAGTTACATATTTCTACTTCTCCGTTGACTGTACCCAACATAGTTACATATTTCTACTTCTCCGTTGACTGTACCCAACATAGTTACATATTTCTACTGCTCCGTTGACTGTACCCAACATAGTTACATATTTCTACTTCTCCGTTGACTGTACCCAACATAGTTACATATTTCTACTTCTCCGTTGACTGTACCCAACATAGTTACATATTTCTACTGCTCCGTTGACTGTACCCAACATAGTTACATATTTCTACTTCTCCGTTGACTGTTCCCAACATAGTTACATATTTCTACTTCTCCGTTGACTGTACCCAACATAGTTACATATTTCTACTTCTCCGTTGACTGTACCCAACATAGTTACATATTTCTACTTCTCCGTTGACTGTACCCAACATAGTTACATATTTCTACTTCTCCGTTGACTGTACCCAACATAGTTACATATTTCTACTTCTCCGTTGACTGTACCCAACATAGTTACATATTTCTACTTCTCCGTTGACTGTACCCAACATAGTTACATATTTCTACTTCTCCGTTGACTGTACCCAAGATAGTTACATATTTCTACTCCTCCGTTGACTGTACCCAAAATAGTTACATATTTCTACTTCTCCGTTGACTGTACCCAACATAGTTACATATTTCTACTTCTCCGTTGACTGTACCCAACATAGTTACATATTTCTACTTCTCCGTTGACTGTACCCAACATAGTTACATATTTCTACTTCTCCGTTGACTGTACCCAACATAGTTACATATTTCTACTTCTCCGTTGACTGTACCCAACATAGTTACATATTTCTACTTCTCCGTTGACTGTACCCAACATAGTTACATATTTCTACTTCTCCGTTGACTGTACCCAACATAGTTACATATTTCTACTTCTCCGTTGACTGTACCCAACATAGTTACATATTTCTACTTCTCCGTTGACTGTACCCAACATAGTTACATATTTCTACTTCTCCGTTGACTGTACCCAACATAGTTACATATTTCTACTGCTCCGTTGACTGTACCCAACATAGTTACATATTTCTACTGCTCCGTTGACTGTACCCAACATAGTTACATATTTCTACTGCTCCGTTGACTGTACCCAACATAGTTACATATTTCTACTGCTCCGTTGACTGTACCCAACATAGTTACATATTTCTACTTCTCCGTTGACTGTACCCAACATAGTTACATATTTCTACTTCTCCGTTGACTGTACCCAACATAGTTACATATTTCTACTTCTCCGTTGACTGTACCCAACATAGTTACATATTTCTACTTCTCCGTTGACTGTACCCAACATAGTTACATATTTCTACTGCTCCGTTGACTGTACCCAACATAGTTACATATTTCTACTGCTCCGTTGACTGTACCCAACATAGTTACATATTTCTACTTCTCCGTTGACTGTACCCAACATAGTTACATATTTCTACTGCTCCGTTGACTGTACCCAACATAGTTACATATTTCTACTTCTCCGTTGACTGTACCCAACATAGTTACATATTTCTACTTCTCCGTTGACTGTACCCAACATAGTTACATATTTCTACTTCTCCGTTGACTGTACCCAACATAGTTACATATTTCTACTGCTCCGTTGACTGTACCCAACATAGTTACATATTTCTACTGCTCCGTTGACTGTACCCAACATAGTTACATATTTCTACTGCTCCGTTGACTGTACCCAACATAGTTACATATTTCTACTGCTCCGTTGACTGTACCCAACATAGTTACATATTTCTACTGCTCCGTTGACTGTACCCAACATAGTTACATATTTCTACTTCTCCGTTGACTGTACCCAACATAGTTACATATTTCTACTGCTCCGTTGACTGTACCCAACATAGTTACATATTTCTACTTCTCCGTTGACTGTACCCAACATAGTTACATATTTCTACTGCTCCGTTGACTGTACCCAACATAGTTACATATTTCTACTTCTCCGTTGACTGTACCCAACATAGTTACATATTTCTACTTCTCCGTTGACTGTACCCAACATAGTTACATATTTCTACTTCTCCGTTGACTGTACCCAACATAGTTACATATTTCTACTTCTCCGTTGACTGTACCCAACATAGTTACATATTTCTACTTCTCCGTTGACTGTACCCAACATAGTTACATATTTCTACTTCTCCGTTGACTGTACCCAACATAGTTACATATTTCTACTTCTCCGTTGACTGTACCCAACATAGTTACATATTTCTACTTCTCCGTTGACTGTACCCAACATAGTTACATATTTCTACTTCTCCGTTGACTGTACCCAACATAGTTACATATTTCTACTTCTCCGTTGACTGTACCTAACATAGTTACATATTTCTACTGCTCCGTTTACTGTACCCAACATAGTTACATATTTCTACTTCTCCGTTGACTGTACCCAACATAGTTACATATTTCTACTGCTCCGTTGACTGTACCCAACATAGTTACATATTTCTACTTCTCCGTTGACTGTACCCAACATAGTTACATATTTCTACTGCTCCGTTGACTGTACCCAACATAGTTACATATTTCTACTGCTCCGTTGACTGTACCCAACATAGTTACATATTTCTACTGCTCCGTTGACTGTACCCAACATAGTTACATATTTCTACTTCTCCGTTGACTGTACCCAACATAGTTACATATTTCTACTGCTCCGTTGACTGTACCCAACATAGTTACATATTTCTACTTCTCCGTTGACTGTACCCAACATAGTTACATATTTCTACTGCTCCGTTGACTGTACCCAACATAGTTACATATTTCTACTGCTCCGTTGACTGTACCCAACATAGTTACATATTTCTACTTCTCCGTTGACTGTACCCAACATAGTTACATATTTCTACTGCTCCGTTGACTGTACCCAACATAGTTACATATTTCTACTGCTCCGTTGACTGTACCCAACATAGTTACATATTTCTACTGCTCCTTTGACTGTACCCAACATAGTTACATATTTTAACTTCTCCGTTGACTGTACCCAACATAGTTACATATTTCTACTGCTCCGTTGACTGTACCCAACATAGTTACATATTTCTACTGCTCCGTTGACTGTACCCAACATAGTTACATATTTCTATTGCTCCGTTGACTGTACCCAACATAGTTACATATTTCTACTGCTCCGTTGACTGTACCCAACATAGTTACATATTTCTACTTCTCCGTTGACTGTACCCAACATAGTTACATATTTCTACTTCTCCGTTGACTGTACCCAACATAGTTACATATTTCTACTGCTCCGTTGACTGTACCCAACATAGTTACATATTTCTACTTCTCCGTTGACTGTACCCAACATAGTTACATATTTCTACTGCTCCGTTGACTGTACCCAACATAGTTACATATTTCTACTGCTCCGTTGACTGTACCCAACATAGTTACATATTTCTACTGCTCCGTTGACTGTACCCAACATAGTTACATATTTCTACTTCTCCGTTGACTGTACCCAACATAGTTACATATTTCTACTTCTCCGTTGACTGTACCCAACATAGTTACATATTTCTACTTCTCCGTTGACTGTACCCAACATAGTTACATATTTCTACTTCTCCGTTGACTGTACCCAACATAGTTACATATTTCTACTTCTCCGTTGACTGTACCCAACATAGTTACATATTTCTACTTCTCCGTTGACTGTACCCAAGATAGTTACATATTTCTACTTCTCCGTTGACTGTACCCAACATAGTTACATATTTCTACTTCTCCGTTGACTGTACCCAACATAGTTACATATTTCTACTTCTCCGTTGACTGTACCCAACATAGTTACATATTTCTACTTCTCCGTTGACTGTACCCAACATAGTTACATATTTCTACTTCTCCGTTGACTGTACCCAACATAGTTACATATTTCTACTTCTCCGTTGACTGTACCCAACATAGTTACATATTTCTACTTCTCCGTTGACTGTACCCAACATAGTTACATATTTCTACTTCTCCGTTGACTGTACCCAACATAGTTACATATTTCTACTTCTCCGTTGACTGAACCCAACATAGTTACATATTTCTACTGCTCCGTTGACTGTACCCAACATAGTTACATATTTCTACTGCTCCGTTGACTGTACCCAACATAGTTACATATTTCTACTGCTCCGTTGACTGTACCCAACATAGTTACATATTTCTACTGCTCCGTTGACTGTACCCAACATAGTTACATATTTCTACTGCTCCGTTGACTGTACCCAACATAGTTACATATTTCTACTGCTCCGTTGACTGTACCCAACATAGTTACATATTTCTACTGCTCCGTTGACTGTACCCAACATAGTTACATATTTCTACTGCTCCGTTGACTGTACCCAACAAAGTTACATATTTCTACTGCTCCGTTGACTGTACCCAACATAGTTACATATTTCTACTTCTCCGTTGACTGTACCCAACATAGTTACATATTTCTACTTCTCCGTTGACTGTACCCAACATAGTTACATATTTCTACTTCTCCGTTGACTGTACCTAACATAGTTACATATTTCTACTGCTCCGTTGATTGTACCCAATATAGTTACATATTTCTACTTCTCCGTTGACTGTACCCAACATAGTTACATATTTCTACTGCTCCGTTGACTGTACCCAACATAGTTACATATTTCTACTTCTCCGTTGACTGTACCCAACATAGTTACATATTTCTACTTCTCCGTTGACTGTACCCAACATAGTTACATATTTCTACTGCTCCGTTGACTGTACCCAACATAGTTACATATTTCTACTGCTCCGTTGACTGTACCCAACATAGTTACATATTTCTACTGCTCCGTTGACTGTACCCAACATAGTTACATATTTCTACTTCTCCGTTAACTGTACCCAACATAGTTACATATTTCTACTGCTCCGTTGACTGTACCCAACATAGTTACATATTTCTACTTCTCCGTTGACTGTACCCAACATAGTTACATATTTCAACTTCTTCGTTGACTGTACCCAACATAGTTACATATTTCTACTGCTCCGTTGACTGTACCCAACATAGTTACATATTTCTACTGCTCCGTTGACTGTACCCAACATAGTTACATATTTCTACTTCTCCGTTGACTGTACCCAACATAGTTACATATTTCTACTTCTCCGTTGACTGTACCCAACATAGTTACATATTTCTACTTCTCCGTTGACTGTACCCAACATAGTTACATATTTCTACTTCTCCGTTGACTGTACCCAACATAGTTACATATTTCTACTTCTCCGTTGACTGTACCCAACATAGTTACATATTTCTACTTCTCCGTTGACTGTACCCAACATAGTTACATATTTCTACTGCTCCGTTGACTGTACCCAACATAGTTACATATTTCTACTGCTCCGTTGACTGTACCCAACATAGTTACATATTTCTACTGCTCCGTTGACTGTACCCAACATAGTTACATATTTCTACTGCTCCGTTGACTGTACCCAACATAGTTACATATTTCTACTTCTCCGTTGACTGTACCCAACATAGTTACATATTTCTACTTCTCCGTTGACTGTACCCAACATAGTTACATATTTCTACTGCTCCGTTGACTGTACCCAACATAGTTACATATTTCTACTTCTCCGTTGACTGTACCCAACATAGTTACATATTTCTACTTCTCCGTTGACTGTACCCAACATAGTTACATATTTCTACTTCTCCGTTGACTGTACCCAACATAGTTACATATTTCTACTGCTCCGTTGACTGTACCCAACATAGTTACATATTTCTACTACTCCGTTGACTGTACCCAACATAGTTACATATTTCTACTGCTCCGTTGACTGTACCCAACATAGTTACATATTTCTACTTCTCCGTTGACTGTACCCAACATAGTTACATATTTCTACTGCTCCGTTGACTGTACCCAACATAGTTACATATTTCTACTGCTCCGTTGACTGTACCCAACATAGTTACATATTTCTACTTCTCCGTTGACTGTACCCAACATAGTTACATATTTCTACTGCTCCGTTGACTGTACCCAACATAGTTACATATTTCTACTTCTCCGTTGACTGTACCCAACATAGTTACATATTTCTACTTCTCCGTTGACTGTACCCAACATAGTTACATATTTCTACTGCTCCGTTGACTGTACCCAACATAGTTACATATTTCTACTGCTCCGTTGACTGTACCCAACATAGTTACATATTTCTACTGCTCCGTTGACTGTACCCAACATAGTTACATATTTCTACTGCTCCGTTGACTGTACCCAACATAGTTACATATTTCTACTTCTCCGTTGACTGTACCCAACATAGTTACATATTTCTACTTCTCCGTTGACTGTACCCAACATAGTTACATATTTCTACTTCTCCGTTGACTGTACCCAACATAGTTACATATTTCTACTTCTCCGTTGACTGTACCCAACATAGTTACATATTTCTACTGCTCCGTTGACTGTACCCAACATAGTTACATATTTCTACTGCTCCGTTGACTGTACCCAACATAGTTACATATTTCTACTTCTCCGTTGACTGTACCCAACATAGTTACATATTTCTACTGCTCCGTTGACTGTACCCAACATAGTTACATATTTCTACTTCTCCGTTGACTGTACCCAACATAGTTACATATTTCTACTTCTCCGTTGACTGTACCCAACATAGTTACATATTTCTACTTCTCCGTTGACTGTACCCAACATAGTTACATATTTCTACTGCTCCGTTGACTGTACCCAACATAGTTACATATTTCTACTTCTCCGTTGACTGTACCCAACATAGTTACATATTTCTACTGCTCCGTTGACTGTACCCAACATAGTTACATATTTCTACTTCTCCGTTGACTGTACCCAACATAGTTACATATTTCTACTTCTCCGTTGACTGTACCCAACATAGTTACATATTTCTACTTCTCCGTTGACTGTACCCAACATAGTTACATATTTCTACTTCTCCGTTGACTGTACCCAACATAGTTACATATTTCTACTTCTCCGTTGACTGTACCCAACATAGTTACATATTTCTACTTCTCCGTTGACTGTACCCAACATAGTTACATATTTCTACTTCTCCGTTGACTGTACCCAACATAGTTACATATTTCTACTTCTCCGTTGACTGTACCCAACATAGTTACATATTTCTACTTCTCCGTTGACTGTACCCAACATAGTTACATATTTCTACTTCTCCGTTGACTGTACCCAACATAGTTACATATTTCTACTTCTCCGTTGACTGTACCCAACATAGTTACATATTTCTACTGCTCCGTTTACTGTACCCAACATAGTTACATATTTCTACTTCTCCGTTGACTGTACCCAACATAGTTACATATTTCTACTGCTCCGTTGACTGTACCCAACATAGTTACATATTTCTACTTCTCCGTTGACTGTACCCAACATAGTTACATATTTCTACTGCTCCGTTGACTGTACCCAACATAGTTACATATTTCTACTGCTCCGTTGACTGTACCCAACATAGTTACATATTTCTACTGCTCCGTTGACTGTACCCAACATAGTTACATATTTCTACTTCTCCGTTGACTGTACCCAACATAGTTACATATTTCTACTGCTCCGTTGACTGTACCCAACATAGTTACATATTTCTACTTCTCCGTTGACTGTACCCAACATAGTTACATATTTCTACTGCTCCGTTGACTGTACCCAACATAGTTACATATTTCTACTGCTCCGTTGACTGTACCCAACATAGTTACATATTTCTACTTCTCCGTTGACTGTACCCAACATAGTTACATATTTCTACTGCTCCGTTGACTGTACCCAACATAGTTACATATTTCTACTGCTCCGTTGACTGTACCCAACATAGTTACATATTTCTACTGCTCCTTTGACTGTACCCAACATAGTTACATATTTTAACTTCTCCGTTGACTGTACCCAACATAGTTACATATTTCTACTGCTCCGTTGACTGTACCCAACATAGTTACATATTTCTACTGCTCCGTTGACTGTACCCAACATAGTTACATATTTCTATTGCTCCGTTGACTGTACCCAACATAGTTACATATTTCTACTGCTCCATTGACTGTACCCAACATAGTTACATATTTCTACTTCTCCGTTGACTGTACCCAACATAGTTACATATTTCTACTTCTCCGTTGACTGTACCCAACATAGTTACATATTTCTACTGCTCCGTTGACTGTACCCAACATAGTTACATATTTCTACTTCTCCGTTGACTGTACCCAACATAGTTACATATTTCTACTGCTCCGTTGACTGTACCCAACATAGTTACATATTTCTACTGCTCCGTTGACTGTACCCAACATAGTTACATATTTCTACTGCTCCGTTGACTGTACCCAACATAGTTACATATTTCTACTTCTCCGTTGACTGTACCCAACATAGTTACATATTTCTACTTCTCCGTTGACTGTACCCAACATAGTTACATATTTCTACTTCTCCGTTGACTGTACCCAACATAGTTACATATTTCTACTTCTCCGTTGACTGTACCCAACATAGTTACATATTTCTACTGCTCCGTTGACTGTACCCAACATAGTTACATATTTCTACTTCTCCGTTGACTGTACCCAACATAGTTACATATTTCTACTTCTCCGTTGACTGTACCCAACATAGTTACATATTTCTACTGCTCCGTTGACTGTACCCAACATAGTTACATATTTCTACTTCTCCGTTGACTGTTCCCAACATAGTTACATATTTCTACTTCTCCGTTGACTGTACCCAACATAGTTACATATTTCTACTTCTCCGTTGACTGTACCCAACATAGTTACATATTTCTACTTCTCCGTTGACTGTACCCAACATAGTTACATATTTCTACTTCTCCGTTGACTGTACCCAACATAGTTACATATTTCTACTTCTCCGTTGACTGTACCCAACATAGTTACATATTTCTACTTCTCCGTTGACTGTACCCAACATAGTTACATATTTCTACTTCTCCGTTGACTGTACCCAAGATAGTTACATATTTCTACTCCTCCGTTGACTGTACCCAAAATAGTTACATATTTCTACTTCTCCGTTGACTGTACCCAACATAGTTACATATTTCTACTTCTCCGTTGACTGTACCCAACATAGTTACATATTTCTACTTCTCCGTTGACTGTACCCAACATAGTTACATATTTCTACTTCTCCGTTGACTGTACCCAACATAGTTACATATTTCTACTTCTCCGTTGACTGTACCCAACATAGTTACATATTTCTACTTCTCCGTTGACTGTACCCAACATAGTTACATATTTCTACTTCTCCGTTGACTGTACCCAACATAGTTACATATTTCTACTTCTCCGTTGACTGTACCCAACATAGTTACATATTTCTACTTCTCCGTTGACTGTACCCAACATAGTTACATATTTCTACTTCTCCGTTGACTGTACCCAACATAGTTACATATTTCTACTGCTCCGTTGACTGTACCCAACATAGTTACATATTTCTACTGCTCCGTTGACTGTACCCAACATAGTTACATATTTCTACTGCTCCGTTGACTGTACCCAACATAGTTACATATTTCTACTGCTCCGTTGACTGTACCCAACATAGTTACATATTTCTACTTCTCCGTTGACTGTACCCAACATAGTTACATATTTCTACTTCTCCGTTGACTGTACCCAACATAGTTACATATTTCTACTTCTCCGTTGACTGTACCCAACATAGTTACATATTTCTACTTCTCCGTTGACTGTACCCAACATAGTTACATATTTCTACTGCTCCGTTGACTGTACCCAACATAGTTACATATTTCTACTGCTCCGTTGACTGTACCCAACATAGTTACATATTTCTACTTCTCCGTTGACTGTACCCAACATAGTTACATATTTCTACTGCTCCGTTGACTGTACCCAACATAGTTACATATTTCTACTTCTCCGTTGACTGTACCCAACATAGTTACATATTTCTACTTCTCCGTTGACTGTACCCAACATAGTTACATATTTCTACTTCTCCGTTGACTGTACCCAACATAGTTACATATTTCTACTGCTCCGTTGACTGTACCCAACATAGTTACATATTTCTACTTCTCCGTTGACTGTACCCAACATAGTTACATATTTCTACTGCTCCGTTGACTGTACCCAACATAGTTACATATTTCTACTTCTCCGTTGACTGTACCCAACATAGTTACATATTTCTACTTCTCCGTTGACTGTACCCAACATAGTTACATATTTCTACTTCTCCGTTGACTGTACCCAACATAGTTACATATTTCTACTTCTCCGTTGACTGTACCCAACATAGTTACATATTTCTACTTCTCCGTTGACTGTACCCAACATAGTTACATATTTCTACTTCTCCGTTGACTGTACCCAACATAGTTACATATTTCTACTTCTCCGTTGACTGTACCCAACATAGTTACATATTTCTACTTCTCCGTTGACTGTACCCAACATAGTTACATATTTCTACTTCTCCGTTGACTGTACCCAACATAGTTACATATTTCTACTTCTCCGTTGACTGTACCCAACATAGTTACATATTTCTACTTCTCCGTTGACTGTACCTAACATAGTTACATATTTCTACTGCTCCGTTTACTGTACCCAACATAGTTACATATTTCTACTTCTCCGTTGACTGTACCCAACATAGTTACATATTTCTACTGCTCCGTTGACTGTACCCAACATAGTTACATATTTCTACTTCTCCGTTGACTGTACCCAACATAGTTACATATTTCTACTGCTCCGTTGACTGTACCCAACATAGTTACATATTTCTACTGCTCCGTTGACTGTACCCAACATAGTTACATATTTCTACTGCTCCGTTGACTGTACCCAACATAGTTACATATTTCTACTTCTCCGTTGACTGTACCCAACATAGTTACATATTTCTACTGCTCCGTTGACTGTACCCAACATAGTTACATATTTCTACTTCTCCGTTGACTGTACCCAACATAGTTACATATTTCTACTGCTCCGTTGACTGTACCCAACATAGTTACATATTTCTACTGCTCCGTTGACTGTACCCAACATAGTTACATATTTCTACTTCTCCGTTGACTGTACCCAACATAGTTACATATTTCTACTGCTCCGTTGACTGTACCCAACATAGTTACATATTTCTACTGCTCCGTTGACTGTACCCAACATAGTTACATATTTCTACTGCTCCTTTGACTGTACCCAACATAGTTACATATTTTAACTTCTCCGTTGACTGTACCCAACATAGTTACATATTTCTACTGCTCCGTTGACTGTACCCAACATAGTTACATATTTCTACTGCTCCGTTGACTGTACCCAACATAGTTACATATTTCTATTGCTCCGTTGACTGTACCCAACATAGTTACATATTTCTACTGCTCCGTTGACTGTACCCAACATAGTTACATATTTCTACTTCTCCGTTGACTGTACCCAACATAGTTACATATTTCTACTTCTCCGTTGACTGTACCCAACATAGTTACATATTTCTACTGCTCCGTTGACTGTACCCAACATAGTTACATATTTCTACTTCTCCGTTGACTGTACCCAACATAGTTACATATTTCTACTGCTCCGTTGACTGTACCCAACATAGTTACATATTTCTACTGCTCCGTTGACTGTACCCAACATAGTTACATATTTCTACTGCTCCGTTGACTGTACCCAACATAGTTACATATTTCTACTTCTCCGTTGACTGTACCCAACATAGTTACATATTTCTACTTCTCCGTTGACTGTACCCAACATAGTTACATATTTCTACTTCTCCGTTGACTGTACCCAACATAGTTACATATTTCTACTTCTCCGTTGACTGTACCCAACATAGTTACATATTTCTACTTCTCCGTTGACTGTACCCAACATAGTTACATATTTCTACTTCTCCGTTGACTGTACCCAAGATAGTTACATATTTCTACTTCTCCGTTGACTGTACCCAACATAGTTACATATTTCTACTTCTCCGTTGACTGTACCCAACATAGTTACATATTTCTACTTCTCCGTTGACTGTACCCAACATAGTTACATATTTCTACTTCTCCGTTGACTGTACCCAACATAGTTACATATTTCTACTTCTCCGTTGACTGTACCCAACATAGTTACATATTTCTACTTCTCCGTTGACTGTACCCAACATAGTTACATATTTCTACTTCTCCGTTGACTGTACCCAACATAGTTACATATTTCTACTTCTCCGTTGACTGTACCCAACATAGTTACATATTTCTACTTCTCCGTTGACTGTACCCAACATAGTTACATATTTCTACTGCTCCGTTGACTGTACCCAACATAGTTACATATTTCTACTGCTCCGTTGACTGTACCCAACATAGTTACATATTTCTACTGCTCCGTTGACTGTACCCAACATAGTTACATATTTCTACTGCTCCGTTGACTGTACCCAACATAGTTACATATTTCTACTGCTCCGTTGACTGTACCCAACATAGTTACATATTTCTACTGCTCCGTTGACTGTACCCAACATAGTTACATATTTCTACTGCTCCGTTGACTGTACCCAACATAGTTACATATTTCTACTGCTCCGTTGACTGTACCCAACAAAGTTACATATTTCTACTGCTCCGTTGACTGTACCCAACATAGTTACATATTTCTACTTCTCCGTTGACTGTACCCAACATAGTTACATATTTCTACTTCTCCGTTGACTGTACCCAACATAGTTACATATTTCTACTTCTCCGTTGACTGTACCTAACATAGTTACATATTTCTACTGCTCCGTTGATTGTACCCAATATAGTTACATATTTCTACTTCTCCGTTGACTGTACCCAACATAGTTACATATTTCTACTGCTCCGTTGACTGTACCCAACATAGTTACATATTTCTACTTCTCCGTTGACTGTACCCAACATAGTTACATATTTCTACTTCTCCGTTGACTGTACCCAACATAGTTACATATTTCTACTGCTCCGTTGACTGTACCCAACATAGTTACATATTTCTACTGCTCCGTTGACTGTACCCAACATAGTTACATATTTCTACTGCTCCGTTGACTGTACCCAACATAGTTACATATTTCTACTTCTCCGTTAACTGTACCCAACATAGTTACATATTTCTACTGCTCCGTTGACTGTACCCAACATAGTTACATATTTCTACTTCTCCGTTGACTGTACCCAACATAGTTACATATTTCAACTTCTTCGTTGACTGTACCCAACATAGTTACATATTTCTACTGCTCCGTTGACTGTACCCAACATAGTTACATATTTCTACTGCTCCGTTGACTGTACCCAACATAGTTACATATTTCTACTTCTCCGTTGACTGTACCCAACATAGTTACATATTTCTACTTCTCCGTTGACTGTACCCAACATAGTTACATATTTCTACTTCTCCGTTGACTGTACCCAACATAGTTACATATTTCTACTTCTCCGTTGACTGTACCCAACATAGTTACATATTTCTACTTCTCCGTTGACTGTACCCAACATAGTTACATATTTCTACTTCTCCGTTGACTGTACCCAACATAGTTACATATTTCTACTGCTCCGTTGACTGTACCCAACATAGTTACATATTTCTACTGCTCCGTTGACTGTACCCAACATAGTTACATATTTCTACTGCTCCGTTGACTGTACCCAACATAGTTACATATTTCTACTGCTCCGTTGACTGTACCCAACATAGTTACATATTTCTACTTCTCCGTTGACTGTACCCAACATAGTTACATATTTCTACTTCTCCGTTGACTGTACCCAACATAGTTACATATTTCTACTGCTCCGTTGACTGTACCCAACATAGTTACATATTTCTACTTCTCCGTTGACTGTACCCAACATAGTTACATATTTCTACTTCTCCGTTGACTGTACCCAACATAGTTACATATTTCTACTTCTCCGTTGACTGTACCCAACATAGTTACATATTTCTACTGCTCCGTTGACTGTACCCAACATAGTTACATATTTCTACTACTCCGTTGACTGTACCCAACATAGTTACATATTTCTACTGCTCCGTTGACTGTACCCAACATAGTTACATATTTCTACTTCTCCGTTGACTGTACCCAACATAGTTACATATTTCTACTGCTCCGTTGACTGTACCCAACATAGTTACATATTTCTACTGCTCCGTTGACTGTACCCAACATAGTTACATATTTCTACTTCTCCGTTGACTGTACCCAACATAGTTACATATTTCTACTGCTCCGTTGACTGTACCCAACATAGTTACATATTTCTACTTCTCCGTTGACTGTACCCAACATAGTTACATATTTCTACTTCTCCGTTGACTGTACCCAACATAGTTACATATTTCTACTGCTCCGTTGACTGTACCCAACATAGTTACATATTTCTACTGCTCCGTTGACTGTACCCAACATAGTTACATATTTCTACTGCTCCGTTGACTGTACCCAACATAGTTACATATTTCTACTGCTCCGTTGACTGTACCCAACATAGTTACATATTTCTACTTCTCCGTTGACTGTACCCAACATAGTTACATATTTCTACTTCTCCGTTGACTGTACCCAACATAGTTACATATTTCTACTTCTCCGTTGACTGTACCCAACATAGTTACATATTTCTACTTCTCCGTTGACTGTACCCAACATAGTTACATATTTCTACTGCTCCGTTGACTGTACCCAACATAGTTACATATTTCTACTGCTCCGTTGACTGTACCCAACATAGTTACATATTTCTACTTCTCCGTTGACTGTACCCAACATAGTTACATATTTCTACTGCTCCGTTGACTGTACCCAACATAGTTACATATTTCTACTTCTCCGTTGACTGTACCCAACATAGTTACATATTTCTACTTCTCCGTTGACTGTACCCAACATAGTTACATATTTCTACTTCTCCGTTGACTGTACCCAACATAGTTACATATTTCTACTGCTCCGTTGACTGTACCCAACATAGTTACATATTTCTACTTCTCCGTTGACTGTACCCAACATAGTTACATATTTCTACTGCTCCGTTGACTGTACCCAACATAGTTACATATTTCTACTTCTCCGTTGACTGTACCCAACATAGTTACATATTTCTACTTCTCCGTTGACTGTACCCAACATAGTTACATATTTCTACTTCTCCGTTGACTGTACCCAACATAGTTACATATTTCTACTTCTCCGTTGACTGTACCCAACATAGTTACATATTTCTACTTCTCCGTTGACTGTACCCAACATAGTTACATATTTCTACTTCTCCGTTGACTGTACCCAACATAGTTACATATTTCTACTTCTCCGTTGACTGTACCCAACATAGTTACATATTTCTACTTCTCCGTTGACTGTACCCAACATAGTTACATATTTCTACTTCTCCGTTGACTGTACCCAACATAGTTACATATTTCTACTTCTCCGTTGACTGTACCCAACATAGTTACATATTTCTACTTCTCCGTTGACTGTACCCAACATAGTTACATATTTCTACTGCTCCGTTTACTGTACCCAACATAGTTACATATTTCTACTTCTCCGTTGACTGTACCCAACATAGTTACATATTTCTACTGCTCCGTTGACTGTACCCAACATAGTTACATATTTCTACTTCTCCGTTGACTGTACCCAACATAGTTACATATTTCTACTGCTCCGTTGACTGTACCCAACATAGTTACATATTTCTACTGCTCCGTTGACTGTACCCAACATAGTTACATATTTCTACTGCTCCGTTGACTGTACCCAACATAGTTACATATTTCTACTTCTCCGTTGACTGTACCCAACATAGTTACATATTTCTACTGCTCCGTTGACTGTACCCAACATAGTTACATATTTCTACTTCTCCGTTGACTGTACCCAACATAGTTACATATTTCTACTGCTCCGTTGACTGTACCCAACATAGTTACATATTTCTACTGCTCCGTTGACTGTACCCAACATAGTTACATATTTCTACTTCTCCGTTGACTGTACCCAACATAGTTACATATTTCTACTGCTCCGTTGACTGTACCCAACATAGTTACATATTTCTACTGCTCCGTTGACTGTACCCAACATAGTTACATATTTCTACTGCTCCTTTGACTGTACCCAACATAGTTACATATTTTAACTTCTCCGTTGACTGTACCCAACATAGTTACATATTTCTACTGCTCCGTTGACTGTACCCAACATAGTTACATATTTCTACTGCTCCGTTGACTGTACCCAACATAGTTACATATTTCTATTGCTCCGTTGACTGTACCCAACATAGTTACATATTTCTACTGCTCCATTGACTGTACCCAACATAGTTACATATTTCTACTTCTCCGTTGACTGTACCCAACATAGTTACATATTTCTACTTCTCCGTTGACTGTACCCAACATAGTTACATATTTCTACTGCTCCGTTGACTGTACCCAACATAGTTACATATTTCTACTTCTCCGTTGACTGTACCCAACATAGTTACATATTTCTACTGCTCCGTTGACTGTACCCAACATAGTTACATATTTCTACTGCTCCGTTGACTGTACCCAACATAGTTACATATTTCTACTGCTCCGTTGACTGTACCCAACATAGTTACATATTTCTACTTCTCCGTTGACTGTACCCAACATAGTTACATATTTCTACTTCTCCGTTGACTGTACCCAACATAGTTACATATTTCTACTTCTCCGTTGACTGTACCCAACATAGTTACATATTTCTACTTCTCCGTTGACTGTACCCAACATAGTTACATATTTCTACTTCTCCGTTGACTGTACCCAACATAGTTACATATTTCTACTTCTCCGTTGACTGTACCCAAGATAGTTACATATTTCTACTTCTCCGTTGACTGTACCCAACATAGTTACATATTTCTACTTCTCCGTTGACTGTACCCAACATAGTTACATATTTCTACTTCTCCGTTGACTGTACCCAACATAGTTACATATTTCTACTTCTCCGTTGACTGTACCCAACATAGTTACATATTTCTACTTCTCCGTTGACTGTACCCAACATAGTTACATATTTCTACTTCTCCGTTGACTGTACCCAACATAGTTACATATTTCTACTTCTCCGTTGACTGTACCCAACATAGTTACATATTTCTACTTCTCCGTTGACTGTACCCAACATAGTTACATATTTCTACTTCTCCGTTGACTGTACCCAACATAGTTACATATTTCTACTGCTCCGTTGACTGTACCCAACATAGTTACATATTTCTACTGCTCCGTTGACTGTACCCAACATAGTTACATATTTCTACTGCTCCGTTGACTGTACCCAACATAGTTACATATTTCTACTGCTCCGTTGACTGTACCCAACATAGTTACATATTTCTACTGCTCCGTTGACTGTACCCAACATAGTTACATATTTCTACTGCTCCGTTGACTGTACCCAACATAGTTACATATTTCTACTGCTCCGTTGACTGTACCCAACATAGTTACATATTTCTACTGCTCCGTTGACTGTACCCAACAAAGTTACATATTTCTACTGCTCCGTTGACTGTACCCAACATAGTTACATATTTCTACTTCTCCGTTGACTGTACCCAACATAGTTACATATTTCTACTTCTCCGTTGACTGTACCCAACATAGTTACATATTTCTACTTCTCCGTTGACTGTACCTAACATAGTTACATATTTCTACTGCTCCGTTGATTGTACCCAATATAGTTACATATTTCTACTTCTCCGTTGACTGTACCCAACATAGTTACATATTTCTACTGCTCCGTTGACTGTACCCAACATAGTTACATATTTCTACTTCTCCGTTGACTGTACCCAACATAGTTACATATTTCTACTTCTCCGTTGACTGTACCCAACATAGTTACATATTTCTACTGCTCCGTTGACTGTACCCAACATAGTTACATATTTCTACTGCTCCGTTGACTGTACCCAACATAGTTACATATTTCTACTGCTCCGTTGACTGTACCCAACATAGTTACATATTTCTACTTCTCCGTTAACTGTACCCAACATAGTTACATATTTCTACTGCTCCGTTGACTGTACCCAACATAGTTACATATTTCTACTTCTCCGTTGACTGTACCCAACATAGTTACATATTTCAACTTCTTCGTTGACTGTACCCAACATAGTTACATATTTCTACTGCTCCGTTGACTGTACCCAACATAGTTACATATTTCTACTGCTCCGTTGACTGTACCCAACATAGTTACATATTTCTACTTCTCCGTTGACTGTACCCAACATAGTTACATATTTCTACTTCTCCGTTGACTGTACCCAACATAGTTACATATTTCTACTTCTCCGTTGACTGTACCCAACATAGTTACATATTTCTACTTCTCCGTTGACTGTACCCAACATAGTTACATATTTCTACTTCTCCGTTGACTGTACCCAACATAGTTACATATTTCTACTTCTCCGTTGACTGTACCCAACATAGTTACATATTTCTACTGCTCCGTTGACTGTACCCAACATAGTTACATATTTCTACTGCTCCGTTGACTGTACCCAACATAGTTACATATTTCTACTGCTCCGTTGACTGTACCCAACATAGTTACATATTTCTACTGCTCCGTTGACTGTACCCAACATAGTTACATATTTCTACTTCTCCGTTGACTGTACCCAACATAGTTACATATTTCTACTTCTCCGTTGACTGTACCCAACATAGTTACATATTTCTACTGCTCCGTTGACTGTACCCAACATAGTTACATATTTCTACTTCTCCGTTGACTGTACCCAACATAGTTACATATTTCTACTTCTCCGTTGACTGTACCCAACATAGTTACATATTTCTACTTCTCCGTTGACTGTACCCAACATAGTTACATATTTCTACTGCTCCGTTGACTGTACCCAACATAGTTACATATTTCTACTACTCCGTTGACTGTACCCAACATAGTTACATATTTCTACTGCTCCGTTGACTGTACCCAACATAGTTACATATTTCTACTTCTCCGTTGACTGTACCCAACATAGTTACATATTTCTACTGCTCCGTTGACTGTACCCAACATAGTTACATATTTCTACTGCTCCGTTGACTGTACCCAACATAGTTACATATTTCTACTTCTCCGTTGACTGTACCCAACATAGTTACATATTTCTACTGCTCCGTTGACTGTACCCAACATAGTTACATATTTCTACTTCTCCGTTGACTGTACCCAACATAGTTACATATTTCTACTGCTCCGTTGACTGTACCCAACATAGTTACATATTTCTACTTCTCCGTTGACTGTACCCAACATAGTTACATATTTCTACTGCTCCGTTGACTGTACCCAACATAGTTACATATTTCTACTTCTCCGTTGACTGTACCCAACATAGTTACATATTTCTACTTCTCCGTTGACTGTACCCAACATAGTTACATATTTCTACTTCTCCGTTGACTGTACCCAACATAGTTACATATTTCTACTTCTCCGTTGACTGTACCCAACATAGTTACATATTTCTACTTCTCCGTTGACTGTACCCAACATAGTTACATATTTCTACTTCTCCGTTGACTGTACCCAACATAGTTACATATTTCTACTTCTCCGTTGACTGTACCCAACATAGTTACATATTTCTACTGCTCCGTTGACTGTACCCAACATAGTTACATATTTCTACTGCTCCGTTGACTGTACCCAACATAGTTACATATTTCTACTGCTCCGTTGACTGTACCCAACATAGTTACATATTTCTACTGCTCCGTTGACTGTACCCAACATAGTTACATATTTCTACTGCTCCGTTGACTGTACCCAACATAGTTACATATTTCTACTTCTCCGTTGACTGTACCCAACATAGTTACATATTTCTACTGCTCCGTTGACTGTACCCAACATAGTTACATATTTCTACTTCTCCGTTGACTGTACCCAACATAGTTACATATTTCTACTGCTCCGTTGACTGTACCCAACATAGTTACATATTTCTACTTCTCCGTTGACTGTACCCAACATAGTTACATATTTCTACTGCTCCGTTGACTGTACCCAACATAGTTACATATTTCTACTTCTCCGTTGACTGTACCCAACATAGTTACATATTTCTACTGCTCCGTTGACTGTACCCAACATAGTTACATATTTCTACTGCTCCGTTGACTGTACCCAACATAGTTACATATTTCTACTTCTCCGTTGACTGTACCCAACATAGTTACATATTTCTACTGCTCCGTTGACTGTACCCAACATAGTTACATATTTCTACTTCTCCGTTGACTGTACCCAACATAGTTACATATTTCTACTGCTCCGTTGACTGTACCCAACATAGTTACATAGTTCTACTTCTCCGTTGACTGTACCCAACATAGTTACATATTTCTACTGCTCCGTTGACTGTACCCAACATAGTTACATATTTCTACTGCTCCGTTGACTGTACCCAACATAGTTACATATTTCTACTTCTCCCTTGACTGTACCCAACATAGTTACATATTTCTACTGCTCCGTTGACTGTACCCAACATAGTTACATATTTCTACTTCTCCGTTGACTGTACCCAACATAGTTACATATTTCTACTTCTCCGTTGACTGTACCCAACATAGTTACATATTTCTACTGCTCCGTTGACTGTACCCAACATAGTTACATATTTCTACTTCTCCGTTGACTGTACCCAACATAGTTACATATTTCTACTGCTCCGTTGACTGTACCCAACATAGTTACATATTTCTACTGCTCCGTTGACTGTACCCAACATAGTTACATATTTCTACTTCTCCGTTGACTGTACCCAACATAGTTACATATTTCTACTTCTCCGTTGACTGTACCCAACATAGTTACATATTTCTACTTCTCCGTTGACTGTACCCAACATAGTTACATATTTCTACTTCTCCGTTGACTGTACCCAACATAGTTACATATTTCTACTTCTCCGTTGACTGTACCCAACATAGTTACATATTTCTACTTCTCCGTTGACTGTACCCAAAATAGTTACATATTTCTACTTCTCCGTTGACTGTACCCAACATAGTTACATATTTCTACTTCTCCATTGACTGTACCCAACATAGTTACATATTTCTACTTCTCCGTTGACTGTACCCAACATAGTTACATATTTCTACTTCTCCGTTGACTGTACCCAACATAGTTACATATTTCTACTTCTCCGTTGACTGTACCCAACATAGTTACATATTTCTACTTCTCCGTTGACTGTACCCAACATAGTTACATATTTCTACTTCTCCGTTGACTGTACCCAACATAGTTACATATTTCTACTTCTCCGTTGACTGTACCCAACAAAGTTACATATTTCTACTGCTCCGTTGACTGTACCCAACATAGTTACATATTTCTACTTCTCCGTTGACTGTACCCAACATAGTTACATATTTCTACTGCTCCGTTGACTGTACCCAACATAGTTACATATTTCTACTGCTCCGTTGACTGAACCCAACATAGTTACATATTTCTACTGCTCCGTTGACTGTACCCAACATAGTTACATATTATTTCTACTTCTCCGTTGACTGTACCCAACATAGTTACATATTTCTACTGCTCCGTTGACTGTACCCAACATAGTTACATATTTCTACTTCTCCGTTGACTGTACCCAACATAGTTACATATTTCTACTTCTCCGTTGACTGTACCCAACATAGTTACATATTTCTACTTCTCCGTTGACTGTACGTAACATAGTTACATATTTCTACTGCTCCGTTGACTGTACCCAACATAGTTACATATTTCTACTTCTCCGTTGACTGTACCCAACATAGTTACATATTTCTACTGCTCCGTTGACTGTACCCAACATAGTTACATATTTCTACTTCTCCGTTGACTGTACCCAACATAGTTACATATTTCTACTTCTCCGTTGACTGTACCCAACATAGTTACATATTTCTACTGCTCCGTTGACTGTACCCAACATAGTTACATATTTCTACTGCTCCGTTGACTGTACCCAACATAGTTACATATTTCTACTTCTCCGTTGACTGTACCCAACATAGTTACATATTTCTACTGCTCCGTTGACTGTACCCAACATAGTTACATATTTCTACTTCTCCGTTGACTGTACCCAAAATAGTTACATATTTCTACTTCTCCGTTGACTGTACCCAACATAGTTACATATTTCTACTGCTCCGTTGACTGTACCCAACATAGTTACATATTTCTACTGCTCCGTTGACTGTACCCAACATAGTTACATATTTCTACTTCTCCGTTGACTATACCCAACATAGTTACATATTTCTACTTCTCCGTTGACTGTACCCAACATAGTTACATATTTCTACTTCTCCGTTGACTGTACCCAACATAGTTACATATTTCTACTTCTCCGTTGACTGTACCCAACATAGTTACATATTTCTACTTCTCCGTTGACTATACCCAACATAGTTACATATTTCTACTTCTCCGTTGACTGTACCCAACATAGTTACATATTTCTACTTCTCCGTTGACTGTACCCAACATAGTTACATATTTCTACTTCTCCGTTGACTGTACCCAACATAGTTACATATTTCTACTGCTCCGTTGACTGTACCCAACATAGTTACATATTTCTACTTCTCCGTTGACTGTACCCAACATAGTTACATATTTCTACTTCTCCGTTGACTGTACCCAACATAGTTACATATTTCTACTTCTCCGTTGACTGTACCCAACATAGTTACATATTTCTACTTCTCCGTTGACTGTACCCAACATAGTTACATATTTCTACTTCTCCGTTGACTGTACCCAACATAGTTACATATTTCTACTTCTCCGTTGACTGTACCCAACATAGTTACATATTTCTACTTCTCCGTTGACTGTACCCAACATAGTTACATATTTCTACTTCTCCGTTGACTGTACCCAACATAGTTACATATTTCTACTTCTCCGTTGACTGTACCCAACATAGTTACATATTTCTACTGCTCCGTTGACTGTACCCAACATAGTTACATATTTCTACTTCTCCGTTGACTGTACCCAACATAGTTACATATTTCTACTGCTCCGTTGACTGTACCCAACATAGTTACATATTTCTACTGCTCCGTTGACTGTACCCAACATAGTTACATATTTCTACTGCTCCGTTGACTGTACCCAACATACTTACATATTTCTACTTCTCCGTTGACTGTACCCAACATAGTTACATATTTCTACTGCTCCGTTGACTGTACCCAACATAGTTACATATTTCTACTGCTCCGTTGACTGTACCCAACATAGTTACATATTTCTACTTCTCCGTTGACTATACCCAAAATAGTTACATATTTCTGCTTCTCCGTTGACTGTACCCAACATAGTTACATATTTCTACTTCTCCGTTGACTGTACCCAACATAGTTACATATTTCTACTGCTCCGTTGACTGTACCCAACATAGTTACATATTTCTACTGCTCCGTTGACTGTACCCAACATAGTTACATATTTCTACTTCTCCGTTGACTGTACCCAACATAGTTACATATTTCTACTTCTCCGTTGACTGTACCCAACATAGTTACATATTTCTACTTCTCCGTTGACTGTACCCAACATAGTTACATATTTCTACTTCTCCGTTGACTGTACCCAACATAGTTACATATTTCTACTTCTCCGTTGACTGTACCCAACATAGTTACATATTTCTACTTCTCCGTTGACTGTACCCAACATAGTTACATATTTCTACTTCTCCGTTGACTGTACCCAACATAGTTACATATTTCTACTTCTCCGTTGACTGTACCCAACATAGTTACATATTTCTACTTCTCCGTTGACTGTACCCAACATAGTTACATATTTCTACTGCTCCGTTGACTGTACCCAACATAGTTACATATTTCTACTGCTCCGTTGACTGTACCCAACATAGTTACATATTTCTACTTCTCCGTTGACTGTACCCAACATAGTTACATATTTCTACTGCTCCGTTGACTGTACCCAACATAGTTACATATTTCTACTGCTCCGTTGACTGTACCCAACATAGTTACATATTTCTACTGCTCCGTTGACTGTACCCAACATAGTTACATATTTCTACTTCTCCGTTGACTGTACCCAACATAGTTACATATTTCTACTGCTCCGTTGACTGTACCCAACATAGTTACATATTTCTACTTCTCCGTTGACTGTACCCAACATAGTTACATATTTCTACTTCTCCGTTGACTGTACCCAACATAGTTACATATTTCTACTGCTCCGTTGACTGTACCCAACATAGTTACATATTTCTACTTCTCCGTTGACTGTACCCAACATAGTTACATATTTCTACTGCTCCGTTGACTGTACCCAACATAGTTACATATTTCTACTTCTCCGTTGACTGTACCCAACATAGTTACATATTTCTACTTCTCCGTTGACTGTACCCAACATAGTTACATATTTCTACTGCTCCGTTGACTGTACCCAACATAGTTACATATTTCTACTTCTCCGTTGACTGTACCCAACATAGTTACATATTTCTACTGCTCCGTTGACTGTACCCAACATAGTTACATATTTCTACTTCTCCGTTGACTGTACCCAACATAGTTACATATTTCTACTTCTCCGTTGACTGTACCCAACATAGTTACATATTTCTACTGCTCCGTTGACTGTACCCAACATAGTTACATATTTCTACTTCTCCGTTGACTGTACCCAACATAGTTACATATTTCTACTGCTCCGTTGACTGTACCCAACATAGTTACATATTTCTACTTCTCCGTTGACTGTACCCAACATAGTTACATATTTCTACTTCTCCGTTGACTGTACCCAACATAGTTACATATTTCTACTGCTCCGTTGACTGTACTTAACATAGTTACATATTTCTACTTCTCCGTTGACTGTACCCAACATAGTTACATATTTCTACTTCTCCGTTGACTGTACCCAACATAGTTACATATTTCTACTGCTCCGTTGACTGTACCCAACATAGTTACATATTTCTACTTCTCCGTTGACTGTACCCAACATAGTTACATATTTCTACTGCTCCGTTGACTGTACCCAACATAGTTACATATTTCTACTTCTCCGTTGACTGTACCCAACATAGTTACATATTTCTACTGCTCCGTTGACTGTACCCAACATAGTTACATATTTCTACTTCTCCGTTGACTGTACCCAACATAGTTACATATTTCTACTTCTCAACTTTTACCTCATCAGGTGGACTGGTGACCGGGAACAAAGTGACCGACTCTGTGGAGAAATACGACCCTAGCGCGAACGAGTGGACAGAGGTGGCCCCGCTGCTGTCTCCCCGTGTCGACCATGCGAGCTGCGTCCTGAACAACGCCATCTATGTCAGCGGCGGAACCAACGACCCAGAGTATCCAGGAACCAACACATTCTGGTAAGTTCCGAGTTTTTTTTTAAAGAGGGGTCTTCCATAAGTGACGTCCCTCAATTACGTCACATCCTCGCCCCCCCCACACACACTTCCACCATCGTCACAAGTCGTCATAAAAAGTTAGACTTCTCTGCTATATGACGTCACGAAGCCCCAGCACACTATCTAAGTATAAGAAAATGACATCATAGTTCCAATGTCAAAGTTAGCATATTTCAAATAACTTTTATTGTCACATAATCAATATCATTTTCTGTACTTATAGAAAAAAAAGGTATCCCATCGGACCAAATTGATCCACAGAGTGCGGTAAAGCAGCGTTCACCAGTTTCTGTCGCCACGACACACTAGGGCATTGTGTGGACAGCACAATGTCCAACCGCCTTTACTTTACCCGAACTAAAGTGTCATGTACCCATCAGAACTGGGTAGACTGAGGGACACCTTTCAGACCTCGGAACAAATCCTAGCCATCACCAGGATTCGAACCCAGGACTTTCGGTTCGCCAGCCAAACGCGCAGCTAGCTCGACCACCGTGCCCCCCTATCACTGTACTTAATCAAGTGAAACTTATTACAGCGATCATGTCATTGAAAGATGCCAACACAACACTTTTTATGCGCCCCTTAGTCACATTTTGTCACAAAATCTCTGACCCCCCAACCCCTCCCCTAGGTGGGTGACTTCATTTATGGACGTCCTCAAAACCCGTCAAACAAACAAAAAATACAGCAAGAGATAAACAGCTACAGATTGTGTTTGCCACATAATCATAAGTCAGATTGTGTCATCGTTTTGTTAAACGATAGAATCGTAGCTTTCTTCTAAACCAACAACCATACCACCAAACCTATTTCCAGCTAAAGAAAATTAGATTAACAGCCAGAGTGTAATGTAGAGATGACAACTTTAATAAACTTGACAATATTTGTACATGATGTGACATATGTCAAAGTACTGAAACACACTGGTCTGCTCTTAGTGCGGTTTATTAACCCTTCCCGTACCGACCTACTCCTATCTATGCTGCCTTCAGTTCCGCTATATACGAGCCCGGGACTGTAAGGGTTAAGTTATTTCTTTGTCGTATGACTGAACACAACACAGGCAAACTGTCCGATTGACCCAAATGAGTTAAGTCAAAGAGCCAAGGGAAGGTAATGTGTGAGATTATTATTCATGATACAGCCAAATTTACTGGCCTCGAGGAGTGAGCGTTCGTGCGCGTGAGTACGTGTGAGTGTGAAGTGTGTATGAGTGTGAGTCTGTGGTGCGGTGTGTGTGTGAGTGGGTGGGTGGGTGGATGAGGAAAAGCTCGCCCCAGCTACTCATCTGCACCCGGTGACCCCCACGTCTATATTTACATTAATGCACTCAAGGGTACAAAGTTCTTCCAACAATATATAGATATATATAGATATAGATATATAGATATATAGATAGATATATATAGATATAGATATATAGATAGATATATAGATAGATATAGATATATAGATAGATATATAGATATATATAGATATAGATATATAGATAGATATATAGATATATATAGATATATAGATATATTTGTGTTGCTCCTCTAGGAATTGTGAGAAGGGGTTGGTTTTGTTACTTTTTATGTCGGAAATTAACAAGGAAGCGGAAAAAGGCTGTAACGCTTGTCGAAAAAAACAGCTAAATATCTATCTTAATATCTTATATCTATATTTATATCTATATTTATATCTATATTTATATCTATCTATATATCTATCTTTATTTCCATATTTATATCTATCTATTTATCTTTATATCTATATTTATATCTATGTATCTATCTATCTATATATTTTGATATATCCATATATACATATACACCCAAAATTAATTTACGCTCGGTTCAATAAATACATCCCTTTTTTTTTCCCCGAGTGTTTTTCTGACAAGATGAATCATGATGTATTCGACTTGTTTTATAAAGTCTATTTTAGGAAAGGTTGTCTTTACACACAAGACAAATTGGGTGAACGGGAGGCGCAGACAACACTTACTTTCCACTTCTCCTTTGGCAATTTCTTTCATTTAAGCAAAATCATGCCCTGGTTCAGAGGTCCGCAACCTTTTGATAAGAGTGTGCCAAACTGGGATTTCTAGATCATTCAGGGTGCCAACAGTCTAAAAGAAATCCTGCTTTAGTACTTTTTTTTTTTAGAAGAGACTTGGATTAACATTTTTAGAGTGTTCCACGTACCATTGAATATCGCCCTGCGTGCCAAGACTGGCACGCGTGCCGTGGGTTGCCGACCCTTGACCTGGTTGAACCTTAAATGGTGGTCTCAAAAGAAATATATACCATTTTTTTACTATTTATAAAATATGGTTAAATACTATGGCTGGGGAAGGGGAGAGGAGAAGATCTAGTAAAGGGGCGTTCAACAATGTTTTTTCAATGGGCCGTGTAAAGAATGTATAGAACTAAGCGGACCAAATATTCCTAAAGTTCATTTACATTATTCATACGATGCATTTAATTACTGTCGTTAAATGCAATGTGGAGGACTACAGTAAAATGATTGGTTAACCATATTAGGATCCGCATTCCTGTTGCCCACCCTTAAAAAGCTGCTACAAACGAGGTTGTCCGTGATCGAATCACCAAAGTAATCGGCTCTCAAGAGGATCTACTCATCGTCATTAAATGCAAAAAAAAAAACTCAGATGGTTACGGGCATGTGGCAAGAGCCGAAGGCATGGCGAAAATCATCCTGCAGAGCACAGTGCCGGGTGGAAGAAAGAGAGGTAGGCAGAAGAGACGATGGGGGTTTAGACATCAAGGACCGGCTTGTCTCTTGCGGATTCACAGAGGGCATACAATTGTCCAACAATAAAAAAAATGGTGCCCCAACGACCCTCACTCGAGTTATGTGAAGGTGACCGTATGGAACTTAACACATTTGTTGTTCAACAATTTAAGAGCCTTTTAGACTTCTTCTATTTATATAATTTAAACTTCCAAATCCCAATTGCCAAACTTGCCCATTCCCTTACCGTGGCGGACATTGCTAGCTCAAGTACTGATGCTCATTCCAGTTGTGGTCGGTGTTAAGGTCGTATAAAAAAATGCACTTGGGCTCATCTTACATATTTGCACTCGGCTTAGCAATTTTAGACTGGGACCCATGTTCCATTGATCTCTATATCACGGGGACATAATCACACGCTGCGATATACTCAGAGCTAATTTCCAGGGGTTGTAATGGCTACGAAATCGCAGCTCTCGGTACAAAAGTTGTTCTAGTTTGGTTAAGACCCCTATACTGTTCCCAAGGGCTTGCTACGGTCCTTGAAGTACATACTTTATTCGCCTCCACGATTGGGATCTGTGATTCATATCAGATAGTTTGAATGTCATTCCGAAGCTAACCTAAATGCAAGTTTTCTCCCCCCCCCCCCCCCCCAACCACCCCTTACGAGAGTGACACTGGAGATAAGCTAGACCTGATTGGTAGCCTACGTGAAAATTAGTTACCGGCATGTAATGGCAACAAGGCAGCGCGCTGACCGCACACTCCCATAGTATGTCAAAACCATGGAGACCGATTAACCAACCGCCATGGACCAACACGACCATAAAAAGGGCTTCTAGCATTGAAGTGTACATGTCAGACAGTATATCACGACAGCCAAAAATTTTGGGCCAATGTTGGACTAACATTTGACACAAAAAATGTGAATATTTGCAGAATATTAAAATAATATATATATATATATATATATATGTAATGTGTATATATATATATATATATATATATATATATATATATATATATATATATATAAATATTATGCCAATATAATATAAGCTTATTGTTAAAGGTTTGCCTAGCTGTTTGACGTCTTCTTGTTTAACTTGACTACAATTCCCGTCTGGTGTCTGCGTATCATCACCAGTAAAAGGGTTACTTTGACGATCTACATAGAAATCGCCCTTTTTTCATAAATAAAAGCCCCAAATAATTTTTTTACTTTTTTTTTTACATACGATCTTTTCATACAGAAGATTATTGCGTCCTACGCTTATTCGTGTTTTGACTCTAGTCTTGCATTTTGAATAGTGGATGTCAAGTTATAGTTATTAATTGTTTGTTCAGGCAACCCACTCAATGCCCGGGTGTCACACGGCAAGAAAGAGAACTCATACGCGTTTGTATTTGTTTGTTTTGTTAATCAAACATCGTAATAGACTTATTGTGTGTTGTCTTTCTAAATTCTTTATAAACATTAATTAAGTTGTCAGGTTTATTCTACGGAGTGTCTAAATTTAGTTTGTAGGCCTACATGATAGACTTGGATCTGTCGAAAAAATATCTCTAGCGCTTGTCGTCCGGCGGTCACGTGACATGCCTGCCGGAACAATATCTCCCAGGCTATTTGTCCAGTCGCCAGACGCCTAGACACTGCCTCTTAATTCTAGTAAGTAAGTAAAGTACCCTTCGGACCAAAGTGATCATAGGGCCGGTGAAGCAGCGTTCACCAGTTTCAGTGGCCACGGCATACTAGGGGATGTGGGGCCAGCACAATGCCCAGCCGCCTTTACTTTACCCCAACTAATGTCAGGTACCCATCAGAGCTGGGTAGACTCAGGGACACCCTCAAGTCCTGGGAAAAAATCCCGGCTTTACCAGGACTTTAACCCAGGACCCTCGGATCGCCAGTCGAACGCGCTGCCGCTCGACTACCGTGCCCCATTCTTAATTCTAGCACCTGCTATAATTATTATTATTTTTCATTAGGAGGCGCTGGGGGCTCTTTTTGAACTTCTTGTCCCTCCTTGCGGCGTTTAAATGCCGCATGATATCGGCAACTTCACTAATACCTGTACTGACTTCCCGCCCCGAAGGGCGGGTCATCAGTCGTGGATCAGCTAGTTCCACCATCTGCACAATCACTCTTACGTCAAGCACAAAGACTTTGTGTAGAGAGGCCAAAGTAGTTTCATTAGATTTTGATCTCAGCTTGAGATTTTCGCCAATGTTATTAACATAGAAATGGGTCTACCACCGACGATTAAGCAGAATAGATAAGTAGTAATCAAAGAACGTGGGTAGTTAATGTGCTTTTTAAAGTTATAAAATGTACATATAATTGCTTCACTCATATAATATTTATATTTTTTTTTATATATTTTTTTATTTAGTTTTATCATTTTAAACTATAACTATAAGCCCATTTTTTTATTAAAGGAAAAATAGAAAATATTTAGAAAATATTAAAGCAAATAAAATGGGTTAATTATCTCTCTTTAATAAAAGTACCAAAAAAAAACAAGTTATGTTTTGTAATGTAAATAATATTACTTATTAATTATTATTTCCTTATATAAATCTAGCATCATGGTATTTAGTTCAGCTAGTAATTAAAGGAAAAAAAATTAATTTACGTTAAACCGTTGTAAATAAACATTTGCTGCGTTAATTGATTAAGTCGATTTTTAAGGAGATTTTTAAAAACATTAATAATTCCAAGAATTATATACTATAATGCTAGTATATAAGCCTCTTATATTTATTTAAATAATAAAACAAATACAAAAATTTTCAATAATTAATTATAGACTATTTATGCTTAATTAAAGAAGACAAGCATACAATCTTTTTGAATGTAATTAGCATGTAGGATTGTTATCAATTATCGAGCGCCTTGTCATTGAATGCTCTTCGCTAATTATTCAATGTCGGGTACATATTTGTTATTTAGTTACTTCTAAGTGGTCAAGGGTAAGTGACCTCTTTGCCTATGCTTTCATATGTGATAAAATCTAATCACACCTGTAAGTTGATCCAAAAGCGAAAACTAGACTGAATGCCTAGCAGTTGAGAACAGCAGATGACTTTTCTAAGCAGCTACCTTCCAGTTATTTTCGCAAATCGGCACATATTTTTGTAATTTATTTTTTTTAGATTTAAAATTCAAATTGCTGCATTTTATAAGTCCGTCTTGATGTGGTATGAAAACAGGAGCTCTTCAATGTTCTTCTGAAAATAAAATCTATCTATCTTAGTGTGCCTTAAAAAGGGGGATTAGTTATAATGTTTTGAAATTAATTTCACGGCAATGCTAATTCATTTCAGTGGTCTTAAGAGTTCAAGTTATGTTTGACCTAAGTTCAACTCATTGAAATGTGTTGCTATGTCCTTCAGAATCGTCGGTTTCAACTGTCAATTATACAAGACTTAACCTCGTCTAAGGTAACAATGTGTGCAACAGAAGATCTCTATATTCCGTATCAAACTTTCTTGAACTTTAACACTCGTCGTACAGCGTCATTGTCATGTTATAGTTTGCATTGAAAAATGTATATAAAAAAAAACTCCCTTGCGTGCCACTGAAAATCGGCCTTAGGTTGCCGAGCCCAGCTCTGGTGATTCTAGATTCAGTTAGTTAACTATTGGTGTTATTCTTGTCAGTTGTGATTTACGTAATGCTAAGCACCAGGAACGAAAAGAATCATATTTTTAAAATATTTTTTCATTTATTTTAAAGAAATCACACAATTACATTTAGAAAATGTTCAAGGATTTATTTTGTTTTCGTCCAGGAAACATTCGTTTTTCAATTTAAAAAATACATTAACAACACAAATTAGAAAATGTAATTACAACGGTTTTAATGCCCCTTTTCATTGTCCGCGTCCTAGCGTGTCTGTTCGTTTGTGTGTCCAGTGTGTGTGACCGTTTAAGTAGAAAGGGGGGAAGGGAGCGGTGAAAAAACAAATTAAAAAAATATTTGCAGATGCATTCGCGGAGGTCGAAGGTCAAAACATTTTGCCCTTAACCAAAGACGCAATTCTATGCTCAAAATTCCCCCCCCCCCCCCCTCACACACACCAGCCCGCCACTTCCTACTTGTTACATGGACATTTTCCCCCTGGATGGGTTTGATTGACATTATGTGCACGCGCTATTGTGCACGTGCATTTGTTGTTGTAATGGTCCTGGTCGTGAGTTTAATGCACAACTTCCACACCACATTCTCTTCTTTCTTCTGTCCCCCTTTCAACTTGTATATCTACAATAATGATAAAGTGTGAATGTGGGCGTTTGGGGGGGGAGAGGGGGGCACTGTGAATGTGGGCGTTTGGGGGGGGGAGGGGGGCACTGTGAATGTGGGCGTTTGGGGGGGGAGGGAGGCACTGTGAATGTGGGCGTTTGGGGGGGGGAGGGGGGCACTGTGAATGTGGGCGTTTGGGGGGGAGGGGGGCACTGTGAATGTGGGCGTTTGGGGGGGGAGGGGGGCACTGTGAATGTGGGCGTTTGGGGGGGGAGGGAGGCACTGTGAATGTGGGCGTTTGGGGGGGGGAGGGGGGCACTGTGAATGTGGGCGTTTGGGGGGGGAGGGAGGCACTGTGAATGTGGGCGTTTGGGGGGGGAGGGGGGGCACTGTGAATGTGGGCGTTTGGGGGGGGAGGGAGGCACTGTGAATGTGGGCGTTTGGGGGGGAGGGGGGCACTGTGGCCGGGCGACAGCGAGTTCGGTTGGCATTCCGAAAGTCCTGGGGTTGGAACCCTGGTGCAGGCTATGATTTTTTTCCCTCGGGGTAAAGGCGCCTGTGCGTAGGTGCTGGTCACACAATCCCCTAGTATGCCGTGGTCACAGTAACCAGTGAACGCTGTTTCACCGGCCCTATATATCAATTTGGTATGACGGGATACTTTGTTTTTAAATGCTAAAATAATGCTAAACATCTAGAACGAACAGTTCGTTACATAAGGATGACGTAACAAGCAAAACGTTATAAACACTTGGTTTACTCAATGTTAGAATTAGCTAAAAATATAATGAACACTATAATGGCAAAGTAAAGGCGGCTGTGCATTGTGCTGGCCACACAATCCCCTAGTATGCCGTGGCCACAGAAACTGGTGAACGCTGCTTCACCGGCCCTATGATCACTTTGGTCCGAAGGGCACTTTACTATAATAGCAAACACCTAGAACAGCGGTTTCCCAAACGCCGGGTTACGTCCCGGGTACCGGACAACAAATGTACAATTGCCGGTCCGCAAAATAAAAAAGATCTTTAGCTAGTATGGAAACTTCTATCTTGCATACGTCACTTACAGACAGGGTCGGTTCTAGCAATTGCGGGGCCCTATGCGAAACGGATTGCGCGGGGCCCCATCTGGGTAGGGATAAGGATAATAAGTGAAGATTAAGAGTTTGTAAGTACAAAATCATGATTAAATTAACTTTACTTTACGAGCTTTGCTTGTAGCAAAGTCGAACAGTATATCATCAAAATTCTGTTTTCTACATAGATCACGCGCGATAGCAAGAATTGCCAAGTTGTTCAATCTATCTTCTTGAATTGTTGACCTCAAGTAATTCTTGATTAGTTTGAGGCGCAAGAAGCTTCTTTCACCAGATGCCACAGTTACGGGTATTGTTAAAAATATTATGAGTGCAACAAAGTAGTTTGGGAAAGCAGTGTATTTTTCATTAGTGGACAGATAACACACAAATTTCTACCGGGGTTTTGGCGGTATGCCTTAAAGATTCCATTTCATCAGCTAATTCTCGCCCACATATATCTGTCGACTGGTCTGTTGATGGCGTCATTGCTTGCTCGAGGCTATCTGTAAACTTTCGTATGTCATCACGCTGAAGGATTTTGAAGCTGACAAGAAACGCAAATAGATTGTGGTTTGATTTCAGCATATCGCCCCAATCACAGCACTGAGACAGCACTACTGCGGATCACCACCGACCTCCTGAACGCCACAGACAGAGGTCTCGTCTCCGCCCTTGTGTTATTGGACTTGTCCGCGGCCTTTGACACGATCGACCACCACCTACTCATCGATCGCCTCAGCTTCACGTTCGGCATTCATGATATAGCCCTCTCCTGGTTCAAGAGCTACCTCGACGGTCGCTCCCAGACCGTCACTGCTGAATCTTTGTCCTCCCAGCCCGTCACCGTCCGCTATGGTGTACCACAGGGGTCCGTCCTCGGCCCAGTCCTCTTCACTTTGTACACCCAACCCCTTTCCTTCGTCATCGAGCGACACAACCTTAATTTTCACTTTTTCGCTGATGACACCCAGCTCCTAAACAGCGCCAAGCCTGAGGACATCGACGAGCTCCTTGCTTCTATCTCCTGTTGTTTCCTGGACATCAAGAACTGGATGACAGAAAACAAGTTGAAGCTCAACAGCGATAAGACCGAAGCCCTACTCGTAGGAACGAGACAGAAGCTTGCTTCCCTCAGAGTGACTGACCTCCAGTTGGGTGACGTTACTGTGCCCTTCTCCTCAACGGTAAAGAGCCTCGGCATGTTTCTGGACTCCACTCTGTCCATGCAACCCCACATCTCCTTCCTGATCAAAACCTGCTTTTTTCACCTGCGACGTATTGCCACTATCCGTCGCTACCTCACTCCGGAAGCTTGTACCAAGCTCGTCATCACTCTCCTCTTCTCTCGTTTGGACTACTGTAACTCTCTTCTGGCCGGCCTTCCTGCCGCTTCCATTCAAGGACTCCAACGCGTCCAAAACTGCGCTGCCAGACTAGTCCTAAAGAAGAAGAAGTCCGACCACATTTCACCTCTGCTCTACTCTCTGCACTGGCTCCCTATTCAAAATAGGATTTTATATAAACTCGCATCTCTATGCTATAAATGCCTCAATGACTCTGCCCCGGATTATCTAATTTCCTGTCTGGAAATATATACAAAACCACGCCCACTTCGATCGGCTGCTCACAAACTCAATTTGACGATCCCGCGGACAAAACTCGTGACAGCTGGTCAGCGGGCCTTCACCTACTCCGGCCCCTCCGCATGGAACACCCTGCCACTCCAGCTGCGACAAAGCTCGAACTTTTACATTTTCAAGACCGGACTCAAGACTCACCTGTTTATTATTGACTCCTAGCCCACTTACATTTTTAAACATTTGTCTGTTATTGTTATCATCGTTAATTGTAATTGTAATTGTAGATGTAATTGTTAAGCGCATAGAACTGATTGCGGGATATGCGCTATATAAGCTTCATTATTATTATTATTATTATTAGTTCAAATCTCGGCAGCAAGGACTGAATTGCAGTGTCCACATTTATGTTGAAGCAATTTATCCTGTAGTCATCTTCATGCATTTCCAGGTGTGAAGTTTCCCACAGATTTATCATACTTCCTTTTCATTTGACGTTTGGCTGGAAAGATTGCAACAACTTCCATGTTTTCAGCCAATTCCTTTGCTGTAACAAGAATCTGAACAAACCCTTCAACTCTCAGTTTCCTTAGCCAAGTCATCAAGTTGTTGTACGAATCCATTGCAGTGCTCAAATCTACTTTTTCACCTTGCAGTTCTTTAATCATAAAATTGACCTGGAAGAGCATGTCGCACCATAACACAAGTGACACTAAGAATTTGTACTGCTTCAATGTTTGATACAGTGTTTCTGCTTCGCTTTTTATCGCATCACTATAGTCTCTTCAGCTAATACATCGAGTTCGTCACAAATTTCAGGCAATTGATAACAAAGTGCACTGACACTATCTATTCGACAGTCCCACCTTGTTTCGCACAGAGGTTTTTTTACAGATTGGAAAGGTGCTTTCTGAATAATGAGCATCTCTTTGTAGATGTTGAAAAGATTGTGTACACACGTTGTACACTTCCCAAAAAAAAGTTAGCACTGGGGCATGTTTTGACCATGTCTGCTACAACCAGATTGTAATTATGACACGCACATGGAGTAAAAAATTCTCTGATGCTAATATTTAAAAGCAGTTTTTGAACGCCAGACTGGACGCCTTACATGTTGGCACCATTAACATAACCTTGTCCACGAATGTTTTAAACATTTAATTCATCCTTTTTGTAGCTCATTCACTAGTACATCGCATAAGTCCTGTCCAGTAGTACTTTTCACAGGAAGAAACATAATAAAACGTTCATGTACAACCACAGGCTCTTCCACATTAACCTCATCTAATACATACCTGATAATTAATGACATCTGCTCTTTGTGACTTATCTCTGGAGTACAATCTAATATTACTGAAATACTTTGCATTCTTGATGTCTCGAAGGATAGCATTCACAGCAGCATCAGCGCGGGGTCTATGAAAGTGCGGGGTCTACTGCGGCTGCATAGGTGGCAGTGGCCTAGAACCGGCCCTGCTTACAGAGCAGTGAAGGTGATAGCTATGTTAGTTGGTGACGTAGTAGAAGTATAAAAAAAGAAACGGATCACGGGAAATACACGTTTGGGAAACAAATAATAATTGGAGAATATGATTTAAAAATAATAGCTCAAGGCTATAAGCACATTATCCCAACAGGGCCGTATTTAGGACTGTTTGATATGGCCCTGTTCGCAAGGGCCCAATTTATGAGGGGGAGGGGGCTCGTTGCCTCACCCCTGTCTACAGACATTGCATTGTTAGCCTGTGTTTTGGGATGAGTTGGGGGCCCCTATTGTGTGTTTGGTGAGAAGAGCAGTGTTTCCAAGAGCCCAATTTATGTGAGGGGGGGGGGGGGGGGCCTCGTTGCACCACCCCCTGCCCACAGACATCGCAGTGTTAGCCTGTGTTTTGGGATGTGTTGGGGGCTCCTATTGTGTGTTTGGTGAGAAGAGCAGTGTTTCCAAGAGCCCAATTTATGTGAATGGGGCCCTCGTTGCACCACCCCCTGCCCACAGACGTTGCTGTGTTAGCCTGTGTTTTGGGATGTTTGTGTGAGGGGGGCCCCTTTTTGTGTGTAGGGGGGGGGGGGGGGCTGTTCCATGGAACATGCCTAAATACGCCTCTGCCAACATGACATATGGCCACACACCACTAAAAATAACATAATAATAAAAAATAATAATAATAATAAAAAAACGAAACAAAAAAATAACCAAGGAAGAAATTCGTCACCTTCTTATCTCCCCTTTGTGTCACTTGCCAACTCATTCACCCCTTACAGTTCCCACAATCAAGTAAAGAAAACGTCTTTTAATGTGTGGAGAAATCTCTCCCATGGAAACTTTTTCATGAGGAAAAGGCAAAGAAACGAACTAACTTGTGATGGAGGACACTCACACACACAATTAATGAGGGGAGGGGTCTGAAAACATGTCGCCCACATTTGGTAAGGTTCTCGAATCTTCCCACCCATCTACCCCTTCCTTCCACCACCCCCCCCCCCTCCCACCTCCCGCCCCCCCCCCCTCCCGCCGAAAAAAAAAACTAACATAAAATTCCCGCTTAAAAAGTGCGATGGTCACGCATGAATGAATCGGAGATTCGTCTTGTCTTTCGGGAATATCCGGATGATTGTATTGGCCGGTGGTGATCTCGCTCGTGTGAGTTCGCCTTGTCCGTTATCGTCATGAGGAGAAAGGCGTCGAGGCGAATCTTAGGCTCGTTTTCTCTGGTGGCAGAAGGCGAGTAAAATGGAGGGTAATAGGGTTCATTAAAATCGAAATTGAAAAGACCTGTCTTTGACTTTAAAATTTTTTTTCGAATATAATTCAATCAATCTCTAGTATAAAAATGAATTAAAAGAATTATCAAGACAGTTTTTGATCGAAATAATTATATCTAATACGAATTAAATTAGTGAAAGAAAAAAAAAATTATATTAGACTAATAATAGAAAATGTACAAAACCACAAGGCTAGTGTGATAACATGTTTTCAATGGGATACGAAATGATTCTGTATGTTTTTAAAAGTAAAAGTGAAGTATCCCTTAATAGCGAATATTCACAACTGACAAGAGTAACACAATTAGTCAAATCACTAAACCTCGAAACACTAGAGGACAGAAGGGCAAAGAGTAAAGTGGTAATAATACAAAAGGCATTAAACTCTTATTTAGAAATACAACCCAATAACAGTTGCAACGCTCAGATAAACATAAGGACAAAAAAACTTTCCTTATTCCTTATTCGAAAACAATAAATGCATATATGTACTCTTTCTTCCCGAGTGTCATTCGAGCATGGCATGGGTTGCCTGAACAAACGAGGATTATTTTAATCCGCAGATTATATGAAGCACAAAGTCACACTTTTTCCGTTGCCATAGCATACTAATATGTTAAATATACTACATACTAATATGTTAAATATACTACATACTAATATGTTAATTATGTTTTAGATACATACTGTCTTACTTTTTATATTAAGTCCGTTGATGCTTCATTCATTTGCTTGCTTACATTATGTTTGTTGGCAGCGCAATACAAATATTATTGTTTTTTTTTTGTGTGGCCAGTACAACACCCAGCCGCATTTACTTTGCCTCTAACTAATGTCGGGTACCCTTCAGTGCTGGGTAGATTCAGGGACACCCTTCAACAAATGAAAAATGAACAAATTATCACTATTTATTTATTTGCCACATAGTACTTAAAGTTAGAGAAGATAGCCAGAGACAGGAAGACATGGAAAGAAATTGTTAATGGCCTTATGCTCAAGTAGGAGTTGATAATGGCGAAGAAGAATACATAAATATAATAAATGCAGATTTATGGCTTTGTCAATGCACTATTTGAAAACTTATTATCGTTACTGGGTTATGTTTAAAAAAAATCTTAATTGTTTTTTGAAATTTGTAGATTAAATTTTTTTTTTTTATTATCTGGATGTTTAATGTTAAACACTCCAATAAATAAGTCTACTGACAAAATCCTCCAAATTTTCCAAAAAAACAACAACACGACTTAAAGATTTTTTGTTCTAAAGTCTTTTAAAAATATTGATACATTCACTCTGAGTCACGTAATAGGTTTTGACGGCTAGAGTCAAGACATGTCATGTCATATTAACCTTAAAAGTCATTGGTAACCTTAAAAGTCATTGGCAAAAAGAAAACGCAAGCTTATTTAGAATGACACACACACACACTCATTCTGAAATCTAAATACCAACAAAAACCCACTCAGTGTGATAGTGAGTCATGCAGCGAGCTATGAGGCAGTGAGGGATCACTCACCAACGAGGGACAACACACACACACACACATACACATACAAATAGGGGGCAACTCACAACATATCAATTAGCAAAGGAAACATTATAGTGAAAGACTGGGAAGCTGGAGATAGTGAAGTTATAGGCGATCAATGAGGATGGCATTGGGAATGCAGAGAAAGTTAGGATGTTTGGTTATTTTGAGATAGAGTGAGAAAGAGAGAAGAGAGAGAGAGAGAGTGAAAGAGAGACTCACCAAGGAAGGACGACACACAACAATAACAAAAGAGCAACTCATAACATATCAATTAGCAAAGTAAACATTATAGTGAAAGACTGGGAAGTTGGAGATACTGAAGTTATAGGCGATCATCAGTGGGAATACGGAGAAAGCTAGAATGTTTGGTTATAGAGATTTTGGCCTGTGTGGGAGGAAGGGGGCGAAGGTACTCAATGATGATGAATGGGAGTGGGGGGGGGTGTCTGCTTTTATTTCTTCTTCTTGCTTTGGCTTTGCATTTTATGCATGGAGGTTGAGTCAGACTGCTGCTGGACGGGTCGCTCGGAGAAATCTTAATTGTTTATTAATTGCTAACCTTCTTGTAGGCTATGAGGGGAAAGAAAATAGGGGCGGGGGAAAAACTGTCTTGCAATGAGGGGTGGGGCGAGAAGAATGTGTCTCTAGTTATCTCTTTGGATGCCCCCCCCCCCCCCGGGACAGCCCGTTTGTGTTAAAAGTTAAAAGTGTTGACGTGTCACGTGGTGCCAAGCGGCGGAAAAGGAAGGGGGAAGGGAATAGCGCGGTGACGTCACTTTTGGGTGCGCGCAGCGCGCATGCTTGCAGCGGGTCGCTGCTAAGTTAAGTGCCACCATGGTGAAATAAACGGATGGTTATAAATCTTCAATATAAACAAACACACATAGACACAACAAACGCATGCGTAGATACACGCACAAGCACACAAATGAACATACACAAACGCAAACTTTTTTTTTCCCTAGCAATGTGAACGATAAACCCCTTCCCCTTTCCCTCACGACTTCAATGTTCACTACTGCCGGGCGGCAGCTCGTTTAGCTGGCTTACCGATGGTCCTGGGTTCGAAGACTAGGGCCTGATCCCAGGTCTGGAGGGTGTTGACCGAGTCTACCCAACTCCGATGGGTACCCTGACATTAGTTACCAAAAAGTAAAAGCGATTATGCATTGTGCTGGCCACACAATCTCCCAGTATGCCGTGGCCACATAAACTGGTGAAGGCTATTTCACTGGGCCTATGGGTCAATTTGGACCTACGGGATTTAGATTTTACATTACACCACTATTCTTATATTATAAACACGAAAATCCAATTATATTACCAACGACGAACGCACAAAACAACAGAAAAAAAGATCAATAACATTAAAACCTTAAAGAAACATTTTTGTTGAAAACTCAAAGTTAAATGTGTCTACATATTTTATCAACTATTGAACATTGCATATATATATTTTAAAAAAACAACAACAACATTATAAAAATTAATAATCAAGTAGGCGACTATATCTAAAAATAAAACTTTAAAAATAAATCAACACGTCATGAACAACAGCAAACAAGCAAAGAAACAAGAAAAGATAACCCACAAATAAAACAACAGAGTAACAACGTGAGAAAATGGAACAAGAGTTACTCATCATCAAACAAGAGCAATAGCCCTAATAATATAATAACCCAGGGGTCAAAGGGCGCTGCACAAATAGTGGGGAGTGGGACTAACATGATATGGAAGCCCGCTTGTGTTGAAAAAATGATGTTGTTTTGTTTTTTTATCACAATGTTATCTTGCTCGTTTCATTTTTTTTTTACCCGCTGCTTGAAGGCAAGCTGATTGGTCTAGCGATAAAGCGCTGGGTTGCTATTACGAATGTGTCGAGTACAGATCCTGATTAGAAATAAAGCACACCCACACTTACTTACACCTCCCACCCACACAATCATCGAGATTGAGGTAGTCCATTCAATTTTGATGACTGCATTGTAGTGGAAGTGGAGAGGATTGAGTTTTGGCCTGTACACACAATCCCACGGTGTTCCACAGCTAAAGAAATAAAATTAGCTTTTTTTTTTTTACAAGCGCCCGTGGTTAATGATTGTTTGAAGAAAGTATA